>VZRM01007017.1:0-83401 GCA_013397955.1 Grantiella picta
CTGATGAGCAGAAACAGCTTGCTTCATTCAGCACCCGTCGCGCCTCGGGAGTCAAATGTCAAGGTGAGTTTAGGTCAGAGTTCCCCTTTAAAATATTAAAAAGTGGGGAAAGTTGTGCATTGGTTAGTCCTAAATACGGACGTAACCAGTTGATGATGCCTAGCAAGTTTTGGGCATCATTCAGAGTCCTGATAGTGTCTGAGAACTGCACCTCTTGATGCTGTATGGTTTGATCCAAAATTTTGACTCCCAAATATTTCCAAGGAGGCTGTTGTTGAACCTTTTCCGGAGCAACCTGCAACCCATAGGAATGCAAGGCATCGAGCAGTCAAGGCTATAACCTCCACAACTCATCCTGGGTGGCTGCTGCCACCAGGATATCATCCATATAATGGTAACAGAGTGCCTCAGGAAATTGCTCACGGATTCTGGTCTGTGCTAGCCACAGAAAAAGACTGGTAGAAAACCAGCATCCACCATGCCTTAGCAGTAACAGATGCATCACCTGTTTATTGAGGGTTTTTTCCTCAATTAAATCTTATTTTGTACACAGGCTCAGCCTGTACTTCCTTTCTAGCATGCATTTTCATGCCAAGTAATTAACATGGTCGACCAAGACATAAGTCAGATTCACAGCCAGATTCTCCTTATCTGTTCCACAGCTTGTCAGAAAGTTTCCTTTTCACTCTTTATGTTCACTCAAAATGAGACAGTGGTCAGAAAGGAAGGAGAGATGCTTTTGCCATCACTCCATGGGCAGGACAAGAAGAGGATTGGTCAAGGGCAGAAGGTAGGACTCCCTCGTGGTGACACAAGGGCAGCAGTAGGAGCAGATGCAGCTGGAGTATGAGCACACTGGGCTGGGGCTGCTGAGCCGTGGGACTTGGCTGTGTGGGACAGCTTGACTTGGATGGGACAGTGCAGGGAGCAGACATCAACCTCGGCAGGGGATGAGCAGGAAGGTTATCCTTCTACATCAAGCTGGAGAATTAAATTGCACCTGAAAGCATCCTTGGGGTGCTCACATGCAGGGAAGTAGAGGGATGCAGGCAGAGCCCCTGCCAGTGCTCACCACTGTATTCTGGCATCTGTGTCTTGTGTGATGGATTTGATATGATAAGATATGACCTATCACTGGGTAAAGAAGAGCTGAACTAAGCAGACACAGTGCTTCCCTACTGATAAAATACTCCTATGTAGGTGTGTGTTATTTTTCTTCAAAGCTCTTTTAGCTTTTTTATACTGTTTCTATCCTTTCAGATACTTTTATTTAAGTAACTGGAACTTAGATTTGCCATTTTTTATGAAAATAGATCTACATGCTTCAAAAAAATTTTCCTTAGCATGAAAAAATAAATTTTAGTGAGCTTCCTAAGATTCATTTCTTTACATAGACTGGATTTTTTTGCCAGCAAAAGCAATTTAATTCTGCCAGTAACTCTGGAAAGCTGCTACTGAGGCAGCATAAAGTGAATTGTAAATATTACTAAGCAAAGATCTAAACGCCCACTTTGAAAACGGAAATTCATAATCTGATAATTAAAATTGATAATTAAAATTTGCAGTGAGTATGTGTCTGAGGAGTTGACCCTGTTGCAGTTAAGTTTTTAACTCCTTGCCAGCCTTAATTTCACAAACGCATTGTCTTTTTTGACATTTTAGCATAACAAAATAACTCAGCATGGTTATAAATATAATGTCTCCTTAAGGCAATTATCCAGAGAAAAACGAACAAAGGAAGATTTTTAATGTATGATGTGGTCTCAGACCATCCAGTCAACCCTGGCAGAGCACTATTGAAAATACTTATTGGTAAGTTATTTTTTCAACAATAAAAGACTTCAGATTACAACAAACCAGCAACAGATCAAAGGTGTACAACAGCAGTGACACAATATGCATTTTGAAAGGGGAGCTTCAAGTCTCACTGCTAACTTGCATTTCCTTTGCGTTGAATTCTTTTGGAGATCAGAAATCAAAAATAACATTTCTAGCCTCTAAAGAGATGAAAATGTTTTTCATAATATGCTTATGCTTTTTTTGTAGCCAATACCTACTTAGCCTTTTGAAATGTCCATTTGTGCACAGAAACTATTTGTTTTTAGATTAACATTAACTTTATGAGGTTGGATTTTGGACTTCAATAGGACAGAATCATCACGTTTTCACAGGTAACAATTTTTAAAGCCATGTTCAAAGTAAAATACTTAAATGTTCTTAATTAATTTTTTTAAACTCCTAAAATTTTTTTTAGTTTTTAAAAGACTCTTACATCAAAGAAAAAAAAAATTAACTCTAGGAAGCTCTTCTAGAGACTATTTAGAAAGCTGTTTTAGAGAGTATTTCAGTGTTTCTATAGTAAGAGCTTGGCACAGCTGATGAAAGGCATAAGGAGGAGTTAGGAAAATCAACTCTTATTAAACCTCATATTTTTCGAAGAAACAGTAGTATTCCTTTATAGCAGGCTTTGGTTCAGGAATCAATTCTATGATAATTATGGAATAGTTTGGTGGGATGAGATTATGACCATAGAGCAATAAAATGCCATCATGAGACAGCTTTTTAATATTAGAACTAATTTAGGACATTTTATTTATTAATTTTATGACTAACATAAGGGTAAGGTTTACATGTGGATTTACTCTTCTGCATTTGCAATCATATGTGTCTGTAAAAAAACCCCACAATTAGTATTTCCTTAGTAACATACTTATTTTTTCTTCATGCCATGTGTATTGTCCAACCCCAGCATAACCTTTGCCAAGAGTCAGCAGTCTCAGCAGCCAATAGCCAGGTAACATTTAATTCACTTAGACTATAAAATCAAGATTGTTGTGCATCACCCCATTTAGAAGGAGCTTTTTAAAGACCTTTTATGACAGATAATAGCTGGCTTCGGCAAACAGGTATGAGAAGAGGAGGAGCTGATTTCAGATGACCAAGGATTAAGTCAGCCTTTAAAAAAACAACTTTGCAGAATGAGAGCTTTAAAGTCTGCATGTCACATGTTAGAATTAATGGATATTCTGTAACTCCAAACTGCTATTGTGCTACTTTCCTCGATTTTCCCTATGCAATTCCTTAATTCTCCATTTGCATAGTAAGTGGATGCCTCTCACCAAGATGAAATGGTGACATCATGTGTAAGTTTCTTGCATGATTTGGACAGCAATGTGACATCACCAAAGTGGCTCAGCAAACCCCTCAAAAAGCAAGATGGGAAAATAAAACCCATTTTCCATAAAAGTGTATTGTAGCTTTTACTAAATTCAAGCATTTGCACAATTTGTTGGTCTTCAGCACCAATCCTTAGCATCCAACACTGATGTGATGGTTTCTATTAAAAAAAGGCAACAATTTAAGAGTGTAAAATCTCAGTATGCAGCAGCGAATTTAAATGAGGATGCAGCAATTGGAAAGAAGTTAATATTTCAAGATTTGCTGTGTGATGAGACTGGATAGCATTCATTCTGTATGTGCTGCTACTCCTTAGTACCAAATTTAAAAATTCATACCCGCGGATGCTAAAAGTCTATGGTCGTATTTCTACAACTGAAATATTGTATGTTAGGTACATTTCAGTGTGATTCAATTCCAGCTTCAGGCTGCTTACAGTCAGGAGTGACAAAGCACATATCAATTTCAAAACATATAAAATCAATCTGCCCTGTTTTCTTCGGAAGAATTTTGTTGGAATAGCAGGCATCTCATATGAGTGCACCAGGACTGAAACTGCAGAAAACAGCACAGATATAAGCACCTACAACTTGTTGACGTAAGCTACTAATTTTTTTTTTTTCATTTTCTTAAGAATTTGAACTAAAACTAGGCATTCTGCCAACTTGGTGTCATCCACAGATGGATCTTCTATCTGATACATTTAAATAACATTTGTGTAGTCATTTTGAATTATAAGTTAGAGGACAATATCATGCTTTTCTCTTGTGCATAAATTATTATAAACACTTAAAGGGATTTCTACAATTATTTGAAATTTTGACTGGAAACTGCCAGAAAAAAATAGCCTTTTGCTCTCGTTGCCAATAAAAACAAAACAAAACAAAACCAATAAAAACTTATAAAAACCACAAAAACCCATTAAAAAAAAAACAAAACAAAACAAACCAACAAAAAGAAACCAAACCAAACCAAACCAAAAACAACCAAACAAATAAAAGAAACACACGGAAGAAACCCCCAATAAAATTTGACCTAACTGCAAACCTATAGTAAGTATAACTTATCCATGCTTAAAAAGGTTTTTTTTTTGTGCCTGACAGGAGCAATACTGGACTGGGCAATACTGCACATGCTTTGTCTTCTCATAGTACTTACACATTAATTAAAACAAGCTTACTCGCTTTCACAAAAGAAAGGACTGAGCTATTTTCCAATGACTTATCCTTCTTTCAGTTACTGTGATGTCCTGTACCAATATAATTTCTAGCTAGGGGATGTCCCATAAAGGGAACTTTAAACTCCCATAACTTCCAGTCACTGCTACCTCAAGCAGTAAAGCTGTGTGCTATGCATCTGAAAGAATCACTCATTGTAAGTATTGGTAAAAAGTCTAAAATGTTTATGTTTTGTTACTTTTTAGAGGGTTAATTAAAAAAAATCCTTTCCAAGAGCAATAAGGTGGGACAGCAAAGAGTATTTTTTCACAAACTTTTAATTTATGAGGAAATGCAGAGGAAAGGCAGAGGCAAGGCAGAAAATAAAAGGGAGGAGCTGTCTAAACAGAAACCATGGTCTTTTAGGGCATCAAAACACTGCCCTGAAGATTTAGGGTCTGTTTGTGTCTCTTCCACAGAACACATCAAAAGACACTGGACTTCTTTGAAAAGTGCTTAATTATGAAGCAGCATCAAAAATCAAAATCACAGAAGGGTGGGATTATGGCTGTGGAGGGAATCATCATTCCTAAATGCCTACTTTATTGATTATCTACTGGGCACAGCTAGAAGGAAAATTCTCTGAGGTAGACATGGTATTTCTTCTCAAATGCTGTTTTCTCTGCTCACATGACAACATATTGTTTCTATTGCACATAAAGTAGGTGTAAGTCAATGAGGAATCTGTAGGAGGTGAATAATTTGGTCTAGACTGGATTAATTTTCCAAGAAAATGCTACTTTATTGGCAACAGTGGAAGCCTAGACAGCCATTTTTTGCTGAGGATAGAATTCAGTTTGGAGATTAAGTCATTACATGTAGATGTCTCCTTGTCCAGCAGGTGTCCAGTCTCTTTTCAGTGTAAGTTAACACAGTTGCATAGAATCACAGAATGGGTCAGGTTGGAAAGGACCCCAGTGGGTCATCATGTCCACCCTCCCTGCTCAAACAGGGTCATCCTAGAGCACATGGCACAGGAATGTGTTCAGATGGTTCTTGAGTATCTCCAGTGAGGGAGACTCCACAACTTCTCCAGGCAATCTGTTCCAGTGCATGGTCACCACACAGTAAATAATTTCTTCCTCATATTAAGGTGGAATACTCACTTCCATTGGAAAATGATGTAATTGAGAATGGAATATTTGCTTGAATTCAAAATACAATTCCCATACTAATATCAACATTTAACCTCTGTTTAGCCTGGATGGCTCTGTGTACAGTCAGTGTTGTAAATAGAGGAAAAAAACACCAAACTTGAAATCAATTATGGAAACTGTTCTAGGTGGATTGAGTCATCATTTTCCTCTTGGAATATATTTTCCATTTATACAAAGGCAAAAAATCTGTTGTGAATATAATAATAATAATTTTTAAAAAAAAGATTTAGAAAATGTTTGTCTCCAAGCCAATAACTAATTTAGACTGCTGGTTTCTTTTAGCAGAATTAATCCCACCAGCCTTTCAATATCTACATTGCTGATGTCTACTTTTGAGCTGTCATCAAGGCTCCACTGGTAGTCAATGAAAATAAGTCAGCACTTTTAGGGCATGATTCATCCACCACGTTTTAGGCGTACTTAGGATGAGATGCAATGCTCCCTAAGTCTGATCACACAAATATGAATACATTACTGAAGAGGGCTAAAAGACTTGCAAAAGAGACATAAAATCTCAAGACCTGCCTGTCAGACAGGCTGCTGTATAAAAGGTAACATCCTCTCCCTAGAACTGACATCAATTCAGCTCAAGGTAGCCTGGATTTTAAAACAGTTTATTTTTGAGGGAAATTAATAAAATGGCAACAACTAATAAGAGTATAAAATATGTCTTTTTAATACCTATCTGTATTTTGACTGGATGAAGTCCCAGTATTCAAATTTCTTAATAGGGAAAAGTCAGGAATTTGGAATGTTGTTATTTTACTTTTTTATAGCATTGCATGTAAACAGAATTTCTAGTGAAGCCAGTTCAAAACATGAAGACTTTACATGTGTCTGCCTGAAATTCCACTCCACAGTGTTTTGTGAAGCAGTTTTGTTTCGCCAGAGAGTGCTTTGTTTGGGGGAATGATTTATCAACATTTTTTGCAAATCAGGTTTAGTAATTGACCACATGAACAGCTTACTAATGATACAATTGATTCTTCATTACTTTAATTCTTTAAATCTGTTTAGGATACGTATCTGAATTATCCATCATAGGCTAATCAAAAGTTATGGGTTTGTTGTAGGAAAGATTAGGTGAAACTGCAGGATCTGAGTTATTCAAAAGGTCAGACTAGATAATCATAACTGTTCTCTCTGACCTCATAGGCTATTCATCTTATGCATTAGGCCTTCAGCACTTGATTTTAAATGTGCTTGGCTCTCCTAGACAGCAATGGAGATTATTAAATATATGGCCAGGATTTAAAATTCCATTCCCTATGCTATTACTATTGCTGATCATTTCAGGCAATGTAACCTTACCTGAAATTTCCCTGGAGAGGCGAGTCTAGAAGTAAAGGGTTGGGAAAGGGAAGATACATAACAAGAATTAAGGTTTTTATAGATTTTTTTATCAACAACGAAGGCCTGTGCAGTAGTGTTCGGGATTCCTGTGCAACTTTGTCTCAGGAATCAGGATTTCCACCCATTAATCTTTCTCTTACCTGTCCCTTGTTGGTCATTGGTAAATGGTGTCAACTCTAGTAGTTGTCAGAAGGGAGGAACCAAGCTAGCCTTAGGATGTAAAGAAGTGCTTTAAGTTACAACTACAAATGTCAGCTTTCCTATGGGTCGGATGTAGCCCACATGAACAAAGAACTTTTTTCCCTACCTCCCTCTCACAATTTTTAACTCTCAGTCAGTCAATTGCAGTTCAAATAAAGAACTGTCAAACAGGGAGAATTGATTCAGAATCCAACTTGGGCAAACAGAGGTAAATAAGCATGAATGTGAGCTGCAGGCTAACTTGACCCATTATCTCCACATGCATATTGCTTGTTATTCCCTTTTCACATATTTACCTTGAATCCCCTTACAAAAAGCAGTTTCTGCAGCCTTGATTTCAAGTTCCTATCCCTGCCATTTGGTTAACATGCTCCATGTTGCACTGTGATTGCACTCCAGCTTCTTCCCCCACATGCTAGTCATCAACCCAATTTATTGACTCATAGAGTTACTAAGGAGATGCTTATCAAGCAGAATAAACACTCCTGTGCTTGCCAACTGGTACTGTGTAAATTGGCTTTGCTTCAGTGTCCAGCCATATTTTAACAAACCCTTGACAGTGCCTCAAAATGCTTTGCTTTGTGTCTGGATTTGCCAGCAGAGCACATTTCTAGTGGCACAAAGGAGGTCTGTATTTTTTTTTTTTGGGGCCTAATTTCAATACTTTCAATGTGTTTTCATGCTTTATCTCCAGCCTAGCTCTTTGTAGTCTCTAGGAAAACATTTAGCACAACTTCTTATTATCGTGCTATCCAGCATCATTAAATTTGTTCACTGATGCACATATGTAAATGTATTTTGTCACAATGACTATTACTGGATTGACCTGGCAACTAAGTGTTGCATTAGAGCTGGGCAGTTCTGAGTTACTGAAGTATACAGGTGACTTAGGGAACCTTTTTACTCTAATATGTTGTTGGACGGTTGCTGCAAAATTTTGGTACAAGCATTGTGTACATTGATTGTATTGAGACATGTTTCGTTATCAAACGTGTAAACTCTGAGTACTAAAAGGTCAAACGAGTTATTCCAATGAACAGTGCACTCTGCCATAGTCCGTCTGTACTTTGGGGATGCAACAGGGTTTTTCTGAATATCTCAGTGCCCAAGCTCTGCCATAAAACAGGAAATCATATCGTAAGATTGAGGGTCGGGTAATGCTTGCATTGTTCCAATACTTTCATGTGCTGTTCAAACACAGTCACTGAATTTTTCACAAATCAGAGCACTCAAAGTTCACTGGCACCATTGGGCTGTAGCAAGCCCTTTCCTCTCTCCCTTTTTCTTTCATTCTTGTAACACAGCTGTTTATACAGAAGGAAGACAATGTTGAGTTTGTTAACAGCTGGCAGTTAGTAGTAATTTATAATGGAATGGGTCTTGAAATGGCCCAATCTCCTTGACGATGAAAAACCAAAACGCTATGGTGCTTTCCAAAATCTTGTTTTGGGACTAGAAGTGGATCTTGAGGCTATGCCAATTCCAGACTCATGAAAGCTGCATAGAGAGAAGGGGGGCAATTTCTCAGCTTCTGCTTAAAGCAAAATGAGCTTCGTGAGATAGGATTTTTTTCCACTTATTGACATCAGTATGTTGTACTCTACCAGCACCCATTAAAATTGCAGTCTTACTGGGACTTGGCATATCTCTTTTCCTGTGCTTTGAAACAATGGAATGGACTTGACTTCCCCTGTTACGCTAGGCTTCCACACTTTTCATTCCATCTATTTTTTGTTATTTTGATTGCAGGAGGAAAGATACTAATAATAAATGGTGGCATATTATAGGCTAATAGAAATCAGCTCAAATATTTCAGTGAGAAAAGATGGAAAAGTTTCTGTAGAGATGACAACAAAGATTCAGGGAGGAAAGGGGAATAAGTATAGCAGAAAATAGGGGCAAAACCATTAAAGCACAGATACATTCTCACAGAGTGAGAGTTTAGTCTACTGAGGAACAACCCCTCCAAACTGAATTCAAGGATGGATGGATAGGACTTTGCATTAACTGCAAACGCTCTTCTGGAAATGTTTGTGTTTTTTCCTGAAACAATTTCCTGGTGCTGTGGGGGAGATGCTGGTGGTGTAAAATCAGTGAGGTGCTATGCCAGCATGTCAAATAACACTGCAGCATTCTCCACTTCCAAGCTGTGGAGTTGAGAAGTGTCAGGGGGCTTGGGACAGTGTTCCTGACATGGCAGGCAGTGTGGGGGGACCACACTGATCCCTCAGTCACAGCCTGGGCAGCACATAGACAGCAGCCCCACGCCCTTTGTGCCAACAGTCAGGACAGGTGCGTTGTCTGCCAGGATAAAGGAATACACAGAGGGAAGCAACTGAGCAGGTTTCAGAGGAAACTGCTGTTAGTCACAGAGAGGATAGGAGGAGTACCTCTGAGCAACCAAAACTGCAAGATAAAAAGGATCAGAACTCACACAAAGGTTATCCAGGCTATAACCTGTATTTTAATTGGACAATTTTTGAGCAAAAAAGGGTACTGTAATTGTATAAACATGTAACGAGAAGCAAACTTGTGAAATTTCCTTGAAAATATGTTCTATACCTTAGGATGTGAGAGCATCATTCAAACAATGATAAAAAATAACAGGAATACAGATACTATTAACTACGTATTTAAACTTTTTTAATGAACAATTTTATACTTATTTGTGTTTTGCCCAGTATTATTTTAGTGAAAAACGCAAGTTTCTGAATCATACCTTTACTTTACCTATCTGACTTTACTGAATCATACCTCTAGTCCTTCTGCATCCCCCCCTCTATATGGCAGAATAACACATTGTTTGGGTAATCTTAACATTCAGTCTGGCAGCTAGGAGCTGCCAATGAGGAGCAAACTTATGAGGAAGGCTGTGGGAAGCTTCTGCCATCCCATTAATTCTCATACTCTTCCCTTCTGAGCTCCTCTTCTGTTCCCTCAGTAGGAAACTGGAGAGGCTCTTCCTCAGAAGGTGCATTATGGCACCATGATGCAGTCATGGCATACACATCAGCCTATGCAAAGACCCTTCCTCATCACACAATGAGCTTGAAGGCACTCTCAGCAGGGGCTGTCAGAGCAGCATCTGCACATGCTACCAGCTTTGTGAGTGCTTTGCTTTGAGATTCAAAACCCTCAGACTTTGAAGGGAACTCTCATGACATTCATCCCCTTCTCTCGCTGCTCTCTGCTCTTGTTTACCACAGTACATTTCCTATGGGCTGTTACTGTCCCTGTGTGTTTAACATTTGAACCATACTCTTCCAGCCTGCACAACTGTTCACAAGTCCATTTTCAATTAGGAACTAATTATTGCATCAATCAATCAATCAATAATCAATCATTTTTGTTAATCTGATAAGTGTGGTGCTGTATTTAGAACTCTAAGTACTTATTTACCTTCCAATGCAGTGAAATAAAGAAGGTAAATTAGACTGAAACAGTTCAAAGCTGCTCTTGCCAGAGTACAAACTTGCTTTTGTCAAGGCCAGCAAGGGTTTCAATGCTGGAAAAGGAGTAAGGGTGGAGTGTCTGTAATACTAATATCTGGGATGTCTGTAATACTAATATCTGGGAACAGCAGTGGGAAATTGCAGTCAAGTTCTCCAGTATCTTATGCAGGACCATACCCTTCACTGAATAATTTAAGTGATGGACAGGCTAGTATTTCTTTACTCCACCAAGCAAATCTGCACTTGGCTTTTTGTCCTTTCTCATATCAGGACTCCTTGAAGCTTTATTTCATGCATCCTCAAATTTTATTCTCCAAATCACTTATCATGTTCCAAAAAGGTAGCTTTAGATCTTGTCCTGTTTAAAAAGGTGCTGGTTTTACCCCTGTACCTATCAGTGGTACAAGATTTCAGTGGTGCTCGCTTTACACTGCGATGAACAGAGAGAGACTCAGGCCTAGAGGCCACGAAATGTCTGGCTAAGTATCTGCTCATGAAAGCAATTTGTTATAATATCATACAGAATAAATCATGGCTGACATATCTGCTGGAGCTATTTTTAAAGGAAATAATTCATAAAGCTGAGAGGTGTGAAGCAGTGAACATAATCTGTATTGACTGGGGGGAAAAAAGGCTGTACCTCGGAGGAGACAAAAACAAGGGGTTAGCAACAGCGCAGAGAGCATTGTTCTGATGCGGATAAAGATCTGTCTGAAGGGCTTTGTGCTGGTGATATCACTGCTGTGGGAGGAAACAGCTCAGCAAGATGATAAATGGAGAATTATACAGCTTTATTTTTCTCCCCACTTACAAATGACTTAATCATGCTGACAGGATCTCCACTAATTTCCACCATATATACATATCTACTGGAGCCAAGCAAGTGTCACTCTAATAACTCAGCCTTTCCCATCCATTATATTCTTGTGTGTTCTTCGTATAGATTGCTGTTTGAAGTGTTTGGCAATTTGGGATTGTTGTATTTAGGAAAAAAGCACAAACACACACAAATAAAAAGACTGATTGTGAAATTGAGATAGGTTGTAGACCTAAAGTTCAAATGTATCAGGCAGGGCTTGATATTGTCTGTAAATACAGCAGGGAGGTATGGTGGGTTGGAGCAGCAATTAAAATTCAGATGGCAAAAGAGCAGCTTCAGCCATCATTTAAATCAGCACGAGCAGCACCTAGATAGCTGAGGGTGGAAACGGATCACTGAACCAGAATCTCTTCTCACTCCTACTGCTGGAGATCAAGAAAAATCTGTTTTTATTTTTTATAAATTTGGTAAGAGAAGAAATACACTCGGTGAGGAACTGTCTGGGTGTTACTTGAGTGTCACAGAGATCAAAGACAAATTGGAGCAGAGAGCTGCTCATACAACAAGAGGAAGAACAGAAATGAAAAGAAATTACCTTATTTCTCAGCAAAGGATGTAAGGCAATGTTCTGGCTTATATGTTCCTCTAGGGAAAAAAGCCTAGACTCAGACACACTGTCGTGCCTAGCTAGGGCCAACTGAGTGTCACAAAGATTCTGCAAAGGCAGAAGAGGGCACAAAGAAATATGCAGAAATTATGACAGGGCTCAAAGGGATGAATCACAAATGGAAGCTGAAACAACTGTCACTACAATATATTCATGCATTGTGTCACGGCTTAATGTCAGAAAGTAATAAAGACAAAATTATAAAATACCAATTAAACACTGCAAATGAGCTAAACAATCCAGAAAATGGTTTTAAAATCTCTTACACTACTAGTAAAAAATACCTTACCAGATGCACAAATGCACCTTGGGATGAATGCATTATGCACTATGGATTCAGGGCTGCCATTATAACCCTCATAATCACTTTTTCACTTGGTCATGTGTTGTACATCTGTGACTTCTTGGCAAGATATTTCAGTGAGAGGAACTTGCAATTTTAACTAACCTTTTCTTTTTGGAAAGCTTGGCTGCTGGCTTTGCTCTTTCCATGCTTCAGAACCTCTGCAATGCAACCTTTTCAATAGCATATGCTGCAAAGTGCTTTTTTAAAAAAATGTTTCAGTGCCTCAAATACAAAAATGAGACTATTACTGACCAAAGAAGTCAGCTCTATGATCTCATTTCAAACAGCATAAAACTGAGCACTACTAATGGCATAACTATAGGAATCTGATGAACCACAGAACATAAAAAACTTCCAGCAGCTCTGAGAAGTTTCCTCTACTTTTAAAATATGCCTAATTGTCCAGAGTAGAAACTGGCATCTCCCTCTGGCGACATCTCTAATCCTTTTCAGTGAGGAGACAACACAACACAAGGGATAACTAAAATATGCAGGACAAGCCTCCCCATTCCATTGAAAGTTGAGCTTTGAGATGTCAGCAGAAGTGAGTACAGGCACATAGACAATAGTGGAAAACATATGTTTGCAGGCATGGGACCATGAGTCCTGCACTGCAGCCAAAAGCATTGCTAACAACACCCAGCCATATGTTGTGACAGCATGGGGAGGAAAGACAACAGAGAATAAGATGACTTATCTGTCCATGATCTGTTTCCCTCTCCAGCACAGGGAGCTTTGATAATTTTGAAAGAACCTTCTCACAACCAGCATTGTCAACACCATAGTGATATGTTCTAACATTTCAAACACTGCAATGTTTGCACCTCCTGGTATATGGTTTGGATATAGTGATGCAGCATTCTTTATTGATCTATTTTAATAGTGCCCAGTCAAGATAAAGAAGAAATGAAAGATACTTTTTTTTTTATTATAGCCTTTCCCATTTTACTTCTGATGTCTAATTAATCCATCATTAGCTGGGTTTAGGGATAAGTAAAACATGTAGAAATCAATCACAGTGGACAACCTAATATGTTTGCAGGGGAGTCAGAAAGAATAGGTTGATCACATAATTAAACAAATTTCAAAAGGCAAATACTGTTCAACTTTAAAACAGTTAAGATGAACATCTACCCATATTCTCCCCTTTTTTAGAGAAATTAAGGAGTTAATAGAAAGGGTAGCAAAATTTTCCTGGAAAACATATTAATTCTGGTGCTATGTGAGCTACCAGTGTCTTGACATGCTTGGTAAATTTAATTCAGAAGGTGGGATTTGTTTCACCTAATGTGTAATGTTAGCTGTAAGCTAGCCATTCTAGGTGTTCATTGTAGTCAGAAAAAAGAAATTTTAGGACAAGACTGATGCAGTGGCTTTATGGCACCTGATTTCAGAGATGAAGTGAACCATAGAAGTCATCATTATCTATAAAAGGGACCCAGAAAACAAATCCAGAAAAAAACATCTCTTTAAGAAACAGGTTTCATGTCCTTCCTGCCTCGTATGAGACAAGAATATCTCATAAAGTTCCAAGGCACACAACTTCTGAGTAACAACATCCGTAAAATAACAAGCTGATAACAATATTAGATAGATCTCAAACTGTTTTCAGAGTAGTCAAATATACTTATTCCATTTTTATGAGAGAAGCGTGACAAAATCCACCTAGAGTGGTCATGCAGAAGGTCAGTGCCAGAGACAGAAACAGAAGCCAGGTCTTCTGCCTTCCCCTGTGCTTTTTCAGCTCAAAAAATCTGCCCTTAATTTCTTTCTTCTACTTATGAGATTTAACTTTATAGCTCTAGTTAATCTCTCTGAACTTTCCTGAATGTCTCCACAGACAGTCTCTGAGGGAACATTATCTGCCTTTCCTGCTGATGTTTAGAGCTGTGAACACAATTGCGTCACTTTTTCAGCTTGGAAGGCATCAGCGTCTCCCACACATCTGCTTCTGGGGCCATTCTGAGAGTTGTCCCACCTACTCCTTTCTGTAGGAGAAGCTCAGCTAGAGCCTGCCAAGAACATTGACACCTACAGGGCTGGTTACATCATCATTCTCTGGTCTTTTCAAACACAAAACTGGACACTAGAGACCATCTGGAATTGGGAAGATATTAAGAAAAAAAAAGAAAGTAAAAATGACTGAATATTTAAGTTCTTTCTGACCAAGGCTTAGGATGACAAGTTTCAGAAAACTTTCAAAGGCTTGTCAAGGTTGCTGGCTTGTAAAGTTATATTCATAAACATGGGATTTAGGTAAAAAACCCTCCAGAAACAGAATGCATCATTTTATCTGAAATTTATACTGTTTTGTGATTATATGAGGCTTTCTTAGTTAGAAGCCTTGACACAGATCTGAAGCAATTCTCAGAGACGTTCAGTTTCATGAGCTGTGCCAAAGAGATTCGGGGGATTTACAGGCTACACCAATTTTAGCACACTGTAATAAATTCTGCTGTATAGATATGTAAACTCCACTGAATTCAGCAGTGTTCCAACCAAGATTTGCAGAAGACATGCACACACAGGAATGACACTTAAATTCTGCCTCCCTAAGCCATTTACTAATCAGAGGGGTTTGGTCAGTAGTGTCAAGATAGCCAGCTAGTGTAAACCTCAGTGCCCAAAGATGGGGGGATTGCAGTAGGAAAATCTAGAATGACAGAATGCTCTGAGTTGGAAGGGACCCATAAGGATCATCAAGTTCAACTCCTGAGTGAATGGCCCATAGAGGGATCACATCCACAACCTTGGTGTGATTAGCACCATGCTCTGACCAGCTGAGCCAGTATCAGGGTGAAAATGAATCCATTGGAGACTCCTACCCTCCTGGGGGAGTGGCTGTAGGCTTGCAGGGCACTCTACAGCATCTCACCTGGCACAAGGGGTCTGTGCCTGGGCAGCTGCGTTCCCTGTGAGAGGCACTTCACTGATCTGAGTATTGCTTGACCTCTATCTCAACCATAGTGCCTACATGCAAAGTAAGTAGAAAGGTTGGAAATATCAGATGAAGACAGGATGAGTGGATTTTTAAAAGTTGTACAATGAAGGTGAAGGGTAGGAGCTGTACTTCTCAAGAAAAGAGTTTTTTTACAGGTTTCTAAAGGCTGGAAAAGGTTTTTGCTTTATCATTCCAGATTAACAAAACAGAGGCAAAACAAAACATGCTCCCAGTCTTTACTGTTGCATTTATAAACAGAAGGTAATTCCATTTATGGGTTTGTGTATTTTTCTCTTCAGATTTGTTAAGACTGTTATTACATCCAAACCTGGACACAGCTCAAGGGGTTTTGTAAAACAAATGAAAAGCAAATTGAGCTCAGCATCATGTCAGTTTGACACACAAAAATACCAGTTCCAGCAGGGCTTAATTACAGTTAGGTGGTATGATGCTGAATCTAACTGATCCTTTCTTAAACCAGCTAATCGATCCTGTCAATCTTTTTCATCTTTAAAATTGTGCTTGCTTGCTCTGGAAGGAACACAAACCTCAGTTAGCCTCTTTCTATAAATGCATATTATACCTAGTGTGGTAAGCAGTAAACCTGATTTTCCTGTAAAGTCCAGATCCTTCAGAGAAGTTTCACACATTAAAGGTCTAAAAGGACACTGCTGTTAGCTCTTTCATCCTGTGTAAACCAAGCAGTTTGAACCATTGATTTGAGGAAGCTGAGCAACAACATTCTGGTGAAGAAGTTTTTCTTAATTCTTAGGTTTGACTTCAACCTTCCTTTTCAAAATACATGAAACATGAAAAATCAAGTAGCAAAACCTGTGAAAGAATGCTATTTTTAAGGAAAATAAGAAAGAAACGAAAGCAAAATTTCCAGAATCACTTTCTTGAGACCATTCGTATAACACTGCAACTGTTTAAGTATATCTATTTTTTATATCTACCCTCCTATATGGCATTGTTAAAAAACTGTGGATTACAGTACAGGATGACAATTTAAAGAGTGAAAGGTGACAAAGCTACAGCATCCCTTTTTAGCTTCTTCCAATTATTTTTTAAGCCACAGTTTTAAAATATTATGTCTGATGATATATGAAAATATGTCTCTTCTGTGGAACTTCATGTGCAAAACCAATCTAAAAAAAACTCGTTGAGAGGATGTATAGATTTTTAAGGCCCCATTCTACAAAATGCCAGGCTTGTTTGCCAAGATGGAAAATAAATTTTGCTGTTTTTAATGCCCGTGGGGAATCACACCAATTGCTAATTCATCAGAACAGACTCTTAGGCATGTCTGATGTAATTCTCCCCTTAAAAACTTATGATGATGACTTTGCAAAATGCAGTAGCATTTGCAAACCACACCATTCTGAAACTTGGGGTGACACCTTAGATCCCAAGGGTGGATTAGATAGGTCACTTCCATACACATCTACTATAAATGTTAAAAGCAATGGATCACAATCTGGTTTCTCTAATTGTCATAGTAAGAAATCAAAATATAGATTTTACCTACATTACAAATATTTCACACATTATTTAGAGCACAAGCCAAATGTCGCTACAGACACTGGTTCTCTGTACAGTTCAGCTCTGAAAATGACTTTTCAGGAAAAAAGAAAAAGAAATGATCCAGTGAATTCTTACTCACTCCTTACTTGTTGCTTGTAGTAAAGGGAAGCATAAATTATTCAGGAGCCATTCAAAGTTGTTTTAATAATAATATTTTTTGTTATTGTGTAGTATAAGTCATGTAAGAGTCACATGGACACAGGAGGAGCCCTGGTTGAAATGAAATGCTCTAGCATGCATCTACACAAGAACATGAGGCACACAGGTAAGCCAGATAGCATGTGACCCTGAATTTTCTTTATTTTTTTCTGGAATTTTTTATTTCTTCCTTTTCTAAGACAAAAAACCCCAAAAATCTATGTTTAGAAATTATTCTCCAGAACTTTAACCTTTCACACCACTTCTATACATAGCTCTCTTCTTAGTTATTTCAGTTTAGGCCATAGCTCTTTATAACAGAATTTTATATGCTGCAATTTAAATGAACTTACAGTAAAAGTATTCATACCAACTTCCATATCAGGAATGCGTGACAAAATTTCCAAACAGAATCCATCAAATTTTAGTATTACAAATCAATTGAAGCATTACTAGTGTGACAGCTGAACTGTGGTCAAGGATACTGTCAGGTGCTGTCAGTACTACTCCTAAGCAAGATTATCTGAAATTTCTGAACACTGTATTGGATAACCTTGATTCCTAAATATGAATGATCAAACATAGAAGCAAAAACCAGTTCAGTATATAATGAGGTTTTACAGAACAGCAAGCTATGTCGGGACAAAAGCAGGCAAAATAGTAAGAGTTAAATATGACTGTTTGTGTATTACACATACCCGCTTTTCAAAAGTAATGGAATGTGTGACAAATAGACCAGAAATAAAAATTAAATCTGGAAAAGGTGATGAACCTATCTGTATGTGTCATAATAAACTGGTGATACATCCAAATAGAGAGTGAAAGACAAGTTTCTATCCATGTCAGCCAAAGGGATTCGACCTAAACCCTGCTCAGAAGAGTGCCCTTGCCACCTGCTGAAATCTGAAGTATGTGAAGGGATCACTCTACTTTTTCTTGGAGCTGAATTACAGCACAGAATTTATGTGGCCACAGATACAAGCAGTAAGCAGTAGTAGTGCATAGTAGTTCTGTGATATCTGTAGGCCCTTATGCAAGGGAGTTCTAGAAACTGCTTTGAAAAATATTAAGGCAGGTTATATTCAATAGTTGCCCAAGCACAGAAGCAGTCCTGGAAGCAGAATCCAGACTCCTGCTGAGGGCTTCTGCTTGCTGTCTGGCTTGAGTCTAGCTTTTACAGAATCTGTGAGCTGCCTCTTCATGCACCATAACTTAGTGGTTACAGGTCATAGACCTGCACTATGAAGAAATGTCTGAAGCATGGTTTTCCTTTTCAGGGAAGTGTTGTCTCTACTTGGATACCACTACATGAAAAGCAAAAAGCTGATCCACCCACTACTTTCTTTTTTCCCCCATAAAAATCAATGCACCAACAGGGAAAAAAAATTTAAAAAGTGAGATAAAGTTTTCAAATGTAAATATGACTGTTTACAACTCTGATTTGTGTATGCAGGTCCAGGAGAGCAGCTTGAGGTCAAATACAGACCTAGGGGGTTTTCTCCATTCCTCATCAAACTGGCTTCTGAATCCTGCTCCTCAACTGATGCTTAACTCACAGACGCATAAATCCTTTGTTTTCTCAACCCCAGTTCATAAAAAACCATAATTACTATGAAAAAAGAAGTAAGAGCTGGTTCTACACTATTTTGGTTCTTAATATGGTCATTTCATTTTATGAAAGAGAAAGGGTGGAAGTCAAAGAAGGCAAGGAAATGCTGCTTCTAGCACAAGCAGCATTTTGGAGCTAATTTGGTTTAAGAGTGTTTTATATTCTCAGACACAGATGATCTAAGGGGCACACAGTGTACAGTCAGTCTGGGATGTCTGGGGAAAGGAACCCTAAAGGGAAGACAACAAATGCAACAGTGACCTAAGGAAGCACGAGGACTTGGCAAAGCAGTTGCCTCAGGCCAGCTCTCATTTGTGAGGGGCAGAACTTGGACACTGCCTCATTAGCAAGGCAGTAGGAGACAGACAAACAAAATCAACACACACACACAATGATTGCAGAAGGAAACCCAAATTTCATTCGCTGCTTACTAACTATATGTCTTCTGCTCAGCTTCAGTAAGTTACATTGGCAGTCATGGAAGTGGCAAAGAGAAAGGGACATGACAATAACAAAAATATAACAAGAGAGGAAGCAGATGCCACTCCCTCCTTTGCAGTTTATGACCAATTACAGGATTTCCATAGTCTCCATGAGGCAATTAAAGAGTTATGCTTCAGTGCCCAATTAATATTCACTTGACATCATCAGTTTACCAACATCTCAGTGAAATAGCCCTGTTGTCCCAAGTCTGAAGTAATTGCATTACAACATGGCAGCCACAAAGAAAAAAACAACAGAAAACAAACAAACCAAACCAAAAAAAAAACAACCCAGAACTGAAAATCGGAGCTTTCTTGATTTGGAAGGATATTTTTCCTCAGTATCTTTAAAAATGCTGAAACACTGGAAAGCATAAAGACTGGCTTAGTAGCGTGCAGTAGGAATATTTCTATAAGGTGTTTCAAAAACAAAAAAACATTTTAAACAGCAGAGGAAAACTTCAACTGATTCACTGCAACCTAACTAATCAAAGCTTTCAGGCATGTTCTGGAGGGGAGGGAAGGGGCAAATTCTACATAAATCACATTATAATTCCCTTAAGAATTTATTGATATACACTTGATTAAGAGACGTTCATGAGATCAATTTTATTATACTCAATACTTCATATTGAACAAGCTTCCTCTTAAGTTACATGGTAACTTTTCCTCCTAATACTGGGAAACATGACAAAAGCAGCAATGGCTTTGGATTCATTAGACTGTAAGTAAATTGTTTCCCATTTGGAAGCGTCCCCTGGTCTACCTCATCATGTCTGTCTCTCTGTGCTGAGTCTGGAGTGGCTAGGCTTGAACAAGAGTCCAGCTGTAGGCACCTCCACTGGGCATAGAGTGGTGGGCAGAATCAGTCTGGGATGCAGAGCCCAGTGAAAGAATTTGCAGGGTGTTTTAGTGTTGGCAAGACAGAAAAGCATCTATTCCTATCCTGTCTCTCTGTGTATGAGTCTCCTAAAAGACAAGCCTTCAGTCCCACATTCACTAAAACCTGAATATGAAACCAGTATATGAAGTTTTTTATTTATTCAAGCCGTGATTAACCACTCTGAGAGTCCTGAATGGGCTAGAGCTGCTTATTATTTACTAATTAGTGGGCTACCAATGTTCTCAGGTTGCCTGGGTTACAGTTAGGTTATTGTTGTTGCAAGGCACTGCCAGGTTGCTGTTATTGCCAAGAACAGTCCTCAGTTTGAAAAAATAGAGCCTCTCAGTGCCTAGATCCCATTTAGCCCAGTGAGGCTGCATGAATGAGTCACCCACGTGTCAGTTCCAGAGGGAAAAAATACTGATGGGTCTAACTCAGCACAAAACTTGGGCAAATTCTGCTTCTCTCTTTAGCATTTCTTTATGGTTGACTTAGGGTATCTTCCAGCTGACATTCACAGCTAAGTGCCACAGTCACTGGTGTGGAGGCAGGGCTGGTTGTGCCCCTTATCAATTCCTATTGAAATAGGGCATCAGAAAATGTAAAAAAGCCAGAGGGGCAAAGTGAGCAAACATGAGAATGGTGCTACTGGGAGACCAAAACCTGAAGAAGAAGGCAGTCCATGGCAGAGGGGACTACAACCCATTCCTTTCACTTGTTTACATTTCATCTGATGAATGTCCAATGAAAAATGCATAAGGCATCCAGGAAAAGTGGGATTCTAGGAATCAACAGGTTTTGAGGTGGAGTTAGTGATTAAGCCACAAGTTATATGCCTTCATTTCTCTTGAGCTGTTTGTCTGACCCCCAAAATTTTTCATTATCTGCTGTGAAGTGTCAGGGGTTTCATGTGAGCTGTGGAAATCAGCTCCTCACTCTCCCTTTCCCTCCTCTATCTCTCTGCCACTTCTATCGTTTAAAAGCCTGTTGCTCTAGGGCACTGCTCTGGAAAGGACAGACACGGGTCACAGTATGGACACTTAAATGAAAACTGAGTTCTACTTCTGCTGAAAATTTTGTAAGGAAATAATGAACCAGTTTTCTCTATCTAAAGGCTGAAGGAGAAAATCTTTATAAAAGGTTTCAATAACATCATATTGCAGAGCCATTACTAAATCCATGAGAGGTAAGCTTTCAGTTCAGCATTTCTTACATACAATGCATTTGGATAGTCTATGGAAAGTCTGACTTTTGTAGACAAAATGAAGACTAGAAGAAAGTTCTCCATAATATATTTCCAAAAGGAAAAAGACTATGTTCTTGGCTTTCTCCTTGTGAATTTGTGTGTAAAACACAGAAATTGTGGAGGAAGAAGAAAAAAAGAACAGCTTCACCTGGCTACATGGCTTCCTTTCTAGTAAAGCATTGTGCTGGATCCTGTATTGTAGACAAAAATTTTACACCGCAGCAGATATTTTTATTATATGGTTTAAAGAAAACAAACGAACAACCAACCAACCCCAGGAACCAAAGAAAAGAGCACAGAAAATGTAGAAGCAGAGGACTGACCTAGCAAGGAACCAAGCACCTCAGTCCTTGCATGTTAGTCACTATGCATACAAAATCATCACTCTCTATCCTCAATGCTTACAGGTCTCCAGAGTAAGGCACCAAGTTAGCTTCTAAAGGAGCAGGTGAAAGACATAAGCTTCCCCTTTCATAAAGATGGGAAGCAAAGGAGGTTTTGAAGAGGACATTTAAGATAGATTTTCTTTCCAGTTTTTGGAATTCTAAGAAAATAAGGATTAGGGGATGGTTGTGTGCAGTGGGAGAAGGGAAAACACTAAACTTTTCAGGTAACGTGTCTTCTCTGGAAATAGGAAAGGAAACCAATCTCTCAGGAGTTTTAAATTTTGTGCTAGTTTTGACCGGGATAGAGTTAATTTTCTTCATAGCTAGGATGGGGCTGTGGTTTGGATTTGTGCTGAAAACAGGGATGATAACACAAGGATCCTTTTCTTTGTGCTGAGCAGTGCTTACACTGTCGAGGCCTTTTTTGCCTTTCTATACAATATCTTGCCTGACTTACAGACTCAAGACCTTTTATGCCTCATCATCCACCCCATCAGTGATGAGGCTGGGGGTGCAAAGGGAGTTGGGAGGGGACACAGCCAGGACAGCTGACCCAACTGACCCCAGGGATAATCCAGACCACATGGTGTCCTGCTTAACGTATGAAGCCGGGAGAAGAAGAAGGGAGTGGAATACATTTCAGGTGGTGACATTTATATTCCCAAGCCAGTTTTATGAGTGGTAGAGCCTTGCTTTCCTGCAGGTGGCTGAACATCTTTCTGCCCACAGGAAGAGGGGTTTTGCTTTGCTTGTGTGTGCATCTTTTGCTTTACCTGTTAGAGTGTCTTAATCTCAACCCATGAGTTTTCTCACTTTTACTCTTCTGATTCTCTACCCCATTCTGTTTGCAGGGGACTGAGCGAGAGGCTGCATGGAACCTGGTTGCTGGCTGGGCTTAAACCACAACAATTGTCATTGGTTTCAAGGGAATCACATTGGTTAACAGAGGCTCAATATTTGCCTCACTCATATTTATTTGAAGAGATTTATATTCAAATAAGCATTCAGATACCAGGTTTTTTGGCTTTTTTCCCCCCTAACATTGGGTTTCCAGTTTGTTTCATTGTTTTCTTTTTCACAAAGGAAGAAATCTCAGCTAAGTTATTCCTCCTTGAAGAATAGCTGAATAGCAAGAGGAAGAACAAATTGGCAGTATTTGTCAGTGCTCATCTTCCTTTAGTATCTCCTGAGGCCCTGTTTTCTGTATTATCTTCCATTTTGCTTTTTGGGGAGTGCTCTGAGTTTTCAAAAGATCCATTGGTTATGACCAAGGTACCAGAGTTTGGTCAGAAAAACCATGCAAGTCTGAGTCTTGATCTTATGCTAAATTTCCTAATCTTTGTGAGGTAGTTCTGGGTGATACCAATGAAACAACTCATATCTCACCACTTCCAACTTTTAAGCAAAAAATTTAAAAAGGTTGAATGTTAGTTACTTTCTAAGTAGTTATTCCCTTCAGAAAGTATTGGCATCATGCAACAGACATTTTACTGTGCTGAAACATGAAGCAGAGTCCTACATAATTCTTTCAGTGAATTGCAACTTTTAAAGGTTTTAATATTTAACACTTCAAAAAGACTGTTGACCTCAAGTAATCCATTTAAGAAGTGCACTCATCATAAGTTTGAGTTCCTTTGCGTTCCTTTTCAGGAGATTTTTCAGGAAAAAAAGAAATTATGAAATCCATTATCTGAGCCTTGTTCTCTGCTTTTTTATTTGACAGTCAGAGCATGGTTTGAAATGTGTAACTGTGAATGTACTGATGGTCTCTCTGTTCTCTTGCTTTCCAAGAGGAAATCAGCATTACAAAAGTCACAACACAGTGTGCCATCATTTAAATCTTCTTAAAGTTTATAAACTCCTTGCCTACTTAGGTTTAAATCATTGGCTGGCTGTGTATAATGCATGTAATGAACGGATGAAGAGCATCCTGCATAGAGAAATCACTTAAAATAAATTACAACTCACGCTAAATCAGAAAAGAAGATCAGTAAATGTTAGCATAGTCACATTAAATGTATGGTGTGAAATTCACAGTTGTAGACAGTGACTCACTGACAACTCACTTGTGTACTCAATCAAACTAAAAAATCATAGATAAAAGAGTACCACCAAGTGCACAGTGAGATGTTAATAGTTTATCTTGCTGCAAAACCACACATGAGCACTTTTGAGTACTCAGAAACATTTGTTTACACTTATAAAACATTTTTCCCTATGTGTGTAAAAACAACTAATATTCTTTATGCATCTTTCCATTGCGCATAAACATATTTTTAGAAAGATAAGTGCCAGAATGAGAAAACGCAGAGAAGAATTACTGGGAATTGCTTGGGATACCCAGCTGTGGTTGAAAATGGCAAGAATCTCAGTTAGTTTCCAGTATGTACTGGTAAGTCACCAGTTTAAGTCAGGATCCCTCTGTAAACCACGGGGTCAGAGTGGTCCTTCCTGAGGGCAGTTCAGTCTGTCCTACAGCTGGTGTCATCATTTGATGCAGGGAAAGAAAAGCTAGACACTGGAGATGGATGACATCACATCAGGATGTTTGGGGAAAAGGGCTTGCTTGACTTGAGAAGTGCAGCAGCAAAAGGTATGCAAGAGACAAGATATCAGAGGATGTGTGGCAGATTATGGATGTGAGAAGAGTGTGAGATGGGTGGAAGGATGAGATCAAAGGATATGAATGGAGATGGCAGAGGGGGGTTTCTTGATGGAGAGAATATGACAACCTTTTATATCAAAGAGAAAGTAGGAGTTAAAGTCAAGATATTGTATTGAAAGATGAAGACCAAATTTTATATATATACATGGGTCTGTGTAATACACCTCTTATTTCCACATTACTTTTCTGGTTCTTTTCTGGTGCTGAATGGTGATGAAATAACACGAGCTATAACCCCCAGAAGCCACTTTGTAGCTACTGCTTCACTCAGAGTGGCCATATTTTTAAGTCCTGGTGCATAATTATTTCTGGTTTAAACACAGTAATAGATATATCATCTGTTTTTAGCACATCCATCTTGGAGGAAGTAGGCCAGGAACATGGCAGTGTTAAAGAACGAAAAAGGAATCCATGCTAAATTGCTAATTACCTGTCAGTGTGTTTGTTTTCAGCTTATATAAAAATGTGGTAATATTCCCAAATAATTCATAATGCCTTAGGCGAACAAGCTAGCCCTGCAATACTCTGGATAATTGAAACTGATGAAGTGGAAGACTGGAGATGTTTAGTCTAAAATAACAGTGTTAAAGTAAAAGGCCAGAAGACAGAGGTTGTCACTGGAGATGTTGAAAGGAGTGAAGAGAAGAAAAGCATGGTCCAGAGTAATCAGAATAATACACACTGTAGCAAGCAATTTAATTTCTTTTTAAATTACTCTTAAGAAACAAATTAAACAACCAAGGAACTTGTGATTGTTGTCTCCCAGCCTGGGTGTATGTTCAGCTGTCATAAATTCCTTTAAATAACACATTGTGCTTTGCACTGGAAAGGCCTTAGTTTGCTCGGTCTAAGTCTGCCCCAAAACATTAAAACTCAGCAGGGAAAATTCTGTCCTCAGGTTCATGCCTGAACATATTTTCAATAGAGATTTTATTTGTTGTTGTTGTTGTTGTTGTTGTTGTAATGAAAAGCTTCAGTATGATTTTTTTTTTCTTATTTCTTTCCCAGTGAGTTCAAGAAAAATGTATCTTCCTTTTCAAATGCTGTAGTGCTGCTGGTGTGAGCTACACTTTACAAGACTGAATTTGGTTCCATGTCCATGTTATTAACAAGAGATAACTTTTTGAAAGAGATGTTCTTTTCCCAGTACGTGAACTTCTCTGTGGCAAGATCACTTGCATGCAAATTCCACTGAAGAGGACCCTTGTCTACTCTAATATCTTGGGGGAATCACGGCAAAGCAAACCACTGGCATTCCTTTGCAACACCTTGGTTTAGTGTCTTTCTTTATTTTAGTTGTGATGACAATTCCCTGGGGCAAGGCCAGTGTAGGTCAGGAATATGGACAGAGACAGCACTGTGAAGGGGCTGGGATGACAACCTGCAGCTGTGGCATGGGTTGGCTGGCAGGCACCCCATAACTGGCCACTGTTAATGAGGAGGCAATCAGCTTTCCAATGCTTCAAAGCACTGCATAGATTCATATAGTCCAGAAATCATTTAATTTCCTTCTTCATTCTGTCTTTCAGCAGATCAGCAGTTACCTAGGTGCAAAGTATTTTGATAGCATTCCTTACAAAACTTTTCCATAGGTCACTGACCAATTTTCTAGAGACAATCACACTAAAAGTATCATAGCTCCAGCACTGGCATTCCAGGTCATTTGTGTGCAGTGTTGTTTTCTGTTACTCTGCATCACACAAAGCCAAGCTGCCCCTAATAATGTTATCTAAAAGAGGACAAACAATACTCTGCATATCCCTTTTGGGCATCTCATAGCAGAGAAGGACAAAAAGGGGAGGACAGGACAGGCCTTCTTTGTGAGGGGGTACTACAATGAGGCAAGAGGAGGGAGGGAAATGATCTCTCTTCCCATTGTCCCTGCATTTATCAGCTGACAAGAGCTAGTTACAGGGCTGCACTTCCTACACCATAGCTCACCTCTGCATGAGTCACTGTTGGAAGCAGAGATGGAGGATTTCATAGTTCTTAAAAATATCCCTGTATCTAATTCTAAACTGGCGCCAGAGGGCCAGAGAAGGGAAAGGGCAAGAATCTCGTGCCATATACTCCAAAGTGGCATAGGAGGAACTCGCCTAGTCATCCAGCTTTCTACCTCCCCATCTGATTTCTTTGAGAAGAAGAGAAGCCCAAACTTCTTTGGGTTGAGTATTACTATCCTGTTGTAAGAGGAATGACTTTCAGTAAAACTAGGACCGTTCTAACCCAAGATACTTAGGTGGTTTTGTATGTGGCTTTAATGGTTAGGCTTAAACAAACACATAAAAGGAGAATTGGCCAAACCCACAGGCTCCATTCAAAAATACCAGTATTTCAGCATTTGAATGGGAGTTTCCTGTGTGATTTAATGAACACTCTAATCTTAAGATTTAATAAAGGAAAAATTCTTCCATAAGCTGCTCACATGGAAAATTGTGAGAGGTAATTTGCTGGATCAGCATTGAAAGTGACAAATTTTCTAGCACAGAACAGAATATTTTCTTTGTGTGTGTGTGTGTGTCAGTGATGTGTGGTTGGTAAATAATACATAAAGAATCAGGGTTATGGTTAAAATTGCACCCTGTTTTAAAAATAGAGCTGTCAAGCTAGATTGCTGGCAGGGGGAGGGCGTTAGTAAAAGAGAAGTAGATGAATTTTGAACAGCTGGAAGATGTTTTGTGACAAAAAGGTGAAAAACAGTTGTGTGGAAGAGCAAAGATGGTGTGAAATTAATTGGGTAGATTCACTACAGTTACAAGCTCTGGTATAGTCATTCCTTTCAGCTGTGATTAATGAGGATAATGCTACAGTTGAGACCTTGCTGTTTTCTTGTAGCTGAAGCTGGGTATTGGCATGAATTATTGGCCCCAAAAGTGCGTTTTTGGTATACAATACGCTGAGCTGTAGTCAAAGCATCAGCAATAAGCAAATAACTTTTCCATCAGAATAATGGCAAATGACATTGCTAATACACTCCAAGACCATTCACCTCTGTGTCTGTTTTCAGTCCTACTAAAGCTGATATTTCCTGGAAAAAGGAATAAGAGCAATTCTTTCCTTGGTGTATAATACTGTGTTTGTAGGGAGTGGTTAGTGGGCTGCTGCAGAGGAACAAGAGGACTGTCTCATTCACAGCTATGGGCACATGCCAGTATTCTTGCTCTGAAGATGTTCCATTTAAGTGAGGATTGAGAAAGCTGCAAGCACCTGCTACTCATGCATTTTACATATTGTGTAACTAAATAAAGAAATTCATACTCAAGGGCTCCAAAGCACTGATATCCATAATTAGTTCACTGTTGTTTCGGGGGACAATTGCAGAGTCTGACAGTACTGCAACTGTTGGAGCAGAGCTTCAAACTTCCTTCTTCCTTCAAGTAAAAGTTAGTGCATTTTCAAGAGGGAAGATCTATGTAACTAATAGTTCTCATCCACCCTCTTGACTGTGTCAAGTTCCTTTGGGTGAAGATCCTTCATCAAAGTTCAAAACTAATGAGATAAATCTCAAGTTCTTGGATATTTCATTCATGCTTCTTAAACAAATGAAATGATGGAAGATGAAATATTCTGAAGTGTCCTTGAGGCAGATAGAGTCCTGATTCACCCACTGGTGAGAATTTAGGGACTTTTGAGGAGCTTCAAGCTTCCTTTGCCCCCCCCACCTCCCATTTTTCCAGCATCTTGCCAAACTGAAAATGATGACACTGGTGTCTCAGTTCCTGGAAAAATATTCTGTACAATGTATAAAATTTCCATGAACAGAATCACAGTTTCTCTTTAAAGCTGAAAAGTCCCATGTGGATTTAATTGAGATGAAGAAAGAAAGCTGTCTTGCTTCTTTTGTGTCAAGTTTCTCCAAGTTTTCCACAAAAGTTCCAGTTTGCTCCTACTTGAAATGAAATTGTAGTGAAGCTCTGAGAAAACTGAACATATGGATGTAGAATGTAGCTACTTTTTTTGGAGGTTAAAAATCAGATAAGCACAAGGATTGGTCCAAACACAAAAATGGTTTAATGACATTGTGTGACCTATGGTGAATTTCAGCTTCCATTGTCTACCTGGGACAGTGTATGGCATGATTTTTCCAAAGAATTTTTGAGTGGTCAGTGAATCCGAGCTTGCAGATAGCACTCTAAATTTGTCAGTGTCCCAGTGTTTACAAAACTGACAATTTCTAAGGTGCTGGAAAAACACTGATAGTGTATTGCACTGAAATGGGAGTCTCCTCCTGAGACTATCACTTTTCACGTCTGATTATTCATGCTGCAAAACAAACTTCAAGATAAATGAATGACCAAAAAGTTGAGGTCACTTTACATCAATTGTAAATACCTGTCTCCTGAGAGAAATCCACTGTGAAGGAGCTCCATGGTTTGAAAACACAATCAGCTTTTCTTTCAAAAGGCCTCATTCATACCTAATTCATAAAAAAAAATTGTTTTTCTTACATGCAGGAGCACAGTAAGAGAACCTAACTTTTTTGGAAGTCATTTGCTTTAATTTTTGCCTTGTTTAGAGGGAAAATATTCTAAGATTTTAGTGTTTTCAGTGATGATCTGCAATTTTGTTATTTTTGGGATTATTTTTCTAACATTTCCCAAATTATAAACATCCGAATTTTGTTATTTGGCACTAAAGAGAATACAAGCTGAGCTCATTATTCCTTCAAAATAGGCAGCTTTTCTCACTTTCAATCCTGATTCAGTGAGTAATATTAGCATGAAACTGAATGGAGTGAAACGGTGCTGTATACAACACCCTATTTTATTAAAACAGAGAAAAAACCTTGACATTCCAAGAAACACCAAGTTGAAAAGGAGCTTGGGAACACTGGTGTCTGACAGCTTATGCATCCAATTACTGATATGTCACCAGAAATATGTGGGAATAAAGTAATGAGATGGCAGTTTCTGTAACAAAGGGTAACATTGTCTCCTTAAATCTGGATCAGCAGTTTCATGCTATGTATAAATATACATTTTCCTGTTAACTCTTTACAGTCACACAGATCACCAAGTCAAAACTCAGAGTGCAGTAACACAGGTGTGATGAAATTAAATGCACCTATAATATGCACCCTTACTGCTACACAGGACCCTATACAGTATTAATATCACCTTCATAGAAATATATTTTACTTTAAAGGACACAGTCAACATATTCTGAACTAAAAATGAAGACATAATCTGATACAAACAATTACATTTTCTATTTTTGATGCTTCAAAAACCCAATTTCTTCCAGTCACAGCAACCACTTGTGAATTTTCTCTCAAAATTTGCTTAATTTTCAGTTGCTCTTGTCAAATTTAAGATAGGACAGATGAAATGTTTGAAAGCAGCATGACAGGAGCAATCAAATTCAAATACAAGCAATGTTTCCAGATGAAAACAAGTTTGAAGATGAAAACAACTGCTCAGCTCAGTTCTGTGGTTCCTTACCAATCCCAAGGCCCCTCCACTGCAAAGGAATATGTCTTCATGAGCCAATCCCTTTTTTGTGCTTGTGGGACCCCACAGTACTTAAGTATATTTAGATACATAACCAATTAAGGTGCCTGACAGTAAAGAGAGGGTAGAAGTGTCCTAAAGCAGATTTCCTCCATTATTTGCTTTATGTTTTATACATTCAAACCCCAGGCCATCAACTCTTTTGTGACATTCATACAGAAATGCCAGGAAAGCAGCCAACAGGATGTGAGGGTTCCCTTAAAGGCCAGAGCACCACACTGAAGGACCTCTGGGCTAAGAAGACCACAAACACAGCACTGTAAGGGCAGGCCAGAAGGAAACAGCTATAGGGATGAAAGTCATCCTTTTTAGTGGAAAGATGACGGTCTAGTGAAAAAAAGGTGTTTGTATTTTTGCAAGTTCATACACCCTCCAAAAGACAATACACTGGGATGGGACTGTCAGTGCTCTCAGCACCTGCCCAGGTCAAGGGTTATGCACTCTATGGCACCGCACACCCCTGAACACACTGACAGCCTGCTCAGCATGCTGGTGGAGGCTGTGCTTACGTGTACCTTTGGCCCATAATTCTGTTGCTCAGATATTCTCCTCCCTGTGGAGAAACAGCCCTTTCTGAGCTGACTGTGCTGCCAGCAGTTGCTACAGATCGTTGTCCCTCTCTTGAAGGCCTCTCCATCCCTGACTCCTGAGTAACATGCATGGATTTGCAGAGATGGATTTGTATGAGGCTTCTCAGATAAAGTTGTGCTTTATTTTTCTGAAGCAGCAGTATGACATTAATCAATGCAGAGAATCTTGGCAAAACTTTGCTCCCCAGTCAGAATGCCACATCACAGGGCACTGGCACCACCAGCACTGGCAGCTGGGCATCAGCCTCTTTACTGTCCCACATGATGCTCTGCTCCTCCTCAACCTGACCCTCATCCTGCCTCTCTTGCCCACTGCCTTCACTGCAGGTCAGAGCATCCTCCAAACACATTGATTTCTGCTTTGGAATCAAGCAAACTATTAATATATTTTTGAATCAAATTAAGTGTGCACATAAGGAAATTATGGGGTGGAATTTAGCCTGCAGTGTTGTACCAACTACAGAATCATAGTTCCTTGTGGATAACAGCAATTTGGAGCATTAAGATATCTCAGTCCAGAATTCACCAGTGTTTGCTCATTTTATTCTAGAAGTGCTGCAGATGTAAGAAGGTGAATATTTATTCTCAATGTTTGTGTACTAGGTTTCCATCACATCCATACTATTGTAATCAAACATCTTGCATATATAAAGTGTGTCCTAGTATGTCCTTTGGGGTTTTTAGAGGAGTTATTTCATATTGTCATTTTGGTGAATCTTAACAATATTTGAAGTAGTAATTATAGAATGCCAGATTTAATTTTTCTCCAATAATTATGTGTCTGACAATCCCAAGCAGTTAGCTCCTTCATTCAAATTCAATAATGATTTCTCCAATGGCTTTCACTAGCAGTAATGACATGCATTGTTCTGCCCACTAATTTCCATGAAGAACAATGGAACATTATTTTATTGGCATCTAGAATTACTCCACTGCACTTTGTTGCATTCTTTTCAAGAGATGATGAAAGGGGAAGTTGAGCAGTCTGGATTGTTTCCTTATTTTCAGGCCTTACAATGTTTTGCTACATCAGCAAAGTGTGAATAGACACTCTGAAATATTCTTAAACTGTTTTTATCATTGCATCACAATTGGGATAATTGTCCAGGTCCTTAGTACATGTAAAATTTCTTAGCTGTTAAATTCCTTGGGAATTTTTACTTCATAAATAAAATGCAGAAGTGTTTCAATCTTCTGTTTAAAATTAGATGGATTGGCTGAAGTATTTGAAAGTTTTTTGCTGCCTTTTAAAGATGATTTGGTTATTCAGCTTTTATTACTTCTTTCAGGACTTTCTAGGGCATCCTATGAACAACTTCAGCAACTACACTGTATTTTTAGAACTCCTCAAGGATAGCTTAGGCATTCTCAGGAGTGTTACAAAATTGAATTTTCTATGCTAGGTGTGGAAGGGTCAGGTCACTAGGTTACTCCTGCCAGGGAAAATGGTGCAGTAGAGGAATGGAGCAGAATGGGATCAGAGAGAGAAGGAGCAGCCCTGGTGAGCCAGTACTGTGAGCTCAATGCAGTGCAATACATCGTCATGAGTAGAGGGCAGCCATGTAATTAACAGGTTAATTCCCTCCACCCCTATTCCTTTCACCTCTGCCAGCAGCTGCAGTATTCCCATAGCACAACCAATGTGGGACATAGGCACTTGTTTTACATGCTGCCGCCCAAGGCAAGATGTTACTTTGCTTTATTCTTGCACCTAGGCTAGACTGGATATTTATGTCTGTTTGGTGTTTTTGATGTTGTTTATTTTGGGTTTGCTTTTGGTTTTGTTTTTCTGTCCTCGCATAGTACACAAGCATTAGTATTCAAATTAATGATTTATTTCTGCTCCTGCTTACTGCGGTGGAAATGTTTGCCAATGGGCAACTCACAGCCTGAGAAAGAACATGTTCTATCCCACACATGCCATGCTGTTCAAGCTCAGGACACCAACTCATTGCTACAATTATATCAGTGTAACCAAGAACATAAATGGTTTACTGGCCTATTTACTGTCATAACTTATGCAGGATTTGGCACACAACACATTTAGTTATTTAGCTAATAGGTTAATTCCCTAATGGAATCGCAAAGCAAGAGGATTATGAATGCTCAGAATTCTTTTCCTTTTCTGCCTAGTCAAGACACATCAAGTTATCCTTTTAAGTGCATTCTGCTTCTGTTAGGCATTTAGGTCAAAGCAATTGTTTACTTTATGTGCCTGTAATTACTATGAAATATGCTGAATTACTAGTCACATTTCCCACAGTCAGGAACCAAGGGCCAAGTTCATTGCTTTTGCCTGCAAAGATGTCACCCTGGTGTAGATGTTCCCTATTGCAACTCAGTCCTGTTTAAACTGAGTAAGAATGACAGCCTCATAGCTTCAGACAGGAATGTCTATTCTTTGGGGGATGCATCAGGAGTCTGGATTCCCAATGCAGAAGTGAAAGCATCCAAATTATCATTCTACAAATCTGTGTCTGAACTATTTTCAGCAGATTGCTCATTGGAATCAGGGCAGGTTAAAAGATGTTTCATGAATCCCTGAGATCTAGTTTCCTCATTTGGCAGTAAGGAACATTTAAACTTCAAAACACCATATTAAATCCAGAGAATCAAGAATAAACTAAACATTTTATGTTATCTGAAAATAGAAAGAGAATTTTGAATATTGTGATTTTGGTTTGAAATAATCAGGGGTCCTATTTACATCCTGAGGATGTCCTTTCCATAATGTTCATTCCGGATCTAGTGTATTTAACTAGAGCAATTCTTCCTGCAGGGGTAAGAGTGTAAGTAGACATATGTTTGGATCAAAAATCAATTGTAAACTTTTCTTCTACACAGAATAAAATTACACAGTCATCCATATTACAAAAAATGCAGTTCTACTTTTGTCACTACAGTTAGAATATTCAGACTTTTCATTTCTCATTAATTGAATACTCCATGTAAAAATAAATTGTTTCAAAGGCAGTCTTTGTCACTGTCATTCATCCAGCTCTATTTGCTACAAGTCTAAGAAAGAGTAAATTGATAAGTGGCTCATTGTAATGTCACTTAAACAGAAAAAAAAATACTTTACATATTTCCAGACAAAAAGTAACCAACTTTTAACTTATTGTCCATTGGATATATAAATATACTAGGAGCTACAACGAGCTCTCAGAAGATCTTTGTTAAAGCTCACTGCTGTGTCACAGACCAATGTAGTCTTGACTATATTTGCTTGAATTCAGGATGCATAAAGCTCAACATCTAAAGGTCTTTCTAGAAGTGTCTCTTCTCTCTGCTTACACCCCCAGCAGCAGAACACCACACCACCTTGACGTGGTGCTCCTGGGGTGCTCCTGCTGCACAGTCAGTGTGCAGACTGACATTACCAACACCCCTGAACCTTCCAGGTACTTGTCTACTTTTAGCAGGACAGCACAAGAAGATAGACAGGCAGGACCACTTTTTAAACCCTAAGACATTGGATATATATCTGAAGTGCTGAAGAAGGCATGAATTGAATTCAGAATACTCTGAGTTGCACTTTTCTCTGTTGATACACTCCTGTCTAGTGGCTTGATAGGATGATTTCACCAGGATAAATTCCTGAGCACTTTTACTGAGTGAGAGTAAGTAACACAGTCAGATTACTTTTTCCCTCTATAAAATAATTCCCAAATTTGGTGGAGAGTTGGGGAAGGAATATGGTGTGGGGTTTTCTACAACTGAAATTAAAAACTAGTGCCTGGTTTTGTTCTGAGAAAGATAAAACAACAACCACAAAAAAAAAAAAAAAAACCAAAAAAAACCAAACCCAAACAAACAAAAAACAAGCCACCACCAAAACCAAAACCCAAAAAATCCACAAAACCAACCCCACCCCACTCCCAAAAAAACCCTAAAACACCCAAACTATCAATAAGCAGTCTCCTCCTGCGATTAAGTTTTTTTAAAATTAAATATATTGAAAAAATATTTTCCAGTAGAAGTTTCCAACTAAAGCTACCATGGAAGTCAAACAGCATTAGTGAATGTAGGTAGCTGCAAGGATGATCAAATGGGTTCCATTTCTTCACTCAAGAGCTTGTCTGTGTGTTAGGTAATCAGAGAAAATGAAGGTGCTAGCATTTACAGAGTGTGGGTAAGAACAACAGTAGGATAATTCAAACCAAATTCCTCTAGTATCTTCTGTCCTGAGCTCTGAATTCAGCCAATAGATGGCTAAATGTATATTTTATTCTATTACAGGTATATTCTACCTTTCAACACACACCATCCTTTCAAATTATATAAGCCTTTTTATCATTCTTCTTAATAGACTCCTAGAAATTAAGCTGCCATCTGGCCTATGAAGACACTAAGATATAGGAGAGGAATTTTACCAGCAGGGGAGTTACACAAGGCACTCTCCTCAAGCATTCTGAAATTTATTGACCTACATCTCTGGTACACCTGGTCATCTTGAGTTTCAGGGACTTTGAAAATTCTGAAGAATCAATATTTGCAAAGACATGACTTTGCTCTCAAGCAATGACCTGGATGTAACCACATCTATAAAATCCAGGGATGCTTCACTGATCTTTCATCAAGACATAACAGTAATCACATTCTTTGGCCAAAGTTCTTTAAAATTAAAAACTGAATTTAATAGGAAATTGTTTGAAATTTATTTAGCCTTTAAATTGAAACTGAAGGAAAATGCCACCGGAGAAAATATTACTTGTATGTGAGGTAAGGAAAAACAGGATATGAAAATGGTGAAAGTGATAGCAGATACAGACAGATCTATTTAGTGCCCCATAAGCAGTAGATGAAAAACATTGCATTAAATACCCAGTTTTGCATTGAACATGGTTGATTTATTTTGCATTTACAGCTTTCTATAATGCCATGCTCTTGATAATGTAACTGTCTACGGCTCTGAATTTTTTAGTGCTTTTTGCAGCTTTATTGAATGAGAAAGGCAGCAAGACACATTTTGTGACAGTGCCAATTAAAGCTTCTCCCTGAAGAGTTTTGCTGGGGAAGATGTTGATCAACAGGCTGATGTAGTATACAAAAGGCACACGTCACTCGCCTGCAGCCACCCTCATGGATGCAAAATGACAGTGAGGAGGCTCTTCCATTACCACATTAGTCACGAAGTGTGTTCTGAAAAGCTCTTAAAGTCCTGACAGGAGAGCACATTTTTATATCAGCTTCCAGGTTTGTCTTTGTTAAAAGAGCTGCGGATTCCTGTCTCAGGGCTCTTTAGTAATGTTGTCTATCCCAGGCTGAGAATGCTGGGCAAAGACAGGCACTCTCATATATGAGATAAACATGCAGAGTTCTGCTCTATTTTCTCACCCGATGCAGAGAAGTTCATCCAACAGTTAAACAAAAGGTATCTCATCTCCATATGCTTCTTGGCTTCACTGTGTTAACAGAGGCTCAGATCTCAATCCCAAATGCAGCTACTGCTGAGATTTGTGGACTTCTAGCTTTGGGTTCAAAAACATGTCCTAACACATGCTCTTGATATTTCCCCCACTCTAAGTTAGTCAAAGGGTGAGAAGCCAGAACCGACAATGCTAAGCATGAAACTGTCATTTCGGTTTTTGCAGGAGGTTGGGAGAGGTATAGATGTCCCAAAGTCAGATCCATAAATCTTAATAACATCTTTGTCTTTTCCAGTGCAAAAGAGGAGCAAAGCAATTTCATTTCCAGATGTTTATGATATATGAATAAAAGGAAAAAGAATGAAAATTGTCAAATATGTCTGAGCTGTATAGACACTGGGCAAGTAGGAGAGCACTCTAGACGATATGCATTTACAGGCAGCTTGCAACCAGCCTAAAATCTGTTGAATTCAAATCCCATCTGCCTTCATGGCAGGTACAATTGGTGCATTTTCAGGCAAAATGTCAAGAGTGCTTCTGCACAGGCCTCCACAGCCATCTACTCCACACAGTGCTGCAGCAGCAATCTCCCCAGCTGTTCCAAATCTATCTCTGTATGGGAAAGAAAATTGCTTTTCTGTGTGCTCTAAAGCTCCTGATTTATCTACAGTTTTCTTCCAGGGACACTCCAGCTGGGTTAGCTTCAAGCCAGCCCTGCAGTCTACTTTGCAGATAGATAATGTAGACGGGAAACAAATATGACTTTGAGCCCATCCTAAAGCTGATTTCTTCATTGTATGAATACAGCCATAGTCTAGCTGAAACTGCAGATGAAATGGAAGCTGTGAGGGTTGAAAAGCAATACACAGAATAAAAGTCTACAAAATCCGCATGGTGACCCTAATTTGCAGTTAGGTGGCCTCATCTTTGTTGTGCTGCAGACTAAGGTGTGCCTAGAGGAAGGTTTCCATAATGCTTCCAGTATTGGACTGTGACCTGCTTCGATTCCACCAACACTGGGAAAGTCACATTTCCAAGGAAAAGGATAGTAATTAAAACTGGGACTTTTTTTTCTAAGTCTAAGCTAAATTTCAATCTAATTTTGTAACATTGGGCTCCTTTTAAAGAAAATGGTGTGTAGTGGACAGACATCTAAAACAGGACAGATGTCTCCCTCCCCAAGGCTGCTTATCTCTCCTTGTCTAACTTTCTTGTCTCACATGTGCACAGGAAGCATATATTTGACGCAGATGCCTTATTTTTAAGTCTAAACTTGAGGAAACTTCACTCAGTAAATACTGCTGGTCTATAAATTTTCATTTTGCCACTGATACATTGTACTTTAGCACCACAGCTTCTTTGTGTCTTAGTTTCCTCATACAGCTTCCTTTGCTCAAGCAGTTACCTCTCAGTTCCCAAAAAATTTAGGATGGCTACTTTTTTGTTACTAGCTGCACATACAGCTCTTAAAAAGGAGATTTCTGAACTTAATTAAAGTTTTTAATTGCCATCATGCCACAAAAGTCACAGTACATAGACTATTTTTTTTTTGTATTTATTTTCTCCCATATGGGTCTCTTTCCTGCCTAAGATTCTGATTCTGCAGAGATTACTAGAAACTTTTAGGTGAATTTTGAATGTAGGGAATATAGTTGCACAATTTTCTTCCTTTGTTTACTTGGGAAGGTTGGAAAGATGGGCATGAAAATTCTTGTTTCACCTCCTCAGAATTATATCATTTTATGTAAAAACTGAAAATAAAGGAGATTATTTCCAACTTCAGTGACTCCTCATAAAGCTAACAAAAAAGGCCATTGAAAACAAAGTAACTTGTTCCCTTTAACTGAAAAATCATTAATATCAGTGCATGAACCAAAGCCCAAGCCAAATGGCATCATCTTTTTCTAACATGCTCCCTGCATAAGATGTCAAGGAGGTTTGTGCCCAGAGAGGGAATGTGCCTACAATGCTGCAGGGGCCTGGTGATCCCTGTCATTCTAATGGACCATTAAATTCTGTTACTAATGGGCACACATTACAAAGCCAGCTGTAAAGTATTATGAGGTTAATAATAGTCTCTAAAGGGCTAGACATTTACTTAGATAATAAAACCACCCTGTTCTACAACAGTTAAGGTTAAATAAATAAAATACAAAAAAGTATTTTGAAAGCAACATAAATTCAACTGTCTTCAAGGCAGAAGCTAACCCATAACTGACTACAATTCACTTTGTATGTTATTCTTCCATAATTCCTCTCTCCCGGAGAACTGATTGTATCTTTATTCTAAACATTTGGTCCCAGATCCACTGATAACAGCCTATTGGCATAGAGAGGCAGAGAAACACTCTTCCAGCATTTGATTTATTGATTTCTAATGGAGTGTAGGAAAAGGCAACTTTTCAATAGCCTGCAATCAAAAGACATTCAACAAAAGCTATGTAGACTGTGAAAGAATAAGAAAAATATGATCATCCATATTCATGAAAACACATTAACCCACTTACCTGTGGTCTTCGCTTATTTCCCTACTTATGGATAATATGTGGGCTAAATGTGTGCTATAAGTGTCAAGATCAATTTAAAATGTGAGTAAATTACCTTTTTATGTCCTGGTATTAAACAGTGTCCTGCATGCATGGCTGTCACTTCAAAATTGTTTAGTTTTCATAAAAGCTCCAGCTATTCTATTACAGTACATGAATAGGAAAATGGAATGCACAGCATACTGTTGAGCAGTTAATGACATAGATACTTTATTAGAATCATTCAGAATAAAGTACAAATGTTTGGAGACCTCAGGAGAAGCTGGTACAGTCACAGTCAGTTTGACAATGATGGAGGAAAGAAGGGTTTATACCTATTATGTACAGAAAGAGTACAGAGAGAGGTAAATACTTCTGTAGTGCTCTTGAATTCAAATGACCAAGTCATATTTATATTCTTTTCCATTATACATCCAGGAACTCCTGGTCAAATATTGCATTTTCATGAAATACCTTTCTGTTAAAGTATTTTGCATAAAAAAACTTTGAAAGGCAAAGAAGACCACGTAAAACCTGGAGCATGCAGCCTAAAGAAAGTAGGCTTTGGCTGAATACCTACACTCCTGGAAAGTTTTCATTTTTAGGACATGTTTCAGGTTACTCAAACATCACAATTACAAGCACTTTTATTATCCTCTGACACATCTGCATAGCCAGTGCACAGAAAACTGATTGCCAATTATAGCCTGAATTTTCCTTTAATAAGTGAGAAAATAATTTTGGCAGCTGCATTACTGATCCAAATAACGTTACCTCTGCATGTCTCTGGTTGAATATCCATGGAGGACTGCACAGAACAACAGCAATGAAATGAGCTAACCTTCCACATAGATAGAGATGATTGGAGAAAGTTCTGTCGAAATTGTCTTAATCCGAATATGTCATTTTTATATTATATGGAAAAAAGGAATTTTTTATTTCATTTGGTTCCTTACCTCCCTGTATTTAAAATAAACAAGAAAAGTGTGTGGGTACGTTTCTTGGGTTTGATTGTGGGTATTTTTTTTTTTACTTTATCTTGTTTTTCCAAAAAAATGAACATTTTGATTTCAGATTGTCATAAAGAAATGCTGCAAAACTTTTAATGATTTTTTTTCAAAAAGTATTATGAAAATACTCTTTGTATTATTCTGGCAAATGCACATACCAGTATAACCTGAAGAAATTTTTAACAGATTCTTTCCAGTTTTCTCTTTCTTTTTGTATAAGCATGATTTTGTCTTTCAATAGATAACAAACCAGCAAAGGCAGATGACCTTTAAAAGACAGGTAATAATGCTAGTACAGTACTGCTTGAATATTATGGTTTGGTAGCTAATTTATTTGCTTATTTTTCAGAGCTAAATTATTGATTTTGCAAACTCTAGGGTTTTTAAAAATCAAACCCATCCTTTGCAAATCATATATAATAAGAAAGATTAACCACATCCCCCTGGGTTTCATTTTGAAATTTCTGAGTGAGACTGAATTTAATGCTTCATGAAGTAGTTTAAAAATGTTAATATTTTCAATGGAAGCTGAGAAAGGCTTGGTAATTATTTTATGCAAGTTACTATAAGATAGTTCTGCCACTCTTTCTTTCAGTGTGACATATGGAGAGAAGTAATGCATGATAAAACTCAGAATAAGGCTTTTTATAGCAGCAGATTTCTTTCTTTAATGATAACAACATTTTGGGGCAATTTGTGAAGGCTTAAACATAAACACTTAGAACAAGTCAAATGCTCACAGGACCTGACTTTCCTCCTATTACAGTTTTGTGCTAGTGTACCCTACCAGATACTTTTATACAACACATCAGACCCTATGGTTTTTTTCAGACACAGCCATGTAGGAAAATTCAATTAATATTTCAAATATAGTGAACAAAGACAAATTAGAAATAGTTTTGTCGATGAAGAGATTCTTATGTTTTACTTGTAAAAACACTGATACTTAAATGAAAGTCTGAGTAAATTGTCAATAAGGGAAAGAGCTCAGACTGCCCTTCACTGTCTAACTCCAATTTACTCTGGTGGTGAAGACACCTACGGATTGGATAAACTGGTTCTGAGGTCAGGATTGAGTTTATGTTACTAGAGGCTTTTAGCTGATCTATTTCAATCTAGATAGGCTTCCCTTCCCTGTCTGAAAAACAGGGATGAAAATGGGTGTCTTCAAAGACAGTGCTTGTGAGAATACTCCAAATTAAATAATACAGAGATTTTACGATGATTATTAATATTTCTATAGTATTGAATTTGTAAGAATCATACATTTTTTTCTGAGCTGAAACTCTTCTGAGATCATGATGAATTCATCTTGGAAACTCCCATGACCAGGTAAAAGCAACAAACACGTTCATTTAGATGAACATGTCTCTTGAGGACCACCAAGGCAGGACACTTCATTTCACTAATTTTGATTCCTTCCTACAGCATATCTATGTCAGATCAAAAATGTACCAACACAGGGAGTAGAAATAGCAACTGAAAATTAGATATCACCCATTGTTATCAAAGAGTTAATGAGATTTTACAAAGCAATTGTAATATAGTCTTTTTTTTATATAAAATGCTTTTTAAAACCATGCTTCTCTTTTTATCACAAAACTCACGAGCTATTTTATTTCTTTTGTCTCATTTTAGGAATAGAGAAATGAAGGTAGAAAATTATAGTACATGGCAAAGATAGTTGGTTATTTTCCTCATAGCTCGTGAGATTGCATATCTTCAGCTTTGTTAATTCCAGTCTAGAATGCGACTTTACTTCTAAGAGGGAAAATATTTCATTACTGAAAGACAGCTCTAGTTTCTTGTATATCTTTCTCTTTCAAAGCAGAATGAAGCAACTATGTTAGGTGATAGGTGAAAATTTGGTGTGAAGGTTTTGGAGTCTGACAGTGTCCTTAGCCAAAAAAACCTATTCTAAATTGCTAACGGACAGAGACGAGAATTATGTAGTGAATAGAGAATACTGGAAATTTGTGTAGAGTCACATTTTAATCAGATTTCAGCCCATGCTAATGTGGTGTAGTTCATCTCCAAACAAGACATCACTCTGAGCAGTTGCATCTGCACAGTAATGAATTGACACCTCACTGGAATGTAAGAATATAATAGGCCAGAAAGATAGATTAGGTGGATTGGGAGATCAGATGTGATAATTTCAATTGACTTATTTTCCAGGTTGCAGTATTTATAAAGGTCACTTTTCAGCATGAGGCATTCAGCAATGCCTTGATTGTCTGATTATTCCTGTGACTTATATGTATTTCTGGCTGATATACGTTGCAGCAAGAAAAAGTGCTGATACTATCACCTAACATAATTTTTTGCAAAATGCCATACAGAAAATGGCAGTATGTGATTTTTGGCATCAAACAATACCAACTAAATGACTGGGATGTAACTTTTAAAAACACATTAGTGGACAAAGAAAATCATAGAATTATAGAGTGATTTAGACTAGCAAAAACTCTTGAGATCATCAAGTCCAACGTTAACCTAACTGTCAAGTCCACCACTAAACCATGTCCCTAAACACCATGTCTACACATCTTTTAAATACCTCCAGGGATGGTGACTCTCTTACTTTTCTGTGCACCCTGTTCCAGTGTTTGACAACTCTTTACATGAAGAAATATTTCCTAATAATGAATCTAAACCTTCTCTGGAGCAACTTGAAGCTGTTTCCTCTCAACCTGTCACTTGTTACTTGGGAAAACACATTGACCTCCGCCTTGTTACAGCCTCCTTTCAGGCAGTTGTAGAGCAATAAGGTCGCCCCTGAGCCTCCTTTTCTCCAGGCTAAACACCCCCAGCTCCCTCAGCTTCTCCTCTTTGGACTTCTTCTGTAGATCCTTCACCAACTTTACAGCCTTTCTCTGGACACTCTCCAGCACCTCAATGTCTTTCTTGTAGTGAGGGGCCCAAAACTGAGCACAATATTTGAGGTGCAGTCTTACCCATGATTCTTAGACCAATAAGTTTGAAAAGGGACACACAGTAGCTAAGAAATATTTTATAAGAAGATATCTGAAGCATTTTTAGCCAGAAAAGGGGTTAGGTGAATGGTAAAGCAGGTACGATAACTACTGTGCAATTAAAAAATCAAGAATTTAAATACTCTTTTGTACAGTGTGTCCATAGGAGCACTGCAAAATTTTCCAAGGAAAAAAGAGCAACCTGCAGAAAGGGTCTTGGTAGGTTTTTATATTCCAAGGTGTCTGGCTTCCTTCATAAATGTGGGTATGTCATTTATTTTGCCTAATTCCTTGCTTGCTAAGGATGTTATTTTGCTATCCACAGGGCAGATGTGGGGAAAAAAGTCATTAGTAATGATTAGGGATTTGAAAATTTGGATAGTTGTCATACAACTATCTAAGTCCTCAGTTATCTGTTAGTTCAGAAAGAAATTAGATTTGGGAGATGGCTTTATCTCTATCTCAAACCTATAATTCAGTAACAATAATGAAACACTGGGACTTGGGTGGCTGACTAAACTGGAGAATTACATTATTATCAATTCCATTTCAGTGACAGAGTTGATGCTCACAAGTCTGACTACTAAAAATTGTAGACTATAAAAACACTCACTAAGTTAAAAGAAGATACTATTTTTGTGCTAGTTTAATGAAACAAATATTTTGAGAAGAACAATATATTTAGTCTTTTTCCTATGGAATAGCTTTGATATTTGAATTCCTTTCTTATCACATCTTGACTTATACATTCAAATACACATCAACCTTCCTGCATGTTGGTCATACACTAAAGGCAATAAATACTTTCAGTTTGAAATATTTTACTGTGTTACTCTTTTTAAATAACACATTGACACCCTTAATTGAAAGGGATTGGTTTTTTATTTAATATTAACACAAATTTTTATGAATTCTAAAATCTCGTTGTTATTTTTTTAATTTAGGATGGAATTTCTATCAAAAATTTTATTTATTAGGCAAATACTAAAATAGGCAATTATTTCATTCCTTTTCTCATACATACTGTAAATGACAAGAGAATTGATCTCTTCCAGAGAAGAATCCTTAACAATGGAAAAAGCTGTGAGATATACTTTTAATTAAAATCCTTATGGGACCTCTACTCAGTGATGAGACAATATTTTGAAAATATGAATAGAAAATGAATTGTAGTCTATCAACATGTAGAATAAAAGTGCTGCTTCTTGTAAGGTCTTTGAAGAAACATTTTAATTTTTCAGAATATTCCAGAATTAATTCAGAACAGATGCCTGATGGTTATGAAGAAAAACTCAAATGGATCAGTACCATAAAAGCCTTGAGCACCTGAAAGTTAAGAACTACATTGCCATTTAGGTACAAATTGAAAATACACGGTCCCTTAACTCACCTTTAAATTCCTAATTTCACATACTGTTGAATAGAGAAGTAAAGAGGAGTTAGGAAATAAAAATCTGAAGTTTTTGTAGGAGGTGAGCCTTTAAGCTGAGTCTTCCTACATGGAATAGATTAGGTGACAGACAGTACTCCGGGAGAATGGTAGATCACAGCGTGGTCTGAATTCAGGGATAAGTGTATTTCACAGGACCCTACATCAAATTTATCATTGGAACATCAGAATTGTTTTATTTCATTACTTACAAAAGTCCATGCTTACATATCGGACCTCCAACTAATTCCTTTATGGTCCAAAACCATATAAAATTTTCAAATTTTCCCCAGCAAGCGTCATCAGTATTGAAGTAGTCAAATAGATTGAAGTCAAATGGTGATATTTTCCTCCCCTCAAAATCACACAGTCAAATATGTAAGGAAGAAAGAGATGTTCTGCTAGCTGAAAGGAACAACCAGTAGCATCCTCCTGTTCAGGCAAACTCTCTGTCAGTCTTTTCCAAATGTCAGTGCAAAATTGACAAACATTTATCCCTCCCAATATCTTGAATTAACTTATAAAAATGTACCTATGATACTCACATCTGCATTATTACTTCTCCTTTCCTTATAGAGCACCAAAGATCACATCCAATTTCTTGTTCCCTGCTGTTCTCTATTTTCCCCCTACTCAAAGGCAAAATTATCTCTGCCTCTGAAAATTTGTGCTGCCTGAAAATAGCTCTCATTCCTTTCACTGCTTCTGCCTTATTGAATAGTCAACCCATTCATAACAAAACTGCCCTTTGCTGGGTTCTTATTTTTCAGCTTCCCAAAAAATTACTTCTGAAACCCACTTAGCAATTGGGTTAACACAAAAAATTTCTCAGCTGCATGTTCATTTTATTAATAGCTCTTCCCTCTTATCTATGCTAATATATAGACTTAGATTGAGTACCAATCTTTCAAAAATCATACCCTACTCCTTCTTCTTTCCACCTCTAGTTTCAGTAAGAGTCTTCTCAAGGAGTGTTGCTTAAATGTTTAGTATTTCTGAAGTCAGAAATGTTCAGGTTGCAGGGGTAGGCTCTTTTGACAGTGAGCACTTGGCCTCTGCAGGTCACCTGAGTAAAGTTTTTGCTACTGAATATATTAAGGCACAGAAATGCAATGCAACTTCCTTACTCCAGGTACCAGTTACAGCAAAGCAAAATAAAACAAAAAAACCCAAACACAAACAAACCAAAACCAAACCACACTTCCCCCCCTCCCCCCAAAAAAAGAGAGAATAGAAGATAAAGAACAAAAACTGTTTGAATAATGTAGAAAGTGACAAAATCCACTCATTTCCTCCATGTGGAATGAGAGACAATGAGTAGGCACATGTGACTGAATAGTTTGCCCAATGAAGAACTGAAGAACTTCTTTATAAAATGAAGGAGGAAACTAAATCTCAGTTTGGTTACTGACCAACCCCTGCAGTAATGCTTTACATTAAACAAATTGTACTATTTAGATTAGGTCACTTCAGAAAGATTTCTAACCTGACCATCACAAGTAAAATCCTTAAGGATTGTTACCTCCCAGAGGAAACACAGCAGTTTAGTGATAGGTGCAATGTCAGATATGGGACATCTAAGACAACCAGAAGATTTTCTAAAGAACACAGGAATTCTCAAAGCAGAGCAGAAAAATTGTTTGTTCCAGTTCATGTAGTTAATCTTGCTGTCACCAGTACAAGCAATACCAGAGAATAACAGAAGAAACCACACATACAAAAATGACCTAGCAGAATGCCAGCTGATGGCTGTCTTTTTTCCTGAATCACAAAATTTTATATTTCAAAATTTCTGCTCCATCAGCTTCAGGAGATACATTTCCTTAGTTGTGGAACCAGCAGTTGCTTAGACAATATGTTTGTAGTATATGAAGAATTTTACGTAGTGACAGAAATGGGATAACATCAACAATGGGTGCCCTATTTGTTGAATGTTTTCTTGGAATAGAAGGTGTTGAACAGCAAAAAATGCAACTTTAAATTTAATTCAGACATTGGCATGGATTGATGGCTAAATTTTTGCAGTTGAATTCCGGATGCAAATAATGCAATAACAGTATATACCAATTAATGGTCTTTTTTCTTGACAATAATGCCTAAAAGTAATGACATACTAAAAGGTCTTTTACTAAAGAAATTTATTGAGATTCAGGAATTTAATGTTCAAACTAATCACGCTGATGCATGGTTCTAAGGCTCAACTCAAATGTTCATATTTGCCGTCACAGCTGACTGAACCTTACTTTTAAAACAAGTGCCAATGTATCTATTCTGTTGGCAGAACATAAGGGCATGGGGATCTAGGTCCCTGTGACATTTTGCTGATATAAAGACATTGCAACACTAAACTTAATTATACTAAATGCAGTGGAAAAACTCAGCGGTGAATATTACAGCAAAAATTGTACCTTGACTTAAACCCATGGTGACCTTACCAACATCAAAGCATAGAGATTTCCCAGAAAAGTTTGACCTTATGAATAAAGGCTATATAATGTGACATATGGTTATTTTTATCATAAATTGAAACATGAAATATGGGAAAAGTACTTTTCATTCTTTGTAGAAAACTTTGACATGATCTAATCCTCTTTTTTGCTCTGGTCCTCTTGAAATCCTATTCAAAATCATTTGGGCTTTTGCCCAATAAATTATATACTCATGGTTCATGAAGTGCATATTTGAGATCAAAACTGTACTGCAAAGAAAAGTACCAAGTCTTTAAAAGCAATGGAACTCTCTCTGGTAAATTATTCTTCATTTAACACCATCTATCATTTCATAGAATTTTTAATTAGATTGAGAGATTAAAGGTAGAAAGAATGATGGGCAATAGCTATTGAGGTTTAAGTAAGAAGTGATTGAGAATATTGATATATTTTTCTTCTCTAAGTTCTTGCCAGCTGCAGAAAGATTTGAACATCACACCACAAAAATAGCACTTCTGCTGCTAATCTCAGTGCTAGGAAAAGAAAAGAGAATTTGAAGTGAGCTTTCCTCTCGTACATTCTTGAATTCTCAGGAAAACCATTTTCATGAGAGATAAAACTCAATTAACTTAACGGATCTAATCTTGGCCAGGTTGTATATCCATTCTGTCCCTGTCTGCCTGGTGGGGCCCTTATCCAATTTCTCAAAGTTTCTGTGGTGCCTGTTCTCTTGGAGATGTACTGAAGGTGTCTGTGGTATTGTCTTCTCCAAGGTCTGAACTGGATTTCCCTCCTGTGAAGGCAGAGCATGAAAGTTTGTTAAAGGTGCTGAGCCATGCCACTGCCCAAGCTGTGCCTGTGGAAAAAACTGTCTTCTTGAGCTCACTTGATGTGACAGCCTCTAATCATGTAAAACACTGCCAAAACCCATGTAAAAATTGGCTTGAACTCAAGCCCAGATTTCAATGTGGTCTCTTCTCTGTGACTCCAAGTAAATAAATGCCGTTGCTGATTTCTCTATTATGGTAACTATTGTTTAATACCATCTGCTGCATCAACCTTCACCTGCAATTTTTGTGCAAGAGCAAAAAGCATCATGTAATAACTATTTTTGCAAGGCACTTTTCTGTACTGCTGCTCTAATTTGTAGGGTCTGGCTGTGCAACTTGTTCCTCATTTATAGCAGTACTCATTTGGACCCCACAGAGGAGATTTTGTGAAGTAGTTCTCACAAGGATGACAAACAGGTTCACAGACTGTGAAACTCCCTTTGTATGGTTATGCCCAGAAGCAAACCCAGAAGGCCCTAGAATGATATGGAGTACAGAATTTCATAAAGAAGAAATGGCATCATAGCCATAACCTAGCTTGAGCTGAAGCAATTTGCCCAGCATTTTCCCAGCATCACAGACTAAAGAGTGTTGAAGCAGCTGATAATATGCCAGTATGGCCAATGATATAAAGGCAGTATTTAGTGTCCTTTAGCCGTCATAACGGCACTGAAAGTAACCCTGCTGAACTAATAGTGGGGAAGGAAGGGGGAGCCTGGTGAGACAGGGCAGACACATGCACAGAATAATTAGCAGAGGTCTGAGCTGAAGAGAGCCCCCACTGCTAAGTATTTATTGCTTGCATCTCAGACAGTGCTGTGAATATTACCTTTAACAGCTAATATTTGCCTGGAGACAAAGTGATTCAAACCTGACAGCAGATGTTGCTATGTGAACAGGGCATCAGTGTCCTAATAATTATTTGCTCCTGGAGTAGTTCTCTGGCTTTTTAGTGGCAGGCAAACACAGCATGCTACAACTAAATTATTATCTGCTAACAACTACAATAATTTCAGATTTGGCAAGAGCTAGAGAATCGTCCTAAAGCAGGATGAAAATCTGTTCAAATGAGTGAACTATTTAGCACCTCTGCTGATGGTCTGCGTTTCATGGGATGCATGAAGGATATGTTTACCTGTTTTCCTATTTTAAGGGTATGCTAGAGTGCTCATCTTAGTATCTTTAAAAGGCCTCATGCAAATATGCATGAGTTTCAGATGATCAAATGGTTAAGAGGAAATAAGAGGGGTGTGACCCTTTTATATCACTGCCTGTGGATTTATGTGCATAGTTTTATTTGACCTACAGGCAAAGAGGAATTGAAATAATAATTTTCTTGACATTTTTATTTAGAAATTATATAAGAACTGGGAATCTGATAGTCACTCTGTAGCACTAGACATAGACTACTGAACTGCACTTCATTTCTAACATGTAGCAGACCTATTTAAATAATTTCCCTCCCTCTCCCAAATGAATCATCAGTAATACGACCCACAAGATAGAAGAAGAGATTACACCAATTTACTATGCCAATGCAATCTATCTGGACTATCTTTTCTGCTACACTTTTTACTTCAAGCATTTAAAGATGGATTTTTTTAAACAAAGCTGGTAAGTCAATGAGAACTTTGTTTGACAAGTTAGGTCAAATTAGATCTTTCATCAACACTATACATCTGCTGTAACTTTTTCAGTCTGTGGATTAAGATAAATATGATAGTTTTTATTGAAAACTTGTAAGACTTTTTTTAAGTCTAGTCAAGTTTTTATAAGTTATTTGCAAAGGTTTTTATTTTCATCCTGCATTCTTCTTTCACTTATGTCCCTCAAAATCCCTCAGACATTTTAGGGGGCGTGTAATTTGTCGGCACCATGTTAACACCTGGCAAAATAATGTGTGGCATATGGCCTACCTAATAGCTTATGAGCACAAAAAGGAATTTGGTATTGCATGAAAAATTAATTTCAAATTCCTGTGTAAATTAGGGGCAAGGGGATGTGATTTTCCAGTACACGTACATATCTCCAATAACAAATTGCAGTTTAAGGCCAATGAAGTGTCTGCTGTGACAGAAAAAACTATCTTTCTCACTCTGCCTGCATCTGCTGGTAATTTCTTAACAAGTTCACTAATGTAGGTAATTTACTCTGTATAATTAAAAAAAATAATCTGGCATCATATTAATGCATGCTAGTGATATTCATAATTTTTCAACCAATTTTTGTTTGTAGACGATACAGCTGCTGCGTGAAATAATATTTTCTAGCTAGTGTATGATCTAGTCTAGCACAGTTAGATTTAGTCCAAAAGATCCCATTCATGAAGGGAAATAAAAAAGAGAGGGATTAGTTCTTTCTGTCCCAATTGTTTTCCAAGGACTTCTGGAAGAACTTCCTGCATAGTCATTGTTTCCCTTTTAAAGTCCTTCAGGTCAGTCTCATTATGCAAATTTTTAACATAATATGCTTATTTGATCTGAGGACAAATTATTTTCTGTTTTGGAAAAGCCATGGCAAAACAAAATTGCACATTTTTTCTTTTTACTTTTAAAATATTCACACTGAAAACAGTTAGTTATTTGCTAGAGTTTGATACTTTGAATTTGACTCAAAGAAGTGCACATCATCCCTTTAACAAACTATACATCGCTGGCCTTGTCAGGAATATAATGCTTCACCACCTTGGCTTTGCTTTGCATCTCTGAAAAAAAGAACCTAATTTATGATTTAGGCACTAATTTGAGTCTTCTGAGTTGGAAATGCTGCTGTGCTCCAAATATCCTTCCAAGATGATTTTATAACCTGTACTCGCCTCTGCCAGGGAGATGACACAAGGTTTGCGTGAAAGGCTGACCCAGGAGTCAGACTGCTTCTCATTTTCTAGGCTGGCTTTAAAATCCTCTGAAGAAGTTACCTCACCACAGGTAGGAGATGAGAAATTTGAAGGGTTGTTACACACCGCCAATGTTGATGCAAGGCTGGTGGTAAGCTATTGGGCACAGCAGGGCATAACAAGAAATTCACTCTCAGCTCCCCGATCTCTTCCATGCAGGCCACAGAGATGCTGCAACCTCGCAGGCAGAGTCACAGTTTTGTGACTTTTGCTCTTTGCTTTTGAAATAAAAGAACCAACAAGACACATGCTCCGTTTCAAATCGAAGAGTGACACATCATTACATGAAGAATATAGTATTAAAAAGGAAAGCACAAGACTTCTTACTCCTGCCGTTCTTTCAGCTTCCTCACCATTCTTTTTAGGTCTTTTTCTTTTCAACATTCTCAGTGGAATTATTTTCTTTTGTTTTATCTTTTTCAACAATTACACCACAGCAAAGATTTTGTTTTAAACTGACACACTTGCTATAATGTTCTGCCTGTCTTTTGCTTTGGATTTTGTATTTTTTCCCCACTTTAAAGTTTAGCTTCACAAATTTAATTTTCCTATTAAAACCTAGGCTTTAGCTGCAGCTCAGACCACCACAGTCCTCCAAGACTGCATACATTCTGCTACTTGCCTGGTAGGTCACCTTTTGTTATTAGCTTGAATACAGCCATTAGGACTGTGCTAGAAACACCAAATTTGTGCCACTCAGCTGGCAGGAGATGGAAGCCCTGAAGGCACAGGAGCCAATGTGGTAATTGGGGAGGTGAAGAAAGTTCATGGCCAGTAAAAACTGGTTGTCAAGGGAACAAGACAGCTCTGCTGGTGCATGCTTTTAAACTGTAGAATTTTTTTTGTTGTTGTTTTGGTGGCAAATGCTTTATAATTTAATTTTTACCATATATTATCCAGTTATTTCATTAAGAAAGATGTATTTCAAGCATCAACTGGGCATCTTTGTCCACCCAGAGAATACTGGCATACTTCTTCATCTTCCTTGTTCTTAATTTGTGTCATATTTTCAGGTTTTAATGCTTATTTACTGAAAGGTGTATTGCTACTGGAATAATCAATAGGCCTGCAGTTCCTTGCATCCTTCTAAGGCATGAAAATCCCACACCAGGACCATTCAATCCTATTTTAGTACCAGCCAGTACCAACAGAGGCATTGAAGACAACCTAGTCCGCTTGCTTGGGCTGCCTGCTCTGATCAGTGGTCAGTGTGGTCAGTGGCTCTCTAGAAACAGTTTGCTAATTGCATAGACCTGGACTTAGACAGAACATGTCCCTCTTACCCAGGGCTCTTTGGCCACTTCCACAGTACAAATCTCCATTATGTATTGTTCAGATGCACATTTTGCTAAGTCTTTTGTAATTTCTGTCTTATTTGCAGTCTTGTTCCTCCATACCTTTGAAGAATAAAATATTTTATGATTCACGTTCAGCCCTGTTTTTAAAGCAATACAACTGTGAACAGTTGCTTAAGAAGCTTCTTAAGCCTCTTTCGGGAGGGCTGGGAAAATCAGCCCAAATTATGGCTGGTAGCAACAGAGAAGTGAGAGTGTTTTCCGTGGATTTTTATCTGTTCAATCGAGGTTGTTTTCACTTTAAAAAAGAAGCACTCACTGACATGAAACCGCTTTCATAATTATATGAAAAACAAAGAATACAGACTGACTTTGAACTAAGATGCAACTTCAAAGGTGTAAGAAACTTCTTATGGTATCAAAATGTCATTTTCCTCATGATATAGGACCTGTTGTCTCCTGCATTGCTGCAGACTGCCATTCTTTTGCCCCCAAAGGTATACTAATCAATTCTTAAACAGTCCTACTTCATCCATGTTTTAGATGTCTGAACTACTGAGTGATCTTTGTAGCAGACACATCTGAAAAAGCAGCATTCACAATGCTTATGCATAATTTACAGTATAATTCTTCACACTTATCTAGCACCTTTCAAAGCTCTTTGCAAATATTAATTAATTTATCCTTCCAGTGGTGCTTGCAGATAGGAGATATTACTGTTCCTCAGGAGAGGCAATGGTAAAAAAAGAAAAAAAAGTAACCTTCATTAAGTCACTATGGCTATATAGCTCTATTTTTCATAAGCAAAATGGAGATAAAATAATAAAGTCATTTACAAAATTGCTATTAAGAATAATTATTTTCACTTCCAAGAGAATTCTGAATAATTTTAGAGAAAAATAGTATCTTTTTAATATGTATAAGTAGAGGCATGAGCTTGTGAAGGCCCCAACTCTTGCATTCAGCTAATGGAATACTGAAACAAAAAAGAGCTTGACACTCAGCCCCTCTTCACTTTTGAGAGTCTTGACCAAAGACCCAACACTACAAATGGGTATATCAATCCTTCCTAGTACTGTAGTGCTTACCAGTAATTCAAGGCCCTTATTGTGTATTTTTATTTTTATATTTAGGTGTTCAACCTTGTTTCTTGTCCATTTTTCTTTTGTCCTGTAAGAATACTGTCTGCTTTGGAAACCAAGGAACTGTCATTGAGACTAATTTTTTTGAGTTTCTGAGAGCATTTTGACACTTAATCAAGTCTTGCTGCTCCCAGCTCCCTTTATTATGATAATGTATTACACCAAATTGAAGATGGCAAGAAGGAAATTACTTGGATGATGTCTTAACGTGTTGAACGAAGGCCTGCTCTCACAGAAGCCCATAGCAACCCTCTCATTATTTGCTTAATGCTGATGTTGTATTCTCAGCCATGACACACAGCAAAGGAAAGCCAGTTACACAGTGCTGAATATATTAAGATGTTAGCAGCATTGGCAACTTGAATTCCTTGGTGCTATGGCGCTCTAATATGATATTTGTTGCCTTGTTTAAAAGGTGTTGCCTTGTCTACTCCTAAACTGATATTCCTATGTCACCTTCCACTGACATACATAAAAGGACGCCACATGTAATTTGGGCCCTTTATACAAGCTCTTTGGGGCTTTCCTGGCTCCATGGTCATTTCTGCAGTCCTTCAGCGACAATGATTGTAACTTGTGGAGACTACCAAATGGCATGTGTGAGGCCATGGTCCTACGTGAGTTTGAGCTGTGTCTACCACACATGGCAACACACCTTTGTTTTGGATCATGGATGGGCAGGTGTTCTCTGCGTATAACATCTGTGCTAGCTGTGCTTTTTTACATTGCTTTTATGCCAATTAGAAAAGTAGAGAAATAGCCTGATCTGGCATAAAGTTAGAGAGATGCAGACAGATAATACTTGATCTGGCAGGTAGCCTGGCAATATGGAGCTTATTAATATTTTGAAATAAACTTGAGTCAGCAAAGCAAGTATGTACCACACCAGTGCCTTCCATCTTATGCCTACCATAGTTTTGATTCCACAAGAGGATAGGTTTGTCATTATGGTAGATAGAAAGGGCAGCAAGAACCATATGCATACAGTTCAGAGGTAAGTCAGAGCCTGTAAGTTCTCCATAATTGTTTTCCCCAAAATCTCTCAGTAATAGATGTCATTCTTGGAGGCAGACTCCCAAGGTGGCTTTCCAAAGACTTTAACAGACACATGCTGAAATTGCTGAACCCAGTGAGATTGCTTCATCCTTTTAGTTGTACCAAATAAAAGTTTCCATTGTTTCCTTTTTCATTACTGTAGTACAATGAGTGAATGTTATTTTAAAACTCCTCTAAAATGTAGTTTGCTTCCTGCAAGGGCAAACTTCGTTACAGGAACTACTGCTTCACTCCAAATGAGACACACACGCTTTTTTATTTATTGTCTTTATCATCAAACAATTTTATTACACTTCCTAATTCTAATGCTGATAATTCTTAATACAGACTATTTGCTCACAAGACAGATAAGAAGACACAGTCATATGCATGTTTTCAAATTATTTAATCATAATATGACTGTTGACTTTGTGGCATGTTTACTTGGCTTTCGAAGATTTAAAGTCTGTTCCAAGATGCAGAGCTTTGCCAGAAGTGGTTGTAACTTTCACGACAGGGAGAATCTGCAACTGCTTTCAGAATATTTTAATTCAGAAACTTTTCTAACTCCTATTACAGTAAATTTCTCTGAACATCAATGCAATCTCTATCCCACATCCTTTACCTGACAACACTGATGTTTTCAGTTCAAATTGTTGTAATGTAGGTGCTAAGTGTCTGACCTAGTGTTTAGGTAATTACTGTTTAAAATCACTTGCTAGGAGAGGCTAATCTAATAGAGGCAAAGTGTGTCCATATATCAAACAAGCAAGAAAGGGAGTGTCCAAATTAATTACTAGTATTTTGAACTTTTGTGAATAGCTACTTTTATTTGGCTTTTAAAATTTATGTAGTTATCTTACTTTTTCCACATGCATGCTCTTTAGTAGACAAGTGGGGTGAAGAGAAAAAAATATAAAGTATTTGTCTTCCAGCAATTCAGATCTCTCTGATACCACAAAATGTTTTGATACCACAAAATGTCAACATCTTCTAAAAACGGTCTGCTATTAATATACTGTGTGATTGTATATAAAAAATTTATTTGACTCTGTCTGGATTCTAGAATTAATTAGAAAGGAATTACTCTTCTGACTTTCGTCAGGGACTTGTTCTTTTCATGTTTTTATATTCATAGAAACTTAGAAAAATGGGGCTGAAAGAGAATTCAAATGATCAGCTGTCCAGTGGTTGGATCAAGACAGACTCTGTAACCCCTGGATCAGTCCTGACCATGTATTTTGTATAAGTTGTGGTGAAGACCTCCAACAACGAAGACTTCTAATGCTCCCCAGGCGATCTGTTAAGGCTGATGAAACGAATCCAAGTATTTTTCAAACTAATCCAGATGTTGTGGAATTGGCTCTGAACTGAAATCTCCAAAGGGCTTCAGTGTGGAAGAACAACCAACTGTGTAAGGGCTCTGAGGAACTTTTTCTCCTCTGCTCTTGGATTATATATGTGCAAGGCTGAGAGATTCACACTCCCAGTGGTGAAAGAATTCTCATTCTCCCCCACTTTTACAAATACATTCTCTCTTGTCTCTACCATAAAACATCATAATGCCACTCCTCCTCTATCTAATGATATTCCCACAGCTTCATCACAAATAGCTAGGAGGAGAAAATGCAATTACATCCCATAATCCCATGTCAGGTTGCCAGGCATTGCTTTGGATGTGAAAGATCAAATGAGTCATAAGAAAAGGAAAAGCCACAGAAGCCCCAGTAGATATTTACTCATGTTCATCTGTACATTTGTAAAAACTTTCAAAACTGGAGTAAAAGATGTCACTCATTCAGCTACATGACCTATTGTTGCTTCATGCTCTGGTGTTCAGCGGCACGCCCCAAAGCAACACCGAAAGGCGAGCCGCCACTGCGGGCACTCACTGGGTACGCCGCACCGGCGAGGCGCGCATGTGGGCTGTGGAATCCGGGGGAACAGTGACAGGCGAGAACGCAGCAGGCACAAAGGAGATGCAGACACTCGGGTGTAGCATCCCAGACGTTTATTGGAGGAGCAAGGGGGTGGAGAAGGATGGAGGTAAACGGGCGGAATGTGGGGGACAGAGGAATGCTGGGATCCCAGGCTCAAGAGCCCCGACAGAGGGGTGACATAGGGTTAAAAGGGGAAGGGAAAGGGGAGTGGTTGGCCCCGGAGAGCCAACCAGGGAGAGTCTAAGGGAAATATGACAGGGGTACAGACCAGTGGGAAGGTAACTGGGGAGGGTACAGAGTTTTAAAAACCAATGGGTGGACCGTGCTGGGGAGAACAAAGACATACTGTCTAGAACTATAACTAAATAAGGAACAGGGGCGGGGAAGTGCGCAGGGCCAATGAGGTCATTGCAAGGGGCATGTTAATGTGCCCAGCTGCAGGGCCTCCTGGGTGTGAACCAGCTTGTCTCACTAACTCCAACCTCAACCTATACCCAGGACTCTTCTTCTATTGAGATCGACCTTTGTGGCCGGTTGCCCATGCCCATTTCCCTCAAGGCTGCTGACACAACCTATGACCACAAAACTAAATAATACCAGCCAAGAGCTTTGGTTCCTTCCAAACCTCCATTGATGTAGCTGCCTCCTGAGCAGCTCAACTAGCAAGCCTCATTCAATAAAATATGAATAACATGAGACACCACAAATGACCACACCCTGGAAAAAAGGCCAGCTGACACAGAACAGCCTCTGTTCCGTGCTGTTAACTATCTTAATTTTCAGAGCAGAAACCTGTGCAAGGCGTCTGGGAATGGTCAGTGAATGGCATTCCCTACTCATCTCAAGCAGACATTTGGAAGATAATTGTGACCAGGATTGTTCTGAAAACATAACAGCATAACATATGGTTACTAGTGCCTAGAGAGCTCCTGGAGAAGGCATACAGTATTCCCACTGGCACGAAAATGTTTACTTAGCTTTATCTGAGCCTATATTTTTAAGCTGTACCTTATGGCTGTCCTAATCAGCTGGTACAGGCATATAAAAAAGAAAATAGATAGATAGATAGATAGATAGATAGATAGATAGATAGATAATAGATAGATTTATAGATTGATAGATAATAGAAAATGAGGATCATAAGAGCACATTTTCTTTCCCAGGACTGAACCTGTGTTGTAACAAATGTAATTTAGAAATTCTTGTGGTTTGCCTGAGTTAGAGCTGCCTCCCCAGGCTGACATATGAATGAAAGATGGTGTTTCTTATTCACATCAGAGCTGTGGGCTGAGGAAACCTGCAGCCCCAAGTCTTGTGATCCAAGGATAAATTTTACCCAGATTTTTTGACTGTTAATGTTTGAAGCTGTGGCTTTGGATTCCCTATCGGCCTGATTAATCAGACAAGTGAGACAATTCAGCTTTAACACTGTTCTCTTGGATGTCCTCTGCAAGTCATCAGCACAACACATGGCCCTAGCAATGAAGTGTACACGTTGGCTTTTCCAGCCCCCTCAATGTGCAGTGTTCTTCCAGCAGGACATCCTGTGCATGTTGCTTATTCCCAGTGCTCCCACAGGAGCTCACACTAAAGCCAATTCTCTTTAAGTTGAGCTCTGACTGAGGTGAAGTAGGGAGCAGCTAATGACCTGAGACAGGTACACCACCCCTTTCTCCTGCCTCTCCTCATTCAGCTGTTGTGATCAGCTATACCAGGGAAAAGCGATCCTCCTGTGTACTGTGCACATAAGAAACGTTAAATTGCAAGGTTAAAGGTCAAGCAGGCCCCCGTGTCCACACTGCATCAGGCCTTTTTTACTGGTTTTGATATTTGACATGTTCTACTCCACAGAATTTAAAAAAAAAAAAAGAGAGAGATAGAAAAGAAAACATGGTATTTAAATTATTAAAGCCCTTGACTGAGGTTTTCAAAGGAATGTATTCTGAGGCAGGGCAAACCCAGAAGCTGTATTCACTTTAAATAACTGTAGTATTCCAATTAGGAAAGCTGTGAGCTTTTTGTTTCTTAGCTGCCTGAAGACATGGAATACTTTGTGAGGCTTTTTAAACCACTCTATAATTCCAATAAAAGGCTTTTATATTTACTCCTAAGGTGACACCTATGTAATATAGTTCTTTGCAGTTATCTTTGGCAGGAAGAGATAGTAGAAAACCAACCAGAAATGCTCAGTAAGCCCAACAGACTACCTGGGAAACAGAGACTCCAGGAAACCATCAGCAGTGGCTGCACAGCAGAACCATGCTCCAGTGAGACCCTGAGGAGCAATTCCCCTGTGGTGTGCTGCCTCATCCTCAGAGCAAGATTAATGTCGGTTAGGAAAACCAAATAATGTAAAGATGAGAGGAGCAACAAAATGAATCACACCAGAGATTTTTTTTCTTTAACAAGCCTATAGTTGAAAAAATTTACATTTTGCATTGATTAGGAATTCTATGGATTGGCATGTTTTTCCCTGTCTTAGAAAGATTTTCGTATATGTTTTGTGGGAGAAAGACTGTAGCTTTCTAAGAGCTTCTAGAATCTGATAAGACTTCACTTCTGATGGTAGACTTTAATTATTATAAAAATGTTATTAGTTATTTATCAATTATCACTCTTACTACTGCAGTTTGTTTATTATATTACTACAGATCAACACACATTATTGAATATTATGGTATCATTATAAGTTTTGACAATATTAAATAGTAATAATAGGGACAAAATTAACACTAACATTAATAATATGCTCCAAGGGTGAAATAAAAATTGTATTATCATCAATAAGAATATGCTTTATGTACCAGAAGGGTGAATCAGAGTCACAAGATTTCTAATGTTGATTAATTTCAAGCCACTTTTTGAGAAATACAATTTTAAGTATACAAAGCTCAAGTTGAAATAATTTGATCTGTCACATTATAGCAGATAATGTACAGATGTCACCTACAAATTACTGTTCAGAAAGACAGGATTCTGTGTGATCAGTTCTAGGACATTTTTTCTTTTTTCAAAGTCAGAAATTTTTAAACCAAGATATGTTCTTCAAGATTGTGTAAAATTTTGTTTTGATTAAAAATGAAATAATCTATTAAAGGAAATTATATATTTTAAATTATTTTCCCATTCAAAGGTTTTCTCAGGGAAATTGAAGTTTTATGGTCTATTAATAATTTTTTAAAAATTAATTCCACAAAATTGTGTACTGATTTTTTGTTGTTGTTGCTGTTGTAAATGTCTATGCATCTAAAGTAATTTTTGTCTGAAAATAACAGGCAATTTGGTTAAGTGCAATGAAGTAGTAAAGCCTTCTGTATTCAGAATATGGGGAGCAGAGGATAGGTACAAACAAATTCTGATAAGGAAACATATGTTTATGCACAATCCATTTGTATCACAGCTGACTGCTCTCGTTCGTGACTTATGGCCAGGCTGGGCAGTTCCCTGCTCCAAAAATCCAGCAGAGCACATGGATTTCTGGCAGCGCTCTCTGTGGAATGGAAGAAATCTTCCATTTGCATCTTCCTGCTTGACATAACAATTGCCAAGTATCAATGGGTTTAATAACTTAAACTGATATAATTTTTTGTGTGGTGGGCAAGGCAGGTAAACTGGTAAGGAATGTGCTCATCCTAGGAAAAATTATGGCCTTGATCTTGCCTCATTAAGGTGAGCAGAAGTTCTGCGGTGGTTGTGGGAGGAATGGATTTGTGCAATCAACAATCAGGAGAGGAGCAAACACACCACTGAAATGTTAATGTTTGGATTTTCTATCAAAGGAATATTTTTGGCTGGATTTACTTAGGAAAAACATTTAAACATATTTAACTCATTTTTAATGGCAATCAAACATGTGCTTAAACAATTTGGGAATGACAGTTTAAAACAGGAATTATACATGCAAAAATGACTTGAACATATAAAAATAAATAAATCATTACACCTGTATGAGGTAAAAGGAAACAGCTCTCTTACTTGCATTTATATCCTTCTAGTATTATCTAGCATTGCTTATCTAAGTGTGGTTTGTTTTGCATCTCATAAAAAAATAAAATTAATTTTACTTAGGCAAGGATTTAAGGAAGAGTGTTTTTCATTAGATATGGCTCTCCTGCATGGTTGAATCAACACCTGATATGCTTAGATACTACGTGTTTCTCCTCTGCACAAAAGGTCTAATACAAAAAGACATTTTTATATGCAACATTATTCTGTTGCATGATGAAGGTTTTCATTCATTAAAATATGAGTTCTTTGGGATGTTAAATTTAATACATACTTGAGTAAATAATGGGGACTAGTGTAGCTGTAGAGTGATTGCAGCTCGGTAACCATGCATGTGCTACAAAGCCACATCTTCTATCCAAACTACCAGCTTTGAATGTATCAAAATAAGTATATGAACATAATTATTGCTGTTTATTTCAGTTTTAATGAGGAAAAAACCACAATAATACATGAGCACTAAGAAGGCTGGCAAGTGTATTAGAAAATGGGCTTATAAAGTAACAGTTTTGTTTTCAGCAGGAATTTACAATAACAAAATTAACTTAAAATTAAGAAACTTGTAGTCAAGGTCAAACATTCATAAGCAGTATTCAAATATCTGAAAACATGCCGTTCATCTGTTGGAGATCAATATCTGCAGTGCAAAATATCTATGGATGGTTTTATGTCACTCCGAATAACTATTTAAACACATTATTTAAAAGGAAAACATCCTCTGTAGCACAATAGCCAGCCAAACACTGCTGAAAAGCAAGCAAGAGCAGCCTACAGGGGCTTTGCAGACTGTGACAGAATGAACCTTGGCTCCTAAACCACCTCCAAGGGTGTGGATGTGCCCTTGTTCTCACTGCCCTAAGCTGATACCTCCTGCAGAAGGCTGACTTCAGCCATGCTCTCTGAGGACCCAGAAGAAAACTAAGCTCTATCATGGGGGAACTAATTCACTCCAGAGGAGAGACAACAAGTAGCATGATATAAACACAGCATGGATGACCAGGAAACTCGCATTTATGCAGTAAAACAGATATAAACATCAAATGACACAATAGAAGCAATTAGTGTAATTTTTCATGAATGAACATCTTCCATAAGTAAGAATGTGAGGAGCTCCTCAAATTTCCCTACTTCTTTGTTTCTATCAGTCACCTTGTTTAGGGGCAAGTCTTTTCCTCAAAAGGGGACAAGCAGCAAATACAAACCCAAATCTCAATGATCAGTCATTTTATTGATATATGTTATGGGGTAGCATTTTGTTTTTCTCTGCAATGCATAGCTCAGGATTTGCACACTTAGCTCTTGAGATGCTTTTAAATGGTTTGTCAATTTCATAGAAAGGGACCTACCAGATGAGGTATGAGCATTCTTAAACAGAAAGACAGAAGCTGCAATACTCAGTGATGCAAAAAAACCTGTGTGGACTTTGCCCAAGGCAATATCTTTGACCCAGATTTTTTGCCATTGGTTCTTAGACAAATTATAGTTTAATATTCATAATCTCTTGCATGCTGAGCTGTTAGCTCGGGACAGTATCACCTATAAATAACTTCAAATAAATAAGCACAACCAGATAGAAACTACCGGTCAAAATGGAAATGGGGTATGTTTGAATGGGGTATGCTTTAGAACTTTAATAGCTTGCAATGGCATGCCATGACAGAGCGGAGCTGACAATATTCTGTCAGGGAGATATTAGTCTGTCTTAAATTATTCCAGACTAATAAGCACATTAATATTGTGTTGCTCATTTATCTATGTCTACAGGTTAACAGAAAAGGGAAGGAAGATTATTAAAATGTGAAGTAAAAATACTAACATGAGTACTTCCATTTGGCCGTAAAAACACTGTTTCCTGCCTCCTTTTACTTTAGAAAATAGTTCTTATAAACAGTAATTTAAAAAGCAGTCTCTTTTTTATTCCACTGGCACCATACCTTTGCAGCTTTGAGGTCAAAGAAGCAAACAGCTGTGGCAAATGAATCTAAGCAACTAGTCTGATAGCTCCTCATGGGGAAGAAATGGATTGTGGCAAGGCATCTGTAGAATTTCCCTAAGGCCATCCCTATACAGTAGCTTAAAAATGACATACAGTCTTGCAGTGTTCAAGTGATCACTTAGGTTAACAGAAAGATTGTTCTTTGTAACGAGAACAACAAATGGCAACCAAAAAAATATTGATGCTTCAGCAGAAACGCACATACTTAAACTGCATTTGTTTACCCCTCACAGAGAGGAGAGAAAACCTTTTAAAGCACTCTTAAAGGTGAGAGACGAGCAGCACTGTCTGGAGCCAAGCGTGGCAGAGATGGCTGCAGTGTGTGATCCAAACCTCCCTGGGCAGCACAGCACAGCCAGAGCTCCCCATCCCCGTGACTGCCAGCCCTGCTGCCCCCTTCTGCTTGGGAACATGATGGGTTTATGATGCAAATGAAGGTCGGCAGAAAAGCATTGCACTGGGCCTCCTCCTGATCACCTGCATCACTTTTTCTCCTCTGGGACCTGGGGTTTCCTTGATGGAAAATGTGTTCACTTTTTCTGTGGCTGCTCTTTGTGACTGTGACAAGGCACTTGCTTTCCTGTAGACATCTCCTGTCTGAATCAGTGTAGCCAAGGAGCTTACGGGAGCCAAAGAAAAAGAGGATTGAGTGCCTATGCCCACCAAGGCCCCAGCATTGCTGAAACAGAACAACTGCAGAATTACTCAGCTTGTTCAGTCAGAAACATTCTCTTTTCTTTTCCCAAGATAAATCTCCATTTGTCTGTGGGCTGGAATCGGCCCTAAGCAGAAAACCCTAACAGTCATGTAGATTGAAGGGCAAAATTCAGGTTTTTTGCCCTTGCTGTGGTTTATCATATCCATACTGTAGAAACAGTATTTTCCAGTTTGACAGAAATGCTTTGCTGTATCTGCAAGAAGCATTGCCATCAGCAGGAGCCACAACCCTGTGTTGCCTGGAAAGGCTGTGCAATGCAACATCCAGGACTGCCAGGACATGGAGCAGAGGTTTTGCCACTCTGCAAAGGGCTTTTGGTGCTGCTCCCTCAGCAAATGAAGCTTCTTTTACATCAGAAGAATCTTGGAATAATACCCCTACAGTGTATTTTCACATCATAACATTCTTGGAGCAATATCCATACAGTGTACACCCATACAACTGAGATCAGCCTCTGGCTCTAAGCTCTGGTATTAGCATAAATGATAGCTGAAATGCAGTAAATTTTATCTTTAAGAAAGCAGACAATAGACTGTGTAATGTCCTAAAAAAAAAAAAAACCTAAATTCCCTTGATGAATTTATATTAACTTGATAATTGACAACTAGATCTTTTTTGCTAATTAACAGTGTATCAGTCCAGCAAATAATTTCCTGTAACAGACTAAAGAAAAGTTACTCTTGAAACTCATCTTAAAAATAAACACTGGAAGTAGGAGAAACTCTAGACACATAAAATGGGTGAGGAAAAAAATCAGGACTATCTTTAGTTGATAGTTTGGAAGTCAGATTGAAAACTTTGCCTAAATAACAATGATGCGAGTTCCTGAGAGCACAAAAGAAGCACATGCTAAATGGAGCACTGTTCATATTTTCCATGCATTTTAAAGAGGATTGACTATGTAGGAGGAGAAGGAAACACTGCAAGAGCTTCAGCTGAGAAAGGAACTACTGCTAATTATCTTGTATTGTCACCAAAACCTAAATTTAAATATCCAGTAACGAGCTTACAGATCCTGAGGTTAGAAAAATGTTCAGCTTCAGAAATTGAGTGTGAAAGAGATCTAATCTTGTGTTCAGCTATTCCAGAGCCAGTTTCATTTAAATAACTAGATCTATTTGAACATGTATTATCAAAATTATGAAAAGTTTGTTGAAGTTACAGGATTGCTGTTTTCTTAACGAGCATGATTAGCACTAGAAGCAAATGGAATTGCAGCAGTTTCCATCATGACTGAACAATTAGATCTGCTTCTGGTATCCAAAACTGAACCAGGATTTCAGCACTGAAGTAACTGGATGAAATTGTGAGGGCTCATTAAGCAATTCAGCCTAATTTATTGCTTTCTTGTCCTTACATTTTAATGTCACTATATGAATATTTAGCTCAATGTAAAGCAAGAGATATTCCTGTTTACTATATAACATACAATAAATTAGTTAGCATATTATAGATATAAGCTCAAATCTTGATTCAAATTAATCTTTCTTAATTTGATTAAAGAAGCTTTCTCTAGAGGCAAATATAAATCTTACTTCACAATGTCCTTCCTGAGCTAGTGATTGTTAGGAATGTGTCAAGAAGGAATTACTTTTGCCCATAAGGAATCACTTTTGCCCATAAAGAATCCCATCTTTTAATACTTTTAGGTTGACACTACTATTTGAATTAGAAGCCAGAACCAACAAAATAGATTTTCTTCTCCAGCAGGGCCAAAAGCTTGACAGCCTGCCAGCAGCTTGGGGGTAAAGCAGGTCAGGTATTCTCTGATGGAATAGACCTTGGTGTCTGAAATGCTACTCTGCTGAACACAGCATATTTCATTTAAAATACCTCATATTTTAATTTTCACTCTATTCAAGATTAGTTCCAAGGGACGCCCATCTCTGATTTGGCAGGTCCATCCCAAGGCAGATCTCTGCAGCTGGCTGTTGAGTGGGAGCAGAGAAGCCCTTGGTAATGTTCATTCTATCAGCCGCCAGCTTCTGAGAGCTTTTGGTTAACTGGCAGGCTGATATATTCTTTGGCTTTTATATGGAGTTAAGGCCCAAACCACATAGGTACATGGCAACATAGTGAGCTAGAAGTGCTTTCTGTCTTCTTTAACTCACTTTTCTCTCACTGAGCTCAAGCTCTGATTAAACAGAGGTCACTTTGAGATGTATAGAGGACAGCACAAACAAGTAAAATTCTCCAGCTGAAAAAAAAACCAAGATGGAGAATAGAACGAAAGATGACAAAGGAAAATAAAATACACAAAAAAGAAGAAAAGACATTTCAAGAATTCTTAAGCAGTAGTACCATGATTGACACTAATATAAATATTATGCTATAATTGGTGAGTGGTGCATTGAAAGTAGTGAAAGGTAGATTTTTGGTGTGTTTTCACTTGATGCATTACCTTCTGGCAAATTCAATGCAAACCCACAATTCTGCAATTTTTTTTAAACTGATTTGTAGAGTTCAAGTCTCCATAGTTTCTTCTGAGTATAATTGCTAGGCATGGATATATTTGCAAATTCTGATTTATACTGCAGTGGCGCTCCAGGAGGAAACAAAGCAAAGTCCTCAAACAGTTAACAATTACTTTATTTCTTTCATTTACAAAAAAAAAGCTAAAAAAAAGTCAAGCCCTGCAGGCAGTAGGACCTTCAGGATCTCAACATACAGTGCTGCCTTGTGCAGGATGAGGACAGCCAGGAACAGGCACTGAGAGGACACAAACTGCCCCTATTCATCTGAAACCAGGCTCTGCCATACCAAATCCTAGCGCTGTTAACCCTTTCATCACCAAGGGGAGACATCAGGAAAAGCAGGCTGACATACATGCTCTCTATTCTCCCTTTATCCGAATGGACTTATCACTCAAACAGGCCTGCATGTTTGAGGAAAAAAAGCCAGCTGTTCTCTCAGAGGTCTTTGTTTTACCTGGGTCACTAGCTCCATCCTCAGCAGCAGTGTGGGTGTCTGTATTAGACTGAAGGATTCAGTGTCCAATCTGCTTTAACCTTGGGAAGCTAAGAAACCATTATAAATATAGAATTCTGTCCCCAAAGAGAGAAGTCCAGCTTATCCACATCTGAGCAGAATTCTGTTCTTTTCTTATATCTTCTTTCTTCCTCTTCTATTGTCAAAAGCCAAAGGCAGCTCCACTCCACATGAAACAAGGACGTCTTAAGGAAGAGTTAATAGTTTAAGAGACTGGCCACCTCTTAAAGCTTTTCAAAAGTAGTGCCACGCACACCTCTCAGAACTAATTCTTGCTTTTGACATACTAGTCACCAAATTGTCATCGACTAGCAGGAGGCTGGGTGCTGATGCACTGCCTGTGGGGAATGCCTGTCCTCTCACCTTCCAGATCCAGCTGCCAACAGTGCTGTCCACACACCAGCATGTCTTGTACAGCCTAACAAGTAATGCCAACCCCCAGATTAACCATACAAGCCTGGACTTAAGGCTCATGAATGATACCTCTTAAATGAAGCCCTTAATGAGAAATAGTTTACTCGGAGGTCACAAAGGCATCTAAGTATCTACAAGAGGATTTTTTATAGATGAAAAGAGACTCCATAGAGAATGACCATATGAAATAAAGATACCTGAGCCAGTTTCTTGTAGAAAGAAACTACTCCTATGTTTTGGCAAGGAGACACCGTTATTGTTTGTTGTATCATGATTTGCAGGTAGGTAGGCCAGTTTTAAGTCAGAAATACATACTGCGGTGAGGATACTCTGGCCACAGGTCTTGGGCAGATTGATGAGATATTTTTATTTCTGATATGTTAGAGAAAGACAGACTGCAGTTTCCTTATTTGTAAATACTTTCCACAGGGAGAAGGACTGTTCACCTTTAAGTCTTCCAGTGGATAGATTGTGCAGAATGAATGAGACTTACTTACATGCTCAATTTAAAAGAATTGATCAGAAAAACAAAAGGATTTTCCTATGCTCAGGGGAGAGTTAGCAAATGGAATAAGACAGTGAAAGGACTGATAAGAACAGTCAGTAGAAATTGCTTCAAAATAGACAAAGGAAAGAATTTAAGAAAAAATGTGAAGTATAACTCCTGGCTACAATTACAGATAGGATAATTTCTTTCTCAAGCTTTTGTGTTCCTTATACAACACTAAAAACACTAAACAGACTAATCTAGCACACACATGTATATTACATCAAATCGGAAGCATATTTTAGGGAAGCTTTAGTTCTCTGGTATAATAGCTAAGAGGTTAAAATCAATTTTTTAATTTAAATATTTGTATTGTCTTCAGTAGGGACTATCACATGCATATTCAGATACTATTAGATCATTTTATTCCAGATTGTATGTATTCTGGAGTCCCTAGAGACAATTATGAAATTCAACTACAAGCTATTGTTGACGTGTATGCATCTCCCTTCTCTTAAAATGTTTAGGCTGGTAAGACCATAATTATTTTTTTAAAAAATTATGCTACCATCCCAGGTGTCAAAGTTTATTCAAATTTTCTCTCTTCAAGATCAAGTGAGTCATGACCATGTTTCTAATTGAGTATTTTGGTTTCCGTTCTCAAAGAACAATGGGCTAAATTCACTGTGGTTACAAATGAAGATGACTGATGTAAGCTAATGATGGAATTTCTCTAACTAGACAAAAGAATGAGTGCTTGTGGAATTTTTGCATTTTGTTTACGAAAAAACCACTTTGTAATCATAGAAAAATAAAGGAGAAAATATAAAGGATAAAATAAATACATAAAAGAAAAAGCTTTCTCTTTAGCTGAAAATTACCTACTACCTTGAGTAACAATGATGCCACTAGCACTTATATTAAATACCCTAAACTGAGAATCCTGCAACTCTGACAGGTGTGATTTCTACTTGAAGAAAAACCCCACAGACATTTTAGCCAGGTTAGTATCTTCTACTTTTCAGTAATAAGATGCTGTGATGTACAACAGTGCACAAGGACAGAAATCTTTGACCTCTTCCTTGAAAGAGTCTGGGACATCCAGGCATATGGATCCTGGCATTCCAGGTAACACAACATAGGGAATGTGTCACCAGAAGGAACAGAGTACTGGATTTTTGTGTTGGCATGTTGAAAATGCCAGGGAGTTTTTGCCACAACTTTTGCTGCCTGCAACCCAAAGACTGAACTGGCCAAGTCGTATGATGGGGAAAGCAAGTAGCTTAGATTTCAGGGGTTAAATGCAGTGCATGATTAAACACAGCTCTCCTCCGACTGGTGATCTTTTGGCTCTCAACATGAGTCAGTGTTTCTGTAGCATAGATACCTGGGTGTCCTGGAGTCTCTCAGTCTGTGTCTTTTTCATTGTTTCTTATTCATTACAAAACATACCCAGCTTTTGAAAATTTGACATCTGCCAAGGAAAGATGTTAAATGACTCAATCAAATACAAAAGAGTAGTGAAAAAATACAGTTCCTGAAGACTGAGACAGTGCATGTAGGACACCATTAAATTTTAATGATTCTTATCATCTGCTCACATTGACTTTGGCTGAGCTTTTCATAGAAAAAGAAGGAAAAAAGTTGTAACTCCTCCTAATCACATTTTTTCAGTGATATGAGGAAAGGATCGTTTCAGCATGAAGACATAAGAAGTCAGGACATAGCATATCCATTTCAAGGTCCCAGTTTGCCTTTGCAATCTGGGCAAATCATTAGGTCTACATGCTTCTGGAACTAAGGTGAGTCAGCTTTACACAGGTGGTTTACTTCTTATAGTTTCTCCCTTCTGTAATATCACTGGTGTGGCTGTTACTACAGCAGTCATGCCTTTCTGATGGCACATTGAACCACCAAATTTCAAGTGTCAACTATAAATTAAGTAGAGTGGGGTTTTGGATCTTGCTCTTTCATCCTAGAAAAAACAGAACCTAAATTTTGATGCATCAGAACATGCACAAACATATAGATGCTGATGCTACTGTGCTAAGCCTGTATTCCCTGACAGTCTGTAACCTTACATATGCTCTCCATGCACAGACAAGACAGGGCCCAGCTAAGGAGACAGATTATTTTTGGGCAAGTTTTGCCTTCAGTCTTAGTTCCAGCACAATAACAAGGGGATGATCTAAGTGGTTTTGGAGTTCTTTTAATGCCACCTGGCAAAAAAAGCCCAGAAGCAGCTCAACAAAGTATCTGAGCACATCAACAGCAGTTAGGCACCCACAGGGCAAGTTGCATGTATTTACACTGTGTCTAAGACAATGGCTCACAGATAGTAGGAGAGGTTTTGAATACTCTTGTTGTTTAATAAATCTGGAAAAGCTACTCAGAATTTCAATAGCAATTCACATTTCATAGAATCTAGTTTGCTTCTGAGTGCCTTGAGCACAATAGGACAATCTCACCATGGAGCTTAACATCACACAATTTCTTATGAAGGGATGTAGGACAACATGCTTGGAAACTTCTGCAGTGTCTTTAGGAGCCATTCCCAGAGCTGCTGGAGCAGCAGCTGTGAGAGCTTACATCACAGTCTCAATGACAGAGCACGAGCTGAGCAACTCACTGACATCATTTAAGGGGAGGAGTTATTCAAGGCTGAATGTAGGAATTTATTTTAGAACTGGTAAAAAAAGAGATTTCTTCTGAAAAAATATTACTCAATTTACCATTTGTACTTTGGACTACTCTACTATATTTTTGATACAGGTTATGAAACATTTTCATTGGAGGTACTGGAACACAATATAAGAGTTTCATGGGTTTTAATTTCTCAATTGTACCAGAGCTGGGACAATTAGTGTTAATGTATTAAATGCTTATATACCTGAGAGGTATAAGGTTTTCCTACCTTAAAATCTGATTTTCCATTCCATCACTCTTCTATATTGATCACCATCTTTACTTAAAAACTTTGTACCTAAAGTTACTCCACTTCAGGTAAAAAAATTAAATCTTTGCAATAAGCAAATCTTCAGTCATCAAATGCCGTCTTATTAATAGACAAACGTCTGACAGAACTGGATTCAAAATAGACAGGAGTTTCTAAGAATACTAAAGGAAGTAAGAAAACCAAACACAAAGAAAATTTCCAAAGTTCAGAGCATCAATCCCAAATGTTGGAAGAAATGCAATGCAGTACCCCATCTTTAACACAAGGAATCATTTATCATGACACTTGAATGGCTGCAACATTACAAACCTGCTAATGTGTTATTAGTTTAACCAATTTAGATAAATTAGAATGAAAGGGTGTCTAGCACATCAAATTGCTAGTTATCCATGGCAAGGCAGAGAAATAGCTGTGAAAAATGCTCTTTCAGCATCAGAAAAGGCAAGGTTACACAGGGAACAAAGAAGCCCCATTGAATACAAGACTGGAGAATGCTCTGCCACACGAGTAGGAAGATGTATTTACAAACACACCATTACTGATCTTCAAATCCTATCTTCTCCAATGATTTATTACATCTTTTTGTGTGGGGGTGGGTTTTTCTTTGCTGGGTGTGGGTTTGTTATTGCTGTTGGGTTTTTTGTTGGTTTGTTGGGTTTGTTGTTTGGCTTGGTTGGTTGTTTTATTTCCCAGGGCTATTATACACATACTGTGGAAATATTTAAATGGAGAAGCAAAGTGCATGTCTCTGGGACACAGGACATGTAACCTTGGAGCTAGTGACAGTCCTTAAGAGAGCTGACACACAGCCACTGCCGACTGGAAAGCTGGAAGCATCTTATAGCCAAAGCAATGGGGGCATTTCATGTCCTGGTGCAACCTTGCACCTAAAATAGCAAAATGTGATCATTTAATATTCCCAAGTAAATTCTCTATTTCTTTCATTTGTGTCTTTTAAAGTGCTGCCTCCCATTCTGCTGTTCTTTTCCAAGATCCTTGAGCCCCCGCTGTAACAGAAAACACAGCTGAGGGAAACAATTCTCCCAGCAAGGAACAAAAACAGAGTTTTATTCCTGTTCTTTATAAATATTGGCACATAAGAAAGAATAGTAGAATCAAAATGCAGAGATGGGAATATGTATTTGAGGAAACACAGGCACCAAAGTGAGGAAGATTTTGTTTTCATCTTTTCTCTTTAATCCCTTTCATAGTTTATTGAATGTAATCAAGTGAAGAAAAGTCAATGAAAGGTTTTATAAGGAAGGGAAAATTCCCATCTTCAGAAGTGATTGAGCATGTTAAATAGGATTTTAAAAAACTTAGGTAATTTCTCAAGTTCTAAGCAGGAACAAATACCTGTGGTTAAAGCAGATTGCCTTGCTAGAGCCCAATATCTGGTTCAAAAGCCAGAAAAAGAATTCAGGTGTGCATATGTTTAGATTCATATTAATTAATTTCAACTGGTTTTTTTCAGTTGAAAATATTATAGATTAAAATGGTAAAGAAAAAGAAGAAACACTGCTTGCCCAAGCAGATACAAAGATGAGACATATTAAGTCTGGAATCTACAAACAAAAAATAGAGTCCTTTCCAGAACATACACAGAGGCAGGTTTCAGGAGGTAAGACTACATCAGTTGCATTCACTGTTGATTTCAAAGCATGAATGCATGTGATTTTCCTTCTGCTCATTACAACTGCATTATTTATTTAATTAGTATTAAAACACAAGCTATCCATAAAAAATTCAGTTCCTTAGTGTGTGTCTACACTTCAGCCTGCTGCCCAGTATAAAGATGAGCCAGCTTGCTTGCCAAGAACAGAATGTTTCCTTCAGCCAAGAGTGGGGAAATAAGCTCTGCTGATAAGGATAGGCACTTTCCAGTCTGCAACCTGGCTTGCTTGTAACAACTGTAAATTTTACTATATCACACTGTTGACATACCCTCATTTTAACAACTCTGTGGACAGCAAGAAGCCATCAGCAAAACACACCGTGGCTCTCAAAACCAGCTTCAGAGCTGTGAGCTGCTAGTGAATAGCAGTCTCTGTTGAGAGCAGCATGGTTCTGAATCAATATACAGAGCCCCTGTGATTAATATTCATGCTACACATCCCAGAATAAATAGGAGATGCCAGTCTGATTCAAAGCCCTCTGAAATTGATGGAAAACTTTCCATTGACTGCCATGGACTTTGGGTCAAGCCCCAGGTGTCCAAGTGTGTTTATACCTTTTAAAAAAGAAGGAATTCACTCTCCACGTGTTTCAGTCCCTCACATTTATTGTCAGCAAACCTCTGGCAAAAAAAATGCTTTTCTCTGCAATGAGACTCTCACTGAAGCCAGTAGGAGCTAAATATACAGAGACTGAGAACATAATCTCAATGTAAAACCAATAGTTTACTGGAAAGAATCTTGATTTTGAAACCACACATGACAAAATTCAGTGACAAAGTGAATATTTCTTTGTAAGAAGTATAAAATAACTCAAGATTTTGTATACCTGCAGGTTAAGAAGAAAATTTTCAGTGAGGCACATTGAACCTTCATAATATAATGTTAAAAAAGCCCACTCCTATAAATCTAATACCATTATAAACTTCTTCCTTAAACACTAATTATATCCTCCAAGTGTAAGTATCCAAATGTTAATTAAATATGGCCATCTAAATTATTATAAGCAAAGATTTTTTTTACTTATTAAAGGAATTGAATACTACTCATAGGTGTCTTTGTTAAATGCAGATTGACGATCAAGTTAAAGAATAAAACCTCATTTATTTTTATGCTACTTTATAAATTTTCTGAAGCCCAAGTCCTCTCACAACAGTGTACAGTAATTGGATTAAAACTACCTTCAAATACTTTCCACCACATCTTTTACATGAAACACCTTGCAAAGCCCACAATGTCTAAATAATCATTTTACAGTGATTATCAAAAAAAATACTATGGAATTAAAAAAAAAGTGGATTGATATAGATCCTCCTCCCTAAGCAATGAAATCCTAGCACCATACAAAATCTCATGATTTAAAACCGAGTGCTGGCTCTCCTTCTCTCTCTTTCTTTCAATATGCAAATTATTTTCCAAAGCATAACTGTTAATAAAGATTGGTTTCAAGAGTAGTTTTTAACGGTAAATTCTTTTCCTGCATTTTTCCTGCTTCAAGAAGAAAAATATGAAGTAAAAAAAGGAACAAGGAAAAAGTTACAGGAAATAAAGTCCTAAGGTCAATTAACAGTGAGTCCCCACGGAGGCAAAAGTTGACATTTCACGACGGATGGTACTGAAAGGGGAGAGCTCCAGTTCTGTGGTGTACTCATTGTCATTGTCATCACTCGTCACTGTGGAAGACTTCTGGATGCATTCATCACAGCAGCAGCAGCAACACTCCATAAAGGCCCGGCTGAAAGGTTTACAGAGACAGAACAGGAGAACTGGCGTAACACAGGACTTAAAGAACAAAAGGAACTGACTGATGAGATGGAGGAGGTCCATAGTCTGTCGAGAGACCCCTGTGGACATGTAGGCAGTCACAATGTTGCAAATATTTTCAGGAATGATGCAAAATCCATATAAAATGGTCAAAGCCACCACCGTGCAGTTCATCTGACTTTCCAGCTGAATCTGTCGCTTGTTCCCCCTTGTGCAAGCTTTTTCTGCCCTCCTGATTTTCCTGGCCGTCACCAGGGAGCAGGTAATAGTGAACAGGGTTGGCAAACAAAAGTAGCAGCCAAAGTACCACCAGAGCCGTGCCCCATCGTAGGTGAGAGCCAGAACATAGATGGTGTCGGGCAGCGCCGTGGAGATCTTCACCACGCAGCGCTCGCCCGGGGAGCTCCCACTGTACTCGGGGTCCTCCCTGGCCAGCTGGCGCAGCACCACCTCCGGCAGGGCCAGCAGCAGGGCGCCCACCCAGATGACAGCCAGCTTGGCCGTGGTCGAGGTGCAGTTCTCGATCATCTCGTAATACATCTGCACGTTGGTGGCGGCGCGGAAGCGGTCGATGCAGAGCGCGCACAGCGTGAACGTGGTGACTCCCAGAGAGGCCACCTGAGAAGGAGGAAAGGCAACACAGGTTAATACACATGCTGTCTGGGGGGAGGAAAAGAAAAAAATTAGTATGTAGGGGAAAATAGGGAAAAGAAAATGAGAAAAAAGAAGGGGAGGAAAGAGAAGCAGTTACTGTGGTGCTGAGCACCATCAAAAGAAGTACCACAGACAGAACTGAGCTTCCAGGGCTTGCTGAGCTGTCATCCAGCATGCATTCCAAAAAGACTACAGGCTTCTATTTTTTTGCCCACAAATTCTTATCCCAGCTTGGTGTCAACCTGTCCTGGAGATCCAAGCAAGTACCTGTGCAACACTAAATGGAAATAAAAATATCAAGGAATTGACCAAAATTTATAACTAAACAACTTCCTCCCCCTCTTTCTTCTGAGGGGTGTTTTTCAGAAAGATTGCTTCCACCACAGGGGTTGAAATTTTACATCAAAAAGGGAGAGACAGGAGAGTCTTCCTTCAGCAGAAGTACCAACATGATCACATCACAAGTTCATCATGGATGCAATGGATCAAAAAATTAAACCTTACATTTCTAAAAAACTTAGAAACCCTGGGGATTAGGCATCTACTGAATTGAGCAGGATCCAACAACTATTTTTGTGGACTTAGACTTTTAAGTGAAATTTTGATGGGATGTAGGCGCATAAAGCCATCCTGTATCATGAGTTCAAAGAAATTGTATTTGGAATCCTCAGACTTCCAGAGCCTGTGCAAAATTAACCTTCATTATAATAGTTAGGGTCTATATAATCTATAGTCAATATTTAATTTAGAAAAAATGCAAGGAAAATCCAGGCTTAATTTCATAGGAAACAGCCTGTGGGAGAGTGTACTGCAGGCCAGGAGAAATGGAGGAAGTTTCATTCTTTAAATGATTTAAACATGCATTGGACAGAGCTGTCAATTATATACTGTGAGGAAAAAGTACAGACCAATTATTATGTTCTCAAGATTTAATAATCATTATTCTATGCATGAACAGAAATCTTGTGCTGTCATGAAACATCATTTCCTATCATTTTATCCTGTTTATAATTCAATTTCCTGAAAAAGAAATTTGCAAGAAGGCTATATACATTTTGGCCTAATTTGATTAACAATAATTTCAACTTCAGTTCAAATTTAAAGCAGAATGCCTATTGACTTCAATTGGGGAAAGATTAAGTGTCCTGTTGGATTATAATTCACTTATTTCTTTGGGTTTGCATACTTGTGTTATGCTGAAAATGTGTTGATGCAGAAGAAATAAGAAGTTAAATAATATTCCTAATAAGTGTAAAGAATTCTTACTTTTATCATGAATGAACCCTATATGTGCAATTACCTGGGAAATCTAAAGTAATATTAGGCGGTTCACTATAATTTTATCAAAATTTGATGTGCAATGCTACATTTAAATTTAGTATAGGTAGATTTTAAGAAACACTTTCTGATTTCCACCATAATAGTGAACTATTACTGTTTATGCATCTCTGAAAAAAGTTCTGCAAAGATAGCACAATTATGCACAATTATATAAGTGTCATTAATTTTAGCCTTCACTATTTAATGGCCATATCAGATTGCTAAAATTGACTATCACTGAAAAATATTAGGCACTTGGGATTGGAACTGTAAGATGTTGACTTAGTTGAAGAATTCTTTGAAGCAGCCTCCTAAAAGATGGAATAAGATGCAATCTCTTCTTAATTGACTTGCAGAAACATTTAATAATGACAAGGCAGCACTGTAAACATTTTTAATAGGTAAACATATTGATTTGGAAGTTAAATTGCCTGACAAGATTCAAAGAAAGCTTGGTAAATAGAGCAAAAAATAAAAACAAATAAAGAAAAATTAAATTTCAAGAAAAATATTTACAGGGAAATCTTTATGAACAGTGATAAACTTCACTAATGAAAAATTATTTTCTTGTATCACAGCTGAGAGCCATATTTTTTAATCAAAGATTAGCAACTTTGTTTCCAAAATGCTTAAATGTGTGTGCAGTCTTCAAATTTCTTAGTGACAGCAAAACCTTTAGCCTGAAAATGCAACATGAACAACAAAAGGCTCAGGACTCAGCTTGCTACAATTATGAGACAGGGAAATAACTGAGATTTGGAAACTAACAGGGATTGAAATAAAAATCAGCAGAACAGAAGAAAACCTGAGTCTTTGTAGATTAAGATTTTCCCTCTCAGCTCTTACACGAGTTTGCCCCCACCCTGACACACACACTTCCACTGCTTTAGCATTGCATTGCAAACAGACTGTTACACAGCAGCCGAGACAAGGAAACTCTGCAGCTGTTAGGGCTGGACTAATGAAAGAAGACACGTCTGCCATGAACAAACATAACCTACGGGGTTCCTGTCACATTAATTGACCAACAACTTGGAGGCTTAAAACAGTGAAATAGAGCAAGAGGAAACAACTAAGAATACTGGAAGGCAGCTTTGAAAACCCTCCCGTGGATTTACTGATGAAACGCACTAAACAAAGCCAGTGTTTCCCTGGAACAGGCAACAGTTTCCTATTTTCTGTAGATTAGCAGAGTTAGTGATTCCATGGAGAAGCTTGCAAAAACCAAACAAAAACACTCAAGCAGATGATCATGGATTCACTCCAGCTGACTTGCTTAAATGCAGTAGAGCAATCCAAAGGTTGGATTACTTACCCCACACTACAGACTATTAATAATAGCCAGCAAAATGAATGGGTGCTGCTCAAAACTTAAGTGGCTGAGAACTTGAACATGAATTCTGCATGTTCACACAATTTCAGTTTAGGTGCGTTTGTTCATGCTAATAATTAGAATTAAGCTGAAAGTGTGAAAGAAGTCTAAGAAGTTTTCTTTCTCAGTGGTTTAGTGCCTTGAAATAACTACAGAACTAAGATCATTAATTTGACAAGGAGAAGGTAAAGCACAAATTAACAAATCGTAAAGTGGTGCAAGGCTGCATGGCGTTTAATGGTGCTCTTGTAACACCTGAGTGTCTGATATGCTGTTGCAGTCTTAATTTCACTAATCTGGCAGGAAATGAGGCAAGGTAAGGGCAACTCAGGCTCAGCAGTTTTTGATCATCACTTACTTGACTGATTTATTTCCATATGGTCCCTCTGAAGATTCTCCTGCAGTCTCTAGACATTCAGGATGACATCATTTTACAACTTCCTCTTACTACATGAAATCAGAAAACTCCCCAAATTTCCACCTGAATGACCATCAATCTGCTTGGAAGAAGTAGTGCAGGAACCCCTGCTTTGAGGAGACACCCACACTATTTGGGCAGAGAACTGCCGTTGAAGGGAGTAGCAGCTACAGCATACACACACACAGGAAGACATTACTGTTACAAAAGAGTGTCTTTAAATACTGTTGCTCTTCAAAAAACATTGACCGGGATGTTACTGGGCACAGTGATGCCCCTTGGAGACACTGAATAAACCTCTGGACATTAGCTGACCATCTGTTAGTCAACTGTGTCAAAACTGATTTGGGGAACTGAGGCCACAGAGAACTACAGCAAACTCATGAAACCCTCAGCATAACTGCATCAGTTCTCCTGTCCATCCTTCCAACACACCAGTTCCCCTTTCACAAACTTTAACAATTACCAAAATGTTCCCAGGCCTTTCCTGGCCTGCCCTACTTCTCCTGGCTGTGGTCCCACAGCTCTTGGCCCTGACCTCCAGGAGCAGAGCCTCTGGCTGACCAGCAGAGCAGCACAGATGTATTACAGTGAGTTATGACCATGGAAATAAGACTGAATTTTCTCCCACTAATTTCTGGTGAAGGGTAATGAAAACCAGAAACAAAATCAAAAAAGGTGACTTGGGGGAAAAAATCGATGAAGACCAAATTCTGTAAGTGAATATAAAAGAGAGGTTGAGTCACTCCACCCAGTAAGACAAAGAGCAACAAGTGATATTACTGCTATCTACAAAAAAATCTATTTCGAGATACAAAGTTACTTAAGCCAAAGGACCGTGAATGTAACAGAAGGGAAATCAACCAGCTATGAGCAACTCCAGGCTGGAAATGTGACCATTCTGATGGAGGAGTGGAATAAATGTAGACAAACGTTAAACTGAAAAAGATAAAGATGTTACAAGAAGTGGAGGCTTCTACCAGCTGAAGCTGAATTTTTAAAGACAGAATATATTTTATATTGATAGCACAGAGTTTCTTAAAACTACATGGCACTCTTCTTTCCCTTATTACAAGGCGAGATGGGTATTCAAAATATTTTCCTGTACTAATAGGAAAGCTGAACTACAGAAAAGGTTGACAACTACTATCCAAGCCACTTCTGAGCTATCAGTGACACCCTGTAGACTCTTTATATCCATTCCAATTATATCATATAAATGCCTAATTTTTTCCACAAGCCATTATAGTTTATAATTTTCTTATGGCTGTTCTACATGCACATCAAACTTCATAGCTGTATTTCTTAAAAGTGCTATTAAACATTAATGGCTTTATGTATTAAAATAGGGAAGAGTCACTCAGTGAAAACACCGTGGTGTGGCAAGAACAATTCAGTGGCTAAGAAGTTCTGGGGCCAGGGTACCACTCTGACGTCAGCAACTACGTATGCATCCCAAATAAAAATCTACATCACTTACCTAAAAGATAACATGATAATTCCAGAAACGTCTATCATGGAGATGGTCCTACACACATGGAATACCAGGTACAATACCGTTGTTCCCTTTGTAGTACTAGCAACGTTCACATCAAGGAGACGCAGAACACACACGCTTTGTGTGATATTTATTTTTCTGTATATCCTAAGATATACTTCTGTAAATCTTAAGACATCCTGTTCAGAATCAGAGTCCACTTCCATGTGCCACTCTTGAGCTCTGCTAGAAGCAAAAGCCAACAGATTATCAGGGTACTGGAAATATTTATTAGTATGCCACATGCTTATCCAGGGGTTTGGAAATATCACAGAACAAAAGGATTTAATTTTTGTTCATTTTCCTGTTTGCAATCTACCATGTTACTATATAGGTGATTTTTTTCTTCTTTTTTCTTTTTTGATAAAGAAACAAGTGTCACTCCCCACTGAGGATCAAATTCTCATCACAGTACACAAAAAGGACTCCTGCACTAATTCTTAATATTAACAACAAGGAATTATTGTTAGAAATCTGCCTCTTCGTCCTTTTGCAGGAAAAATCCTGTCATATGGAGAAATGACATCACAGTGTTCAGAGTAGAGTCAATGATGCTGGGATCACAGATGCTGCCTTTTCCTCTCCACACATATGTAACTTAAATATTACTGACCCAATTTTAAACTTACTCTGACACAAATTCATATCCATGCATAAATGCCACATGCAAAGTTTATCCAAAAGCAACAACTTAGAAAACCCTAAGGACAGGGTTGCAGAGGAAAGAAAGACTGACAGAACAACCAACATGGCAGCTACCGTCATGGTGCCATTAATACCAAAAGGGCAGAGATATATTAACACTTCTGTTTTAAATGAGTATTTATTGTGTGAGAAGCACTGTAGATATTCTGCTCAGTTAAAAGACACATGTAGCTATTGCCCTACAAAACTCTCACAATGAAGCTTTGAAACTGCAAACATCTCTGAGTGTCTTTGCCTATGACCCAGAGGACTCACTGGAGGTTCAGGACCACAGCTCTGACTAGAGTCAAAGAAGAGACATAAAGAAAATGCCGCACATCAAAAGACACAGAAAAGAAAGATAATACACAGCTTTTACAAACTCCCATTAAAAATGTATTTGCTTCCTTAAAGTGAAACTCAAAATAGGGATCTCTTCTGACAGCTTTGAACAAGCAGAGAACAGCCACTTTCTCTGTGCTTCTAACTTTTGTGAAGTAAAAGAGAGAAATGGGAAAAAGCCTCACCTCAAATTGCCCTAGAGGATCAGCTCCAGGGAAAGAGAGTAATTCATAGTTCAGTCCAAACCAATCCTTATGCTTTCCACTAAGAATACTAATTGTGATAGCTTTCCTGAGCTGGAACTCAGAAACAGGAATGATGCCACAAAACGATTGCCAAAAGCACGTGCAGAGATTGGGCATCAGATTTCAAAGGCTTTTACTGTCAGTCTGCTCCAGAGACATGCCAGTCTCGTACGCATTATATGGTCCAGATGAGAACACCACAAATTTTGTCTTTCTGTTCTTTGTGAGGTGCATGAGAAAGGCATAGGGGCTCATGTTTACCAGCACTGAATGCAGGGTTGTGTATCCTCACTGGCCAAGGCAACTTCTTGCTCTGTGCTGGACTACACAGGATGGTAAACCAGCCTCTGCAAACCCTTGTGGCTAGACCATTCCTCAGTTCTAAATCCTTACTCAGCTATAAGTAGCTTGATTCAATCTGTTGGCACAGAATGGGATGCCTTCTTTCAATGACCGTCTCAAACACATAAAGCTTCTGGTGTAACCTCCAAGAGCAAAGTGCACACAACTAAAGCAAACTTCCTTCTAAAGCCCAAAAGAAAGTTTCTAGTCCTGACAGAATCCATTTGTCATCTTGAGCAAGTTGCTCTGGGTCTTAAACAACTTATTTAATCTCTTCATTACTGGCTTCCAGTATTAAAAGTAAAAACAAAACAATGCAATTTCACATGACTAACAGCTGTAAAATATTTAGAAGCACAGTAACAGTACAGATTTTGTCTGCATTCATATTTCTTTCTATTAAGGCGTAGCATAAATTTGTAAGTAGGGAAACTGGAACTATATTGTTCAAAAGACTGTGTGTGCTTCAAACAAAACCAAAAGGATTACACATCAGCAGGAATTAGCCAAAGTAATTGTCTTTGTATTGTCATTTACCCCATGTCTCCTGATTCTGAGTAATACAGTGAAAAGTATATGAAAGACAAATACAGTGTGCAGGTAAACACTTCAGTCACGTATGCCAAAAGCTAGACTTCTAAACCATGCAGAAAAGTGACAAAAAATTAAGCAGAGTATTAAAAGTGCAAAGGAGAAGCATATCCCTACACATCCTTACAGGCAGAGTGGCTGCATCAGTTGTTCTAATTCCATTCTCAATTCCTTTTCAGTACATTCAGAACTAGTATTACAAGTGGCCATACTGTGGTAAAATGCACAGCTGAAATGACTACTTAATGTACTTGTCACAGAAGATCTTTATTAGGTATGGGAAAACTGCCCTTTAAATTAAATTTGTGAAGACATTCCACTGCTGAAAGCTCAGTCTTTACCTACACAAATGCGCAGGAAGATTTCATGAAACATTTTCCCCAGACTGTGTGTGCATATGTGTTATCACTGGCAACAGATGCTTTGCTGGAATTCTGCACAATATCCATTAAACAGCACAAATAAAAACCAGTTGGCCACAGGAGGCTGAACAAAGAAAACTCAAGGTATTTCCCTGGGATCACTTGAAACCTTCAAACACCACAAAGCACGCCTGAATTATGTTAAAATGTTGTGATCACCGTATCACTTGTTGCACATAATCAGACATCCCCTCTTTGCAAGTTCTGAAAATAAAAGCTGCTATGACAGAAGACTCAGGCCAGTAAGAATTTTTAATGCTTGAGATATTTTTGGATCTACAAACCTGAGTGAGACACAGCTCCCTAAACAGCATATGCAAAAAAAATAAAAGAGATGGCGAGCATGGAACAAAGAGACACTTAAAAGAACTAGACACTCTGCAAACTTACAGAAAACACAGACGAGGTTAAAATGTCTCCATCTTCAAGAATATGATTCTATTTGTATTCCACAAAGGTCTGGAGACCTCTCCAGAAGATAACTGTCTACAGCTTTCCTCTCAAGGTGCTAAGAAGAAGATTTCACCCCTTCCCAGCGTGTGAGAAGGAGATAGGCCTCCCCAGGTGAATTACAAGGGAAAAGACAGTGTGGTTCAGCTGTCAGATGAATGCACTGCTGTAAACAATCCTGGACAGAGCAAGGAGCAGCAGCTGCTCACGGGATGAATTTCATTACATGCTCCACATCTGCATTGCTCCTGGTGGTGTCAGTGTCACTGTGTAATGCCTGTGAGGTTAGAACAACACTTGGAAAGTGGTGAACCTTTGCTCTAACTGCCTTCTCTGCCTCAGCAGGGTCAAATCCTGATTTAAAGGACAGTGTCGCTCTTGCCAGGCTCCAGGTGAAGCCTGTGGAGAGTCATGATCCACTGGTGTTCAGCATCTGCCACTCACTGCTACAGTTTACAGAGGGGGAAATCAGCCCTTTACTTAATCCCCTCAACGTGATGACATACTTTACATAGATGAGTATTATATTTAATGACCACTGAACAAAAAATATACAATTCTGGGAGCAACACAGAACCCTAAGGCTATACCTCTTCATATCTGTACCTTAGAACTAAGTTCACTATATTTCCTCACGGACAAAGAAAATGCTTTACTTTTAGACACCAATAATAATCAAGCCCAAGACAGGGACCAAGCTACTGGTTCATCCTGACTGGACTGGTGCCAGTTCTTGAATAAAACTTCAACTCTAGACACCCACAGAACTTTAAAGTGAAAAAATAAGGTGACCTTAAATTATGAGGTACAGCTGCAGATGAATATTTTCCGGGATTACAGTTTTGAATTTCAGCAACTACATTTCAGTTATGAAACTACTTTCAGTTCGACAAACTCTTTAGTGCCCAAAGCTGCAAAGCATAAGCAACTAATTTTGAGAAACAGTGTGGCCATTCAAATAAATTACTGATCTGTAATTGGAATTGACATTACAAAGAATTATTTCAATTTTGTGTGAGGATGCACCAAAAAAGGGTTAGGAACCATGAAATGTCACATGAAAGTCCTTGAAACACAAACTACACTACCTATTTTAATTGAAATGGTTATTTTTAAAACACTATACTTATTTTATTGGTTTACAGAGTAGGCTCAGAATCCATTTCAGAAATTTTAAAAGTTTCAAGCACTACCAGTTTCTCAATAAATACATATTTACTGAATCATGTCTTCTTAAAAGCAAATCAATTAAGTGTACTCTAAGTTTTTCAAATGCAGTGGTATAGCACCAGCCTGGAATTCAACTAAGCGTAGCACAGCTCCACCCTTTGTCCAATACCACCAGTGATAAACTGTACCACAGACGAAAGAAGCAATGAATATTTCTTGGCTACACATGTCACACATATTTCTTAACACTTTCTTAAAAATATCATAATATCATTTGACAGTTAATTCTAGGTTACTGTGTACTAATGTGCTGCTGAAACTGATACTCTGTGTATTACTAACAGATTGGGTATTTGAGGGCTTTTTGGGAGGGGATGGGGTTTTGAGTTTTTTGTTTGGTTGGTGTTTTTTTCGAATAGTTTATTCTTAGAACAAGAGAATCACCAGTTGTTTCTCCAGTCCTCAGTTACAGAATAATGTTGAACATAAGGTTTTGGTAATACAGGAGAGCCAGCCAGAACTACAGGCTATCACCCTAGTAGCAAGCCTCAGTGTTCAGTTCCAGTAAATAAATAAAGCGGACAACCTGAGCACTGCCGGCAGGACTGTGGCCAGCTGTCTGAGAGCTTCTTTGACAGAGCCTCTGAACAACTGCCAAGAACCTGCAGTTTAAATGGACCTGGTGTCTTAAAAAGAAAAAAAAAAGAAAAAGCTAAATAAACGTGAGATTTGAACGCTGAAATATAAGTTAAGAGCCCAGACATCCCACTGATGGTCCTTTTTGCAATCACTTCCTTACAAGCTATCCCCTCAAGCCCTTCATCCGCTTTCCTTACTCACTTCACTTCCCGAAAAAAACCAAAGCAAAATACTTGAAATCTAATTCGGAGAGGGTCACTTGCTTTTCAGGATCACAAGGAGCAAGGAAAGTTTGGTAGAAGTCACTCGAGTAACAGGAAGCGTCGGAGGCATTCAGCTGGAGCCACAGAAACGCCGGTGCCGCTGGACCCGCTGCGGCCACTGCCGACTGCGGTGCCTGCGGGGCCGGGCCGGCGCTTCGCTCCGTCGCAAGAGCACCGGGGAAACCCGGACCACGGCGCACCGGGACGTCCCCGGGCCGGCAGCAATGACGGCGGGCAGCGCCGACCCCGCACACGGCTCAGGCTTGTGGTGGGGAGAGGAGCTCGGGGTCCGCGTATCCCCACCCACGGCCATTACCTCGATGTAAGGGACGATTTTGCAGGAGAAGTCTTCTAGAAGCCACTTCTTGGTGAGCTCCTGGAAGATGACCAGCGGCAGGCAGAAGAAGACGATGAGGAAGTCCCAGAAGGCCAGGTTGGCCAGGAGGGAGTTGGAGATGCTCCGCATGTAGTAGTTGTGGCAGACGATGCACATCACTGCCATGTTGCCCATGATACCGATGCCGAAGATCACAACGGAGAGGCACATGACGGCGTAGGCGCCGTACGACTCCTCGGTCAGCGGGTAGAAGGGGTTGCGGATCCGGGCGCGGCGCCCCGTGGCGTTCCCGCGGCCCCCGGCGCTGCCCTCGCC
>VZRM01007017.1:84426-173065 GCA_013397955.1 Grantiella picta
CTCTGCTGCCGGCAGTCTCGGCCCGGCACGAACCGCGGGCACTGCGAGCGGAGGGTGCGTGGGCTGGGAGGCGGAGGGGAAGCTGCGGCGCCGGGGCGGCACAGGAGCCGCCTTGCTCTGCACATGACACCTCGCTGCAGGGGCAGAGGCCGCGGACCGGGAGAAAGGAGCGAGTGTTCCCCTGGGAGAGCGCTACGCGAAGCAGCAGGCTGAGCGAAGGAGGTGGTGCTCACACATCATCCCGCAGTGGAATAGCTTCAGAAGCATCTCCACAGATTTCCTTCCTGCTGTGGAAATTTGTGTATGGTTTTCTTACTTGCCTTTGCACAGTTAGATAAACTTCACTGTTCTTTCTCCTTGTTTCTCTGATTTTTATTTCATTCAGGTGATGGCTTGCCGAATTTGGATGCAGTAGCTACATAAAACTATAAGTACCCTTAAGGATTCTCCATCATCCCTGCCAGTTGTCTTTTTTTTTAAAGAGCTTTTGTGTAAATTATGCCCAACTAGCTTAAAAGTTTAATACTTTTCCCATAAAGCAGTTTGAGAAAGTGGTGTGCTATTTTTCCTTTGAAAAACGTCCGTGACAGATATCCAGAAAACACAAACAGGACAAACAGAAAGTTTTTCCTTTTCTCAAACAATTCTCTCACACATGTAGATAAGGTGTAACTGTGGAAACCTTAAGGTGTTTCTAGGCTTATGGGAATGTGTAATAAATTAGGCACTGCTGTGTTGCATGTCAAGTACAAGTCAAGCCATTTGCTTCTTCTTCTTCTTCCTTAGCAATGTAAGTATCATCTCATGGAGAAAAATGACCAAACTAATTTTAAGACTTCCTAATAAATAATATGTTTAATCTAATAAAGGTATCCATGAATGTTACAAAGTAACTAGGAAATGTTAAAACCTACCAGGAAAAGAAGAGAATGGCAAATATATTTAACCTTTTTTCCCTTATATTTTTCTCCTATTTGTTCCTTCTGAGCTCAGCTGGTGTATAAAAGGAGTTAATGATGATAATGAGCTTACATTTACAGCTCCTTTCTTCCTGAAGAGTCCCAAAGGGCATTACAAACAGATATGATAAATTCACTGCTTGCTGTTAAAGGGTACTGGAGAATATTGCTGCTGGCTTTTATATTAAAGGAGCAGACAAGAGCTAGCAGACATATTGCCCTCCTGCATACTTATGCAAGAAATATGAATCATATGAAGAAGGTTAAGAAGTGTTTGGTTGACATCAGTGATCCTTTAATGGTGAGGTAAGAACTGAGTTGTGTGTAGGTTTTCCAGTGTCAGCATTCCACCTGATTAATAACGGAGGAAAATTATTTCTAAACACAAAGAAAAGTCTTATAAACTATTATCTCTGTCACATTTCTTTTGCGTCGTTAAGTATTTTGTTTGTTGCAAAGAGCAGCACATGCAAAAAATTTGGATTTTATTGATTGTATTCAGCCAGTCTAAAAAGGTCTTTTTTTTCTGGCTTTAAAAACAGATGATTTTCCAATATGATAGTCCCCTGTTTACTATTGCTGCCCTGTTGAATACTGAAAGTTAGTGAGTTAGTGTCTGAAAATTGCATTTTTCAAATGTCTTTGGTTTCAAATATTTCGTTGAGATTTTGCTGCAGTCCATATAATTTCTGAGCTTTGGGGTTTGTGTTTTGTTGTTTTTTTTGTTTTGTTTTGTTTTTTTGTTTGTTTGGGTATTTTTACGGAAGGAGTTCATTGTGGGTTTCCTTGGGAGTGATGGTGCATTTGTCCCATGTCTTTCAAATGATTCTGTTACTTCTTATGGTAAGATCTTCCTTTAGGATAAGGTTCCTACTGTGTTATATTCTGATACAGCCTACAGTTCATTCAGGCTTTTACAACTCTGGTAAGGAAGTTGCACATGTTTTGACAGTCTTTCTACTAATTCATGCATCAGCCTAGGAAAGATCTCAAAAACCACAAGCAGACTTTTATATTTATAACATGCTAAAAAAAAAAAAAACAAAAAAAAGCCCAGAAACACCCAAAACATTTTTCTATGTTAGATGGGGGAACAAAAATTCATAGCTGTTTTTGCAGCCAAAATCTGTAAAAGGAAAACCAATAAACATGTTCCTACATGAAGAAAGAATAAAAATTGAAAGGTTTCCAAATACACTCATTCTGTTCTGTTCTGTTGGTGTTCTACAATCATCTATGGTAAAAAAATGTGTAGGCTTTCAATGCCTGCACTGCTGGTTTTTTTTGACATCTCCAATATTCGTTACCCAAATAAGTAGAACTGAACATGTTACTGTGTTTCAGCAAAAAGGGATTATTGCTGTTCTTTTTACTTCTCTTCAGGGTTCGTAGAATCATAGAATGGTTTGTGTGGGAAGGAGCCTTAAAGATAATCTAGTTCCACCCCTTCTGCTATGTACCTTCCATAGACCAGGAGGTTCAGAGCCCCAGGCAACCTGGCCTTGAACACTTCCAGGGATTGGGCATCCACAGCTTCTCTGGGCAGCTTGTTCCTCACCACCCTCATAGTGAAGAATTTCTTCTAGGTTTGGATATGTAATCCAAACCTACTCTCTTTCATTCTGAAGCCATTACCCCTTGTCCTATCACTACATTCCCTTGTGAAATGCTCTCTTTAGGTACTGGAAGGCTGCTCTAAGGTCTCCCCAGAGCCTTTTATTCTCCAGCCTGTCTTGGTAGGAGAGGTCCTCTAGCCCTCTTATCCTCTTTGTGGCCCTTTTCTGGACCCACCTCACCACGTCTGTGTCCTTGCTATGTTGGCATCCCCAGAGCTGGACGCAGTGCTCCAGGTGGGGACTCACCAGAGCAGAGCAGAGGGGCGGAATCCTCTCCCTCAACCTGCTGGCCACGCTGCTTTTGTTACAGCCCAGGATACAGTTAGCAATGTTCAATTGTTCATCACTGAAGAAAGGAAAAGAATATATTTACCAAAACATCGTCTGTCCTTTTTGGACTAGTGTGTGCTCAGCTCAGAAATTTTACACTCTTTTCTTCTTTCTCATTTAGGCTGTCCTTAAATTTAATAGGACAACTTTTTTGTCTATATAAAAGGTAGGTTTTTTTTATGCTGTCTTCTTACATCTCACTGGATTTTGATGTGTATTACTTTTTCATTAAAATCTGAGTTTGGAGAGAACATAATTACTGTGATGTGGTGTCATTGGGCTTTTTATTTCAGACAGATAAACATACTCTAATCAGTCAGAGGAATTTTTTTGTTGAATTCAGTTGCTTATATGGTTGGGCCAGGCTCTGTAATAATATATAAATGCTGAAAATTTTGACATTTAAATTCAAGAAGGAATTAAAAGTTTAATGATAATATTGTAAATTTCTTGTGATTAGTATTTTGATTGTGCATTTATCGACATCCATTAGGAAAGCTTCTGATGGCTCCTGAGTACAGATTGCTCTTCCTCTCTAGTTTCGAATTTTAAATTATAATGCTTTTCCCTTTAACCTTTCTCATTTGCTGATGTTTGAGTTCTGTTTTAAAGGATGAATGTCAGTGTTCATGTCATACAGTCCAAAGAAGTTATGCTGATTTTGAAATACAAGTTTCAGCAGCACTTCAGTTAGTATTAGTAATAAACAGACAAGTACCAATGTTACATGGAAAACTGATGTGGTTGATGCTCACATTGCTGCTTTTCTGTCCTATTTTATCCAAAAGGCAGAGTGATATATTGACTATCTAACAACAATGATCATTGGAGTAAGAAGTCATGAATTCTTTTTAAGGTGAATTACTTGAAGAATAAGTTATATTTATATGATGTAGAGCTGTGAGAAAGAGTATCTATTATTAGCGGGTTTCCTTGATAGAATATAGTTTAAGACAATGAGGGTGGAGCCAATGTGTGATGTCCAGCCACATAAATTCATTCTATTTCAGTCTCTTCAGCTAGCATCATCTCTTTTACCCTTGTGATCATCTTCACAGGTTTCTGTACAGTAAAGGTGTCCATACTAAAAGTGAGATGTGAAGACTTCTTCTTTGCTTGGCTATGAAATTTAGATCAGCAAAAAAAAAAAATAAAACCTTTATTTCTTAAAAGTTTATCTAAGTTTTTCACTCTGGAATTAGTAAGAATTGTAGAAGGGCAATAAAAGTCACATAGACACAGGTTATACCTTTACTGTCTTCAAAAGTGTTTGTTCTTGTTCAGCCTAAGTGATTTGTCTTTAAACATCCACCATGGTGAAATTCTTTTGATCATTGTGTTTCAGAGAATTCTTAGGTATTCATTTACTTGTGTGGGGTTTTGTTTGATTTTGCTAGCTGCTTTATGCAAAATATTTTTTCCTGTATTTACCAGTCTGACTAGTTCAACTCATTTTCAGAGCCACAAACCCTAAAAAGCACAAGCTGGTATTCAGAGTTTCAAGGCAGACTGCCATTGTGATACAGAGAATCAGCATGAGCATTGCTCCCATGAGTCACTACTTGCCCTAGTTTGTTATTTAATGCAAAACTGAAGTTCAAGGGAAATTAAGATCTGAACTGTGGTGACTTCTTAGTTATGCTCCATGAACTGTGGAATATCTTTGAGGCCATAACAAAGGTTTCACAGCTGCTGTGGAGAAACTGGTGGAAGAAGGAAAGCTTCACCATTTCCAGTAACAACCATGCTGTGAAATTCCAAAGAATTTCAAAAGGTTTTGGCAGAACTGCTGTCCTTGGGATGGTCCAGATTCCCCACCATAGCAGCACCTCCTCTGATCCAGCCTGCAGTCCAGCCCAGCCTGGGTGATCACATATATCTGAGAGTGGCAGAGGCAGCTGAATGGCATCTCACTAGCTGGTTTTAAGCAGCCTTGTGCAGTTGTAAAGAGAAACAAAGGAAATTAGAGGAAGGGGAGCTGAGAAAGGCTCTGAAATACAAAGAAGGGGAGAAGTCAAGAACGCTGGCAGAAAAAAAGTCATGAGTGTGGAGGAAGGGATTCTCTTGAGAGAATATGAGGAAAAGAAGAAGTGCATAAAGAATAAAAAGGAGAAGGGAAAGACTGTGGTACAGATGCTGCCTTACCCCTTGAAATAATGGAGCAGACATCTTTAGATTATTTGTCCCTAGCCCCTGTTATTATCTCCTGGTGTTGTGGTCCCTATCTCTCCCTTCTGTGTGCATCTTGAGATTTTTTTGTACTTTGGTGTGCTAAAATGTATTTGATATTTAACAACTAAAACCTTATATTTGTACATTCAGATGATTTTCTCCTTTCTCATGCGGCTTGGACATACATTAACTTTAGTGTCCTATGAAGTGCACTCCAAACAATCATATGTGTCATAAGCAACATACATTACCCTTCATTCCCAGGCTAAGTGTGGGCCGTTGCTTTGCCCATAGAAGATGCTTGTTTTTTTTCTGCTGTGGGCTACCCTTTTCTAATGCAGTAGTTCGCTTTCTACTTCACCTTTTTTGTTTTGGTTTGGTTTTGGGGTTTTTTGGGTTTGTTTTGTTTTGTTTTGTTTTGTTTAATTTAGACCTTAGTTTTTTTCTGCCACTTTGACATTACTCTCAGGCATTTCATGTGCCAAGGTAATTTACATACTGTTTACCTTTTCTTTGGGCTTATTAATGAAGTTATTAAAACAAGAGACAACTTCATACCCTGCAGTATACCCACTGCCTATGTCCCCCTTCCCCACAGCTTAGTGCAATCTGCTGCCATTTCTCATCAGACAGTGTTTGCGATCCTTCAACCTGTTTTCAATTTACATGACAGTGCTTACGTCCAAAGCAATTTGAATTCATTTTGGGAGATTTAGTAAGACACTGTATTAAATCCTTTATTAAAATCATGCTGTGTATCTTTCATCCAGGATTTTTGCAGTTCTATCAAAAAAGCAATCACGTTTCCTTGGCACGGCATGTTCCTTATGAACCCATGCTGCTTATTGCTCATCCTACCATTATCCTTTGAATGTTTAGAGGAGTGTTTTGGAGTCATGAGGTTTGTTTCTTTTTTCTGTTTATTTTCTTTTTCCCCTCAGCAATTGTTCTGTTCTTTCTCATTACAGAATATGCTTGAAATTAAACTCCTTGTTTAATAAAGCACACTTCTTCCCTTCATTGATGTTTGAGGCTATATTTGCTATGCTATATGACTTTTCAGAAATAATATTTGAGGACTTACTATTTTTAGCGTGCACTCAGGGATGCTTTTAACCTGGGCTAATTGACTGGGTACAATTATTTTTCTCACTATAAGTAGCAATTTTTTTGTTTCTTGTCCTGATTTTGGCTAGGATAGAGTTAATTTTCTTCCTTGGAGCTGGTAGGGTGCTGTGTTTTGGATTCAGTATGAGAAGAATGTTTTTAACACATTGATGTTTTAATTGTTGCATATTAGTGCTTACCCTAAGTCCCATGTTCTGGTAGTGAGGAGCTGCATAGGAAGCTGGGAGGGAGCATGGCCAGGACAGGTAACCTGGCCTGGCCAAAGGGATGTTCCATACCACAGAACATCATGACCAGTATATAAACTGGGAGAAGTTGTCTGGGAGCTACTCAAGGATGGACTGGGCATCAGTCAGTGGATGGTGAGCAATTGTCTTGTGCATCACTTGTTTTTCTTGGGTTTTGTTCCACTCTTGTTTTTATATCGTTATTATTCCTGTTGTTACTATTATTATATTTTACTTTATTTCATATTTCATGAACTTGTGAGAAATAGATTTGTAACTTCTTGTAGAAATTCTGTATTAGCAAAATTTCTATATTTATTTTAAAGGCTAAAATCCTTGCTTTCTATAGCAATGTTACAATTTGCCAGTATCTATTAATGAGGACATAGCATAAAGTCACTGGCAGTGTCAGTAGGTCATTGAGAAGAAGCAGTCAGGGATGCCAGCTCTTCTGTCACTGCTCTTATGAATCACAGTTGTCCTGGACCACAAAAGGCATCTGAGGTGTTGGTAAAAGCTGCCTGTGGTGATGTTAAATTAGGCTATGCTTTTTCCTAAAGCACTAAATAGCTCCAGCACTTATCTCTGTACAGGTGGAAACCTCAGTTTGCTGCATGATTTAGTATATTCTTCTCTTAAAATCATTGGTAAATACTGTTATTTAAGCCATGACCACTAGTACCAGAATGTGTCTGTCAAATAAAATACCATCAGGAGGCACTTGTTATCTGTGCCCAGTAATAAATTCCAGGATACTTTTTGCAAGACCAAAAATATCTTTACACTGAGAGTGTGGTCATTTCCCATAGCAGAAATGTCTTCACTTGAGTGGTAAGTGAATTACTTGTACAGTGGGACACATTTTTGGCTGCAGCTGTTCTTTGCTAACCAGGCCAGAAAAGATACAGAGAGTTAAAGTAAATTTTCTTTTAGCTTCTTTGACTCTAAAGCTTCTGAAAACTGCTTTGAGGTTCAGGGATGCTCACAGAAGTAGGGCTCTGGACTGTTATCTGCAGCCCTCTTTCCTCCTGAGGGCTGTCATAGAGCCATCCTAGATGATGTTTGGCAATCAGCAGCTTTCTTAAATCAGGGAAAACTCACTTGCCTTGTTTTAGCTACTTTTCAATATGTGTAGTTCATAGCACAAGGAGACCAGAAAAAAAGGTCAAGGATCCATTTGATCACTGTAAAGAGCTTTAGAAATGTGTTATTGACCTCCCAGAGAACTTAATTCCATGGAAGCCTGAACAGCAGAGAATGCCATATGTTTTCGGGAAGAAAAATATATTATCGGCTGGAAGAGGTTATTAAAATTGTTTTTAAAAATAGTAATTCGAATTTCCAAGTAAAATAATCTTGAATCCCCTTTCAAATAACTATGGTTTGAAAGAAAGCTAGTGGCAATTCTTTTTCTCTCTACTTTTACTTCCAGAATGAGATTTAAGGGTTATTATAGTCTAATTGTGAAATGAATGTTATAACTTTTGATAATTTTTTTTTTCCTTAGCAGCCACTGTGAAACTGTATTTCATTTGGGTGCTGGCAAAATGTTAGCTTATGGTAGAGTAAAACCTCGTATGCATTTCACGTGAAACACATGGATCATATATGAGCCTGGTTGAATTGTAGGTCACTGTGAGATAAGGCTTCTGCCACATTCCCTCCCACATTATAAAGGTAAGGAACAGCAGGAGTTCTTTATGTGAAGAATTTTCAAAATGCATTTAATTAATATTTTAAATAGAAAAGGGCTGTGCTATTATGTTTGTGAAGATCCTTCTGTTTTCAGGCTGAGCTTGTCTGAAAAGCACTTATCGTTCAGCACAAGTCACTCACTGGAACATTGCTTAAAATGAAGGGCTGCTCTTTCTAACGTCTTGCAAGGAGGGCTTTAGCTGGAGCCAGAAACCAGAGCACAGCCCAAGCTGCCAGCTTGTTAGCGTGAGAATCCCGCCTCCATGGAGGTCTTTGGATTAATGACTTCAGACAGACAGATGTGAGACTCAGAGGCCATGTGTGGGGGAAGGGGTTTCTTGTCAGAGGGCCCTGGAGTGTTCTTGGTGATGAGAGTAGCTTTATTCCCTGAAAAATACAGGGGCTTGACTGAGCAGCTCTGAAGGAAGACTGGCAAAATGTAAGGAAAAATATAAATATTGCAGATATCTTTGTGCTGGAAAGTAATGCACAGCAGCTGCTCCAAGTCCATCCAAGAAAACCCCCTTCTTTCTCTGTATTCACTGTAAAAATCTTAGGCTGATTTCTCCACATCTGAATACAGTACTGTTACCAATGCATCATTGCTAATGGAAGTGATCCGAGTTTCCCATGAGCCATCACTGCAGGAAAACTGATTTCTGTGGGGTAGAAGATTTCATAAGCACCAGATCTGTCATAGCAAATCCATCAAGACTATCTCTGGCACACTAGCCTTCCTACTATGCTATCAAAAACAAATAAAATCAAATGAAATCTAAACAGCTTCATCAAGCCCTTATAAATGAGGGAATACCCTGAGGGGCACAAGTCACAGTATGTGCATTGTACACTACAATATTTGCATGTTCTGTGACATCTGTAGAGTGCAAGAGTGCATGGTCTTGAACAGTGTTTGGAATGCAATTGTGCACACAGAAGAGGCAAATAGAAAAATTACACAGTATTTCATAGTGTGTTTGTAAAATTGTTATGGGAATATGAAAATGCAAAACACTGATATCCTGAAATAGATTTCTTTACATATTGTGCATTCCAATTTAATATTAATTACATTTTTATAACCTGTATGTTGTAATTGGACACATGCACATGCACTGTTTCACAAAAACACGTGTTCTGTCATACACTTATTAAAGTATATGTCGCACTTTCTATGTTGTGTTGTGTGTTAATCTTAAAACCAAGAAAGTAGAGGCATATTTTCAGTCTAAATTCGTAACACTGGGAATGGGGAAATGGGAACAGATGTGATGTAGATGGAATTTTATTCTGGAGGGCTGTCATAACAGAATTAAACTATCCAGCTGACTTCATTTCAATGGTAGAAATTTTCAGGAGTGGGTGGTGTATGAGCACAGAGTCACACTAGTTTAGTGCTCCATGAATATCTCTTAAATATAGCCAAAGTAAAGCCTAGTGAAAAGTTTTAGAAATAATAAGCAGCAGCTGAAGCAAAAAAAAAAAAAAAAATTGCTGGTGGACATAATGTGTCACAATAGCCCATCACATTGAGATAATGTACAGCTGCAGTGATGTCAGCTGCCCTTCCAGAGCCCTATGATGGGGTCTTGGAGTGATGCAACTGAATAAAATAATAACAAAGGCTCAGTCAGTATGGGCAGTGTGGCAATGGGCTGGAGACTTCTGAGTACCTTCTCGAGGTGTGTGACCTCTGCCAAGAACATGGATCTGTCTGCTCAGGTCTGGGCATTAATGACTTCTGATGCATTCGGTTAACTGTCTTTCAAAATTTCCATGGACTCAGCCCTGCAGCTCCAAGGCCAGGAAAAGATCTTGCATCATCAGCATAATGGTAATACTCTGTCCTGTGCTCAGTAATGATCTCACCCAGAGATTTCGTATTTACAGCACGAGAAATGGGAAAGGAAAAGAGCCTTGAAGAGTTCCACATTTCAAATTCCTTTGCTCTGACACATAATTACCCAGCCGAGCTGGTTATCTCCCATTTTTTAGACAGCTGGAAGGGGAAGGATGCTCTTACATGTAAGATCTTGGGAAATACAAGCTCAGTAGCTCGCTCTGAGAGAGTTTGTTTAGTGTGCCCTTAAGTAAGGGCTTCAACTGGCTGCTCTTTTGTCCTTATTTACAACAGGATCACTATTTCTGGTCTTCTAATTTTCTTGGTATTTCTAGGCCCGTGGGTTGATACCAAACACCTACAAAGTATCAAGCGCGAAATGTTCCAATGCTATTTGGACTTGTGTGCACTTCCAAGGACCAAGTTCTTGCACTGCATGCAGGTCATTCACATGAGCAGTGAATAAGCCTTCTGGAGAACAGCTTTAGAAACACCAGCCATTTCCTCTGTCTTCTAAAAGGAAATATTATGGATTAGATACATTATTTATTTAAGAATGCCAGGAAAAACTAAATTATATTGAGCTTCTTGAGAGACTGAACAGGTAATGACAGCTGTAATTAATGCTTCCCTCAAATTTCATTCCAGAGTTTTTGCATTTTCTAGAAAATGGCAAAATTGCGTTGGATTATTTGCTGAATTTTTAGATCATTTTCTTTAAAAGTTTCTGGGTAGAGCATTAAGGAAATTATCTATAGTTTTGATCTCTGTGAAATGCTGGCACCTATTTCCTTCAGAAGCTCTTAAGCAGAAGCTTGAAATGTATTGCAAAAGAGCAGAGAAAGAGGAGGTTCCCTTTTACTGTTTCCCTGAAACGTTATTCCAGTGGAGCTGCTTTTCCTCTCTGCAGGCAGCAAGCTGTGCCCTTGATGGTGTAAGAGCAGGACCTTGGGGCACTGTAGGCTCATGACAGGGCTGTGTTTGGAGTCATCCCTTTCACACCCACCCACCCACACACACACACACGCACACAAAAGGGCACTTGTCTTGGGTGTCCTGCTCCAGCACACCTGTCAGGAAATTACTTTGTGTGTCTGCAGGTAACGATACCAACTGTTAGCACCAGAGACAGAGGCGGAGGCGATGCAGGGGAAATCAGAGGAAGTGGTGCTGGTGAGCCCTGCAGCACGGCTGTGTGGGCTGCTCTGCCTGCCCTGCTGGAGTAGCAAAAGCTCCATCAGCAGCAGCTCCTCCAACCCTGTACCTGCTTCATGCAGTGAATACACTCTGAAATGGCTTGTGAGTCATCAAATATAAGATCTTGCCCCTCCTGAGCTCTTGATCTCAGCCATATATGCTGCTAAAAATTTTTTTCTTCAGTCTATATGATTGGTATTCACCAAGTGAAAGAGAAGGGAGTGGTCATGGGTGTCAGCACGAAGGAGAAGCAGCAGGACCTTGGCTGCAGTAGAAGTGTTTAAAAGTCTGAACGCTACATCTCCTACAGCACTTCCCTGAAACAGAATCCTGGATAAAATAAGGGGAGTCTTAGTAATATTTTATGGAACAGCCTGTTAAATGAGTGACTACACTTTCAATCTAATATATTATTGTTTCTGATTACCACCTTTTGATGTATTTCTATCCACTTATTCTGGAATGCCTATTATATCAGACTGACATGGACTAACATCTTAGTAGATTGTCAGAGTAAGTAGACAACAATTGAGAAGATTATCAATGCCTATTAATACAAGAATGCTATTATGTTAATTGTGTATTCAGAGAAGAGCCAGAGGGCAAATATATTGTACCTTCATATAACAAAGTGTTTCAGCTGATGCTGTTACTATTTGAATTCATACTTTTCAGAACACTTGTACTTTTTTACTTAAGTGCTTCACAGCAAATTTCTAAAATTATATTTGGTGATACATCCTGATACTGGCTGTGCAGGGTCTGCAGTAATTTGTTATCCTAGAGAGTCACTGTCAAGTTGGGCAACCCAGCTCAGAGTGGCAGGTCTTTTAGGAATGGTAATATAATTTCATTAGCGTGTTCCCCCATGCTTTCCTTTTTAAGGATGCTGCTTACCACACACAAACACACACAAAATTATGAATGCTGCATTCCTCTCTAGAAATATGTCTGTCATATTTCTGCTGTGACATGTTATGCCACTCATGGGTGCTGGTATATGGCTCTGTATAACTGAGACACCCAAGTTCCTAGTTTTTCTTGCTGGTTTCCCCTGCCATATATAATCATAACAAGCGTGGGGGCAGCTCTTTTTTGTCTCCTGCTACCAGAATGTTGCTACATTTGACATCTTAATATGTAGACAGTGTAAGGGAAGACTAGACAAAGCACTTTTGTCTTAAACTGCCATGGTGGGATACCACTGTACTATCCTCTTCTCTAGATCTGGGGACCGGAAAAAGAACTTAAAACCTCATTCTCCAGCAATTTTCTGAGTTCACTAACAATTGTCTCCAGCTGATACTTCTGAGGTATTTTTTATAAATTTGTCCAGCAAATATCTCCCAGCCTCTCTGGGAACAGCCTCAGAAAACAGGATTTTTGCTTTATATTGAGATATTGAGGGAACATTTTCTAGTTTGCTTAAAGGTATTTGACAAGACAGGAGAGGGTAAGGACTTAAAGACCACAGTTACCTCTCTCAAACACCATTTAGGCTGCAGAAGGACTTTCCCATGGGATAAAGCACAGCATGGAGTGGCAGGATGGTGCTGGCTCTGGGTCTGGTGAGGTCTGCCTAGCACATCCTGGGTAAGGCAGCCAGACAAAAATTCCCACTGGGGTAAACCATATCAAGAAGCAACTGCTGGTACACATATCACTGGTTAAACCAAGATCACCCCAAGTTGTGGGACAGATGGCAGCTGCAATTACCAAGGACCACTGAAGCTTCCCTGAGTATGCCTCTGTGCATACCTGAAACTTGGACTGTAAGTTAAGTTCCCATGAACGGAGCTTGAGATAAGATAAAGGTGGTAGTGTTGCCAGGTGTTGCCTTAGAGCAAGGGGGAGGTTTACAAAGTTGGGGGAGAAGAATGCATTACTGATAATGGCAGAATTTATGTGCTACAAGGAAACCAAACTCAGCAACTGTGCTGAGGACTCGATGACAGGTAGTTCTGTTGGGGGGAGGTCGTGACCATCAATTCACAACCCACTGACTCACAACCCACCAACCCAAGAGAAGTGGAACACTGAGCATTGGACTATTTAGCATTAGAAGTGAGGGAATAATTTAGCCAATAGAATAAGGGAACTGTGTAACCAATGAGCATTAATTTCTTTGTTTGCTAAAATTTTTAAATAGCGAAAAGTGTTGAATGACCTCAGGATCCTCACCACCAAGAAGTCGAGGGTGAAGAAGTAGCAATGAGACACTGTTGGATCCACAGGTGCTGACAATCTTTTCCTTGATATCTCTCTCCTCACTCTCCACCCCCCCGCCCCCCTTCTATTTTTCTCTCTCCATCACATTTTATTGTTAAATAAAATCCGTATGAATGACTTTGCCATATGGTCTCATTTGCACCTTAATTTGGGTAGAAGCATTTCTCAATAGTCAGATCATAACAGAGAACAATCCTGAGAGAACATAATACACCTGCAGAAAAGTCTTTCTTTCTGTTCTGCCTGTGTTTTTTTTTCTTTTCCTGAGGCTGCAATAAGTTAAAAAGAAATAACCTCTCTCTTAACAAGAAATCAAGGATGTTTGAGGGCTACTGGAAGCTCTCTTAACAAGAAATCAAGGATGTTTGAGGGCTACTGGAAGATGCTCCTACTTGCAGTGATTATGCTGTTGAATTTTTGGCCTGAAATGTTTCTTCATGATTGAAAAAAGAACTAAGGAAAAGAAGTCTGACATAAAAATACTAGTAAAATGTGAATGGAGAAGTAACATGCTCTTCTTTTTCGCTGGGATCAGACCCACTAATTCACAGGGGCTTTTTAAATAGCACAATACCTTGGAATGAGAGGGACAGGTTTTAACCATTTTCACTGACATGTGCCTTATCAAGAGAAATGTTTCATGTTCTTTGCCAGTTCTAAAGAAATATACTCACTTCATTTCAAAACTGATGAAGTTTGAGTACCATTAGCAACAACCATCTCTAAATATCTTCTAAGGATACTACTGTTACTGCCATTGAAAACTCAGCAATCCTGCTGTAACAGCATAAAAATTAAAGTAATGAGCTGCAACTTAAGTGTTTAACAATGAGATATCAAGCGAACTATTCAAATATGCTGCAGCATAGCAATTCATAGCTGTAACTAACAGAATGCAACAACAGGTATTTGAGGGATGAGTGAGAAGCATGCAGTGTGAATGCTGAGGTGGCTATAATGGATGGCTGAAGAAATGAAGCAGCAAAGAAATAATTCTTGAAGGGACAAGATACTGTAGTAGCTCTGAAGCTGACAGGTGGCAGTGCATTAAATGACTCATCCAAACTGATGGAAGTTGATGATACTGTAGTAGTAGCAGACAATTTTTCTATTATATTCTAATGGTTAAGGTTCTTGGCCAGAAGATGGCTGTTTCCAGACCAGTGCAGCTTTTTCTTCCTTTATGTAGTCAGGAATGTGGGAATTTTAGGAACACAAAGGAAGAAAGAGTGGCTCCGGAAATGGCTTAGACACTCATCCTTGAATTACAGGTTAGAGATTAGTAGCTTCCGTGAGAAGATAACAGCTTACCTTCAGTTCCCTGCTTGGAGTCATTCACACACCTATCTCCTTTCTACTTGGCATCCTAGGGCTAGGACTTTCCTGGGAAGCAAGTGAACACAGCCCTCATCTCTGCTCCCCAAGGCATTCCTGCATGTTGGATTCCCTACTCACCGAGCAGCGATCCCGAGCAGTGAGGGCAAAACCCGTGCCAGAGAAACCTGCTGGTGACTGAGCAGTGGCTGAGCAGTTTGCTGCATATCCATCCACTGAGAGGAGGAAGCCCTTTTTGAGCAGTAGTGACAATATAGTCTTTATGTGGATGGAAAAGAGAAATTATTTGGGATGGAGTGTATGAGATACTTTGCCAGCTGCACTTCAACATGGGGAGCTGCAATCCTGGCAGTCCTGAAACCCTGGGAAGGATGGAGGTCTGCTGAGCTGGTGTTCTCCTGAGAGTCCATTCAAAGATTCAGGTATTTGTTTCTATCTTGAACTCGGGACAGTATCCTGTCGCTCTAAATAGGAATTTCCCAGAGCCAGAAAAACCATACAAAAAAGAAAAGTATTTGACTGATCAGACGCTTGGTCTAACACTTGTTTGTTCCACTGCCTCCAGGCTATTTTTCCTGTTTTTACCAAGACAAATTACCATGAGTGAAATCAGAGCCAAGATGATCAAGTTTAGCTAAAAATATGATGTTTTGCAACAATATTTAGTTATTAATCAATCTTGTGGAACCGCAAACCTGATGTATGCAATGATTATTTATTCTATTGCTGTTATTGCTTCAATTGACAGAACAAATAGAACTTCATACCAATATCAAACAAAAAGGATCTATGTCTTTGAAGCCCTGGAACTCCTTTTTCCAAGCCAAGAGAAACTCCAATACAAAAGTGAAATGCAGAAGAATTTGTTAAAGTATATTAATCATGAAACTGACTGAATTACAACAATACTTGCAGAAAAACACTGTACCAAAAATGGTACATAAATATAACTTTTATAATGAAAATATTGATCATGAATCTGTCTTACAATAACATAACACTCTATCTTTTTCTCAGTAATGGCCCTAAAGTGTAAGGTTACATCAAAATTATTTGTATATAGGCAATGAATATTATTAGGTGGTGAACAATATCTGATTCCAATACAGAAGCAAGGGATGGCTATTTCTGTAGCCTGTGTAATGATGAGTACAATTTTCATGTTCTTCTTCAACAACGTTGCTCTATATAGATACAAACTGAGCTTTAAAGAGGATTCTGTAGGCAATTTATATTGGTGTTTGTAGCTGTTTTTGCAGGTGGAGAATTTGCACAGAAATAAAAAGCCTTTTAACATCTGTAAGTACAATTGCCCAAGAGATAAAAACGACAGAGAAGAGGGGGATGCCATTCAAAATTATGAAAATTACTGTAGAATTTGTTCTTTCTGTGTGTTCCATAACAACCATCAGTATGAAAGTGAATCTGTTCTTTATCACAATTCTGTTCCTTCAATTTGTGTCCAAGTTTGCTTGCTGAGATAAACTGGTGGGCTTCTGGCACTCACATTTTCCCTTCGGAACCTAAAGAGAAAATACAAAAAAGACTAATTAAAAAAAAATTAAAATGTAAAATTGCTTTAATATTACAGAGCAAAAATGAGAAGAGAGAATGTTACATTTCAGGTCTGCCAGTTTCGGCAGGGCTTCCTTAATTTGCAATTGCAGTGGTTCTATGAACTTGAGCCTAATTTGATTTTTTTTCCTAACCTTTTGCAGTAAGAAGCAGGTGTGAGGGAATAGTCAGTTCCCTGTGTACATGTTATACTAATGAGCACAATCTTAGGAAGGTAAGGCAAGGTTGGGGAAATGCTGGAAACACCAAGAAGTTATTTTCCATTCCCTTGCCTCCCATCCAGAGGGTGATTGGAGCTTTTCAGAAAGTGTTTAGCTGACAAAGTCTATCCTATTGTGATTTTCAATTTACAGTGCAAGTGATTGACTGATGTTGCTTGTTAATGTAGTGAATATGGTTCTGTATGTGTTTCACCTGTGTGGTTCAGGCTGTGTTGAAATTGCATCAATTTGCAGTGTTAACTGTTATGCAGCATAAATGGAGCCTGCATGGAAATTTGAATTGGGAACTAAATGAACAGATGCAGAGATAATTCCAGCTGTCCCTATTAATATTTCCAATTTATTTTTTTTAACACATACTTCTCTGATATTAAATACAGGTTTGGGGCTATGTATGGATAAAACAAGAATCCATTTTTACTCAGATATGGCTCACCCATATAATGGTGTGCCCACAGAGCACGAGCAGGGCTGTCACATCCTGACTTGCACAGAAGGCACTGACTGCCTGCCCTGCAAGAAACACCTTGCATGTGCCCAAAGAGTTGTGTGCTGCTGATACTACAGATGAAGACATTACCAATACACAGACAGATTCTTCTTCAGCTCTTTGTGACTTTCCAACTCATAGTATAAGGGCTCCTTAGTGCAGTTTCCCTGTGGGGCCACAACAGCTGAGAGGGCACAAAGCTGGGATGGAAATTTTCTGCCAGATGCCAACAAATAGCCAGGACTCGGTAGAAGAATCATATGGGGTTTTAACATCATATTTTGTTTATATAGACAGAAAGAGTTTGGCATTAATGCCATCAAATGTGTGCAGACACCTCCACCTTTAAGCAGACCTGAATCCTCTGCTAGGTATTCCTTCCTCCCTAGACGAGGTGGGGATATAGGGCAAAGCAAGTGGTTAAACTGAAGGTCTGCAGGAAAGACCATTTCCTCTGTTCTTATCATCTCATTTATCTGTTTTAATCTTGGAGACAGGACAAAATGTTTCGCAGGCACCTCTTACCTACCCAGCACAGCTGCATTTGCCACATATTTCTCCTTAGCACACTGATTTTACAGATCTACATCCTAAAATTTGTAGGGAATAGCTCCCTCCCCTGCAAAAGATAAGGTATTGCTGCAAGTCATAGCGGACCAATCTTGTACCTATTTCTTATGTGTTAAATGGAAAATCAGCCCATTTAATTGGGTTGCAGTGGTAAATTGCACTTGCTGATGCATTTATACAGTATTTACTATGTTTAGAGTGTGTAATTTTTGAATTGTACTCAGACATCTAGGTTGTAAATTAATTTACATATATAATAAGAGTCTATAAAAAACACAATAGAAACAGCTCATTAAGGAAATTTTTCCCTAGAAGAAAAGAAACAAACTTCTTATGGACTTATCTTCTCTGATTGGAGGGCTTATACATTCTTTCAATAAAAAGAAGATAAAAGAAGCATCTGTTTCATAATCATCATTTAGACAGCATAATACTGTCAGAATGCAAATACTGCAGGAAGTGCAGATGCTGGGTCAGTCCTCAAAAAGTATTTGATATCCAAGGCTTTGAGAACAGTGTAAGATTAGCATACACAGAGAGCAATCTTTTCATTAATAAAACATCCCAAAGCCTTCAAACCCCCACTTTCCTGCAGGATAAAGGGTTTAGAGTTCATTTTCATTAATTGTAACATGTCAGGTGTTTGCAAGAAAATGAATGAAGTACCATAACAGATTATGCATCCTCTGGAAGAAGTATGACCTACGAAGAAAATTAGTGGGCTTACCAAAGATGGAAAGTGATTTAGATAATATTTTCTGCTTGCAGAAAATATTTTCTTGCTTGCTTAACTGGTGTTTAGGAACATTTATACTAATTGAGACCCCTGGGTACAACAGCAACACAAATAATAAATGTATTGTGAATATTGATCAAAGTCCCCTTCTTTCCTTGTCCTTTAGAAGTATGAAATTACAAGAAACATCAGAATAGATTTTTAAAAAATATATAAATAATACTTACAATAATAAACTTCTATGTCGTTATCCAGTAAATTTGGAAAGTTTTTTAATGGGCAGGTCCAGCTGAGGTGGTACGAAAGCCTGCTCATCCTGGAATCAAAATGGTCCCCTTCTATTGCAGAGTGGGGAGAAGGAGCAAGGTACCTGGATTTTAAAACTGGTTAAAGAAGTTCATGTGTTGACCTTAGTTAGAAATTAATGTAAGTTTGTCATATCCCATGTATTTTGCAGGCCCACAGTTGTAGAACAGGTCATTAACCTAGCTCTGTAACACCTACTGAAGAGGCCAGAATTTTTGCTTCCACTAAAATGTTTCTTTTGGTTCTGAAAGTATGATTATTAAGAAGCATGTCTTTACCTTTAGCTATACTCACTCTTTCAATTAGTAAAACATGCACATGTATGGAAAAACTGTCAGAAAGAAACTGACTATTTTAAGAACAATAAAAATATAGTGATTAGCTAAAATTAGGTTGTGGTGGGCTTACCCTGCCTGGACACCAGGTGCCCACTATGCTGCTCTATGATTCCCCTCCTCAGCAGGACGGGGGAGAAAATAAGATGGAAAAAAACCTGAGGCTTGAGATAAAGGCAATTTACTAAAGAAAAGGTGAAGATTGCACTTGTGTAAGCAAAAGAAAAACCAAAATATTTTATTTCCTACCTCCCATCAGCAGACAATATCTGGCCTCTTCCTGGGAAGCAAGGTTTCAGCACCCATAGTGGTCACTCTGGAAGGCGAACATTGTAAATAATGAGTGCCCTTCCTTCCTCCTCCTTTCTCTCAGCTTTTATATTTGTCATGAGGTATGAAATACCCTTTTGGTCAGTTTGGCTCGCTGTCCTGCCTCTGCCCCCTCTTAAGACCTTGCCCACCCCCAGTCTACCAGTGGAGTGGTGGAATGTTGGAGCAGCAGCCAGAGAGCACTGGAGTGTTATTGACACCTTTCTAGGTCCCAACACAAAGCACAGCACTGTGGGGGCTCTGGGAGGGAAATTACCTCCATCTCAGCCAGAGCCAATACAGAGGTTACGTGTCTATTCTCTGGCTACAGGCAGCGTACAGAGCACTTTAGGTCTCCACCTGTCACTGCTGACATCTAATATTCTCAGTCTTTCCTTTGCTTCCTGATGAATCTTTACTAATATGGAATAGGAATTCAGATCAGTCATTACAAAACTATTTCAGGAATATGAGAAATAAACCTGGCAGAATTATAACATGAAGTTCTGGATGAACTTTCCTTTGTTTCCTTTCCTTTTTTTCATTAATCAAATATTTTAAAATCTGCAATTTAGTTTTGGTTATTGTTGGCACTGTTTTCCTGGGTTGCACATCGTACTCTGGAGACTAATTTTTCAGCCACAATAAAGGGCATAACCTTACTGAGACTGATTATGCTGCCCCAGATTCTTTCAAATTACACCCTGGTCCACAGTTGAAGACAGCGTGCAAAAATATAAATATACACATAGCTTGCAGTGCTGATCTTTCAAAGATATCCCATTAGCAAAGACAAAATAGTGAGAGCGGTTATTGGTGCAAGAAGGAAAACCCATGTTATAATACAGGGCAAGACGTTTTAAGTGAGATTGAATAGGTGGATATCCATTCAGTTTATTAACAATAGAAAAAATACACTATAGTCTGAAGGGGAAAAGAGAGCAAAATCTCATTAAGATTATTATCTTCTTTTGTATTATAAGACTCAATGTTAAACTATATTGAAATATTCTGAGACTTACAAGGAGCATATGGGGTCACTTCGTTTGTTCACCTTGGAGAAGAGAAGGCTGAGGGTGCCAAATCACAGTCTACAGCTTCCTCTAGGGAGGCAGTGGAAAGGGAGCTGTTGATCTCCTCTCCTTTGGGGAACAGCAGTTTCCTGGAGGAAACAGAATAAAGAAGTTCAGACTGAACATTAGGAAAATGTCTCTCATCTGACAAAAGCTGAGGAAGAGTATAAGAAACAGCACTGTTGAATAATGTCTTTTGATGTGGTTTAGTGGTTTAGGGGTATGCTCTGCCAGAGAGTTCATATTTCTAATTAGTCAGGAATAGCCTGGAAGTAGGAACTGCCAAGCAATTAACCGTGGGTGTAGATCCCATCGGGAATTAAGCACAGGGAAGCTTTTGGTGAAATCCCACTCTTGCTGAAATTGAAAGCAAAACACACCTATTGATTTCAGCAGCATCAGCAATGCATTGACTGCATCATTTCACCAGCCAGTTTGTCCTTGATCTGTTTGCTTTTCTCATCCTTAATGCATCCAGTGTGACTATCACCTCCCATTTCATGCTAGAAAGGCTGTGAAACCAGCAGCTTTTTCAATCCACTAGACCAAAATGTTGAGTTTCAACTGATGGCCTAAAATCATGGATCTATTGATTTAGTGTCTCCAGCAGTGAGGCAGTGTGGTTGCAGTGGGGTAACACCAACCTTATCAGCAAAGAAATCTTCATTGGTTGTGGCCTTTGGGACTTAAAAGATTTAAAACCCAAAGGAATGAGCTGAATTTTAGAATGATGTCACCCCTGGTGCATTGTTAAATAAATAATTCCCTGTGAAACCGCATAGACTTAGGACCCAGTGCTGGGATAAAAGGAATGGTGGGCTTGTGTTATGACTGCATGACACTAAAAGTTGTTGTCTTCTAGTTGTTTGTTGATGGCAGCATCCAGAAAATTCCTAAATGTTTAAAGGAAAAATGAAATGTGCTATGGATTTTTCACAGTCTTTACACTGGGAAGTTATGTGCAACATTAAGCTTAAATTGATTTTCAGTGTTTGAGCACTGGCCTGGATAGAAGATCTAATTAGTATCTACAGTTATTTAAATAGCAGAATTGAATGCCTGAGTTGCAACAGTTCCCATCTTGGTTTAGAATTCTGTTTTGTTAAGGAAACTCTTCTTGTGGTTCTGAGAATGAATTTAATTGGGAACTGTAAACTTCAAACAAAATTTGCCTTTGCTATTTAAGCTGTGATAGTTTTGCATGAGCACTCAGTTTAGAAACAAGCAATGAAAACAGAAGCTGAGCCACAGGAAAACCCAGCTGCTGCAAAGCACATCTTGTGGGAAACATAAATCTATATTTATAGAGAGCTTAAACTTTGCCACGATCCTTTGTCAATACATTTGGTATTTTGAGGTCTTTACCACCAGCTTTGTGTAAAGCGGGCAGAAAAATAGCCAGAGTGGTACCTGTGGATCATCAGAAAATGCAAATCCTCTGTAGTCTAAATTACAATTCCTGTCTTCATCCTGTGTAAATGAAGATATTTGGGGACAGAACAACTGCTAAAATGGGTCCTGAGGGGGCTGTCGGTCTCTACATTTATGTTCACCCAAGAAAACTGTCCCACAGGAGCTGGCAAATGTTAAATTTACCAGTTGACTCAGAGAAGAAAGATATCTGTCTCACTCTATGTTGCAATCTTTTGCTAGGAGTTACATTTAGACAAAAAAATTCTGTGTGGCTATGACATGCTCATTCCCTTTCAGAGTGAGAAAACAAGACAGAGTCATAAATGTGTATGACAGACTTCTCACCTAATCCTTCAGCTTCTGAATACCCTCAGTTCCCATCGAGGTCATGTGAAGTACAGCAGCCATAGCACCTTGCTAAGACGTGAAGGAAAGACTATTCAGGGGTTGCAAGTTCAACAGAATCAGTGACAGAGCTTTGGTACAGGGTTCACACCAGGGATATCATACATTTTCCTTATCTTGTGATTGCATTCTGAATGAGTCATATTTAGGGTGTGGAGTTTTTTCTCTCCACAAACCATTATGGAATTATAATAGTAGAAAAGTGTAATGTTAGCCCCTGTGATTTGAGTGATGTTTCTCCAATTTCCAATCTCTTAATTAAGGTCTGACATGGCTCAGCTATTATTTACACTTAGAGTGGCTGGCCATCTGGGCTTCACTAATAAATAAGCACTTTAATGGCTGAACTACTTAATAAACCTTCAAAGAAAGAAGATGAAAATTAAGGAAATTCTTTCATTATGAAAATATGCTGTGCCATCTAATTGTTCAAAAGCAGATGTCACTCAAATTCAATTAAGCTGTTTAATTACCTGCATGCTTATTACTAAGTTGATGGAAGGTTTGACACAGTTAAAATAAATACAAATGGCTGGTATGATTTTATCTTGTCATGTTTCTGCTTTTTGCCACTTTCCCAAAATATCCATGTCAATCTGTGGGTTTTTTTATGATATATGATAAGTTTGCACTGTCTGGTCTGAAATCAGAGCTTACGAAAATTGTTAACAAACATGCTTTTCTTATTTTCACTTCCAAATGTGTAGTTTTTTTCTCACAAACAATGTGTCAAATTATTCAAATGTGAGTCAGTCATCAATGTTGTTGGTTAGATAGGCAGCAAAGATCCCCAAGCAAAATCTTAATTTAGTGATTTAGCTTTTGTTAGTGACAGATTGGGAGAGATATTAAGGCTGCTTTTTCTCTGTAAACAATATTTTATAATATGCCAAGCTTTATTACACATTAATGAAATCCATATATAATTCCTCCTGCTTTATTAAGAAACACATGCAACATTCACTGATGATTAAAATGTTATTCAGCACTTCAGATTTTCTAATGGGCTTCCCACTTCCTTGTTTTCCTCATCATGACTTTTTTAATTAGCTAATTATTGCTTTTTACTTACAAAATTAGGAATGAATTATCTTCATTACAAACTTAAATCCATGCTGCAAATTTCACGCCACATACCCTCCATGGCATTGTGAGGTGTCTCACTCAGTCTTTCCTGACAGAAATAGGAATTTGTGTGGATGAGGTGAAGGTCATCCTGGCTCTGCTGTGGTGGGATAGACTTAAAGGAGTTCTGTGCTTCCCACAGCCATGTGGTGCCAGCTGCTGCTGTGCTGCACAGCTTCGCCTCACAGAAATCCCTGCCCAAGTCCTCTCCTTGGCCTTGCCATGGGCAGCAAGGTCAGCTGCATCTGCCCAAAGCAAACATCGGTAGGAAATGTTCAGTCCTGCATGGGAGTGGGAAAAGGACTAGAATGTCTTTTTCAAAATCTGTTTTTCCACTAGATCTGGTGCAAGTATCTATTTATTACAAGCAAATTGAGTTTTTCAGGTGTGTTGGTAATTCCAAAACAGTGGCTTTAAAACAAGAAGAAATCCTGAAGTAAATCCTAAAGCAGATGCTCTGGATGGACAGCTTCCTGCTAAGAATAGGAGGAGAAGCCTATCCTTCACACATTGATCTCAGATCAAGGATCTGATTTCCAGACTCCGTGATGGGAAGCAGATAACCTGGGAGCCCTGGAGGCCCAGAGACATCCACATGGTGACACAGCCCTAGAGCAACAGAGCCTGAAAAACAAGGCTCTTCAGCATCTGGTCAGCCTCCAGCTGAGCATAGTCTGTGTTCCAGCAGAAGGCTTTGAACAGGATACATTTCTTCAAAATACTTGCATTTAGACTTGTAATTTTTCATTTTATAAAACAACTTTAAGACTGCTTTTTGCCACATCCCAGCCTACATTTTTGCTGTGTCAACAACCCGTAGCAGAACTTACGTCCATTTCTCTCTTCTTGCAGGAATATGGGGCTACCTTACCCTCTAATTCTAAAATGTCTCCCTGTGTTTCAGGAAATAGCCAAAGGTACTCTTTGAGTAAGGACTTTGCCACGTGTATTTTGAGGCCTCTGCAACTGTTGTTGCAGTTTTAACTGGCTGCTAACATTTTGGATTGAAACTCGCTCCATTTGTGCTTTCCCATGTACAGAAGTCATCCATCTGTCTTAGGAAGTAGGTATGTCTATTATGTCTATTTCCCTACCAATGTTCTAATGGCAATAGTGGAATTGTGTGGACTTTATAGTTCAGACATGGCTAAAACCTGTGACATGTAAAAAGTGTTATGTTGCTCTGGAAGAAAATACAGATTTTTTAAATTTTAATTTGGAAACTTATGAAAACATAGCCAAGCTAAACTTACTTGACAACCAAGTACCAGAGATTTGCTATAAACTCTTTTGAATAGTTAAAAAATGCAACAAAATCAAGAGCAACAAAACCAGCAATTTCAAAAAGGCGTGTCATTCTCCTCATTTTTGTGGCTATGGTCATCAGTTGCAATTACAAGTTCATTTGGAAGGTGAATCACAAGCCTGTAAAATATGCTATTCTCTTTTCCTTCAACTCTTTTGCTTTCTTTGTTCTGTAGAGTTTATATTTCTAGAATGTTTAGCCAGTAAAATTCTACTAAATTATGCTAGGACATACAGCTCCCTTGAGAAAGTTTCTTTTCTTTCCTTGTTTAAATTCTCCTCATATGTTCTTGTCTGGCTGAAGTCTCACGGGGACTCATCTGGGCAAAATCTCTATCTGTCTGCTTCAGAGTTAAATGTAAAATGGGCCTTTTCCTGGGGCAAGGCTAGCCACAGCTTGCAAAAATGATGATTTCTGCACCAAGTACTGTGATTATTCAGCAGAGGACTGAGTCTTTCACTTGGGGTATTTAATAGGAAAATGTAAACATATCCTGCCAGTGCTCAGAGCTGAATGAAATCCATGTTGGCATGGTTGGTACAGTTCTGAGCTTGGTCTGATCGTTCATATTCCTGTGGCTCAGAGTAAGGGTGGAGGAAGGCTTGTGCAGCTCTGTACAACACTTTTTTTTTTTCCAGACTGAAAGAAGGGCTGATATTATCCAAGGATGTTGTATTGAAAAGCTAGTCTGAAATTACCAGAGACAATTCTGAAACTTGAACAGATCTCCAGACATCCTCCAATGCAATACATTTAAAAAACTGAAATACAAATATGTTGTGGTATGCTACCCAAGGATTGCCCTGTCCACTCGGTCTTTTTAGCTGTGGGTAGATGTCACTGAATGCTCATCACCAAATCCAGTTTAAAAAGTTACATCCACCATTTTCGTCACTTATTCCCACTCTCTCTCGGTTCTGATAACCCAACTTTTCATGTGACTTTTTCACATGTGCATTTGTGGAATAACACAGACTAAGTGATCACTTTCTAACATTTCTTTTTAAGGAAATCTTTTATTTTAGGCCAAGACATTTAAAATTTGTTTGGAGAGCTACCATGCTCAAATCCAGAGGAGATGATAAACTTTTGGAGAGGGGGTGGAGGACAACACAGCTGGGTACAAAAGTAAATCTGGAAGAGGATTTGCTACCAATACAATAGCAGCTTGTGTAGAGAGAGAGCTGCTTCCTTCTAACTCACAATAATTTAAAAATTGAAAATTCTCAGTTAATCACTTTTATCATCTTTTGATGTTGAAATTCTCAAAGTTCGGAAAGGATTTGCAGAACAGGACAATATGGAACAGCTGCCAGGCTTTTAGTGACTTCTGGAAGCAAGAAATAATCCAACAGGTTTTGCTGATGAATGAACCCAAGACTTATTAAAGATGAAACCCCTTTCTCTGTATGTTCTCAGGATAACTCTGCCTAAGTAAGAGTAGCTAAAGGGAAAAAAAAAATCACATTTTTCTGTTCACATGCCCCCCATTCATCTGTTTCATTTATGAGTAGCATCTCATCATAAGCACACACCACTTACAACAAAGACTCTTTCCATATGCCTGTCTGTGAGGAACATGGCACACATGATTTCCAGTTCTGGCTGTGGTTCCTGGCTAGACTGGCTTAAAGATTATGTATTAGTCAGATGTTTTCTGTCCATGGAGATCAAAAAGGAAATACTTCAGATGTATGTCTAGCAAGATAATATGTTTGCTCAGGCTGAGACCTCATTCTTCTAAGCAAATTACAGTAAAATACAGTTGCTATTGTGATTTTCTAAAGGCATTTTTCTGACTAATGATTGTTCCCTTTCGGCTTGTTGTGTCGGAATTTATTTTTTTATTCCTGATCTGTATTTGAATCTCACTTGATGATCTCAACTAAGTTTGAAATATGACCACAGTGAAGTTAATTGCTCTATTGCTATGCTTGTTAAAAAAACCCAAACAAACAAACCCACAAAAACCCCCAAACAAACAAACAAACAAAAAAAAACAAAACCCCCCCAAAAACAACAACGACAAAAACCAAAAAAAAACCCAAAAAAACCCCAAAAAAGACCCCACCCCCAAAAAAAAAGAAAAAAGGCAAGTACAAATCTTACTTCCCAGAGAGCATATCTAGCATTGTTTTCATTCTGGGCTGTCATTGTTTACTTCAGAAATTAGCAATTACTTCAGATACTGGGAAATAGTTTAATCTTACCAGTTGTTTAACCCATCTGTCCTGAATGAATATATAAACTTACTGGTACACCTTGAAGTTTCTTCAGTTTCATAATGCTCTTTGTAACTCAAGTGGCTGCAAAAGGTAATAGCTGAATACATGGACTGACCTGTCCAGATGATAGCCACTGCCTCAAGAAATACTGCACAGGTTTGCACTTTGGATTTTGCCTAAGTGGACACATAGCTTGCCAAATGAATGAGCCTATGGCAAAACTTAGACAAAAAAATAAATGTCATCATTTTCTTGGACAACACTGCAGGACTCACAAAAGACTCAACTGTGCTTGCATCTATGCTTGTCTCTTCTCTAGAGAAAATTTTTTGGACGTCATCCTTGATTTGTGTATCTTTAAGTGGATTTCCCTTTAAATGCATCCTGATGCTGCCAGAACAATAAGGGTAAATATGAACAGCTGAAACATCCTCCAGATATATGCTAAAGAGATTGCCATTACCAATCAGAGGAATAGTAAAAAGCTCATGCTAGAGTGTCTGTCAGGAAGATCTTATGTACAAGGAAAGCACTTATTTTACACTATCTGCAGATAATAATAATATACAGATTAAGAGAAATCTCTGAAGAATCTCGCAATTCCTTCTTTTACACATTGATAAATAAACCAACATTTTCTTTCAATTAGTACATTCACCTTTGGGGCTGCTGCACTTCCAGCACTATTAAAAGAAGAGATGTGATACTCATTTGCCTAATGTTTTGAAGCCCTTTCCATCCACTTGCATGTCTCTTAATACTAGATGAATTAACAGATAATAGTGCCACTGCCTGAAGCACAGCTGGGTAGAAGTGTCAACAGATTTTCTAATTTCTAAGGGGTTGATTTAACCTTAAAAATATGCCTGTGGTTCTGCACTGTACAAAACAGATGGGTTGTTTGTACAATTTGGCCTTAAGTGTTAAGTTCTTCTCTTGATTAAAATGCTCAAGACCTCTATTGCCAACTATCAGCTAAGGTGTGTATGTCTAGTACAGGGTAGCATACAACTCTGAGTGTTAAATAATGTGTTTGTCAGACAGCTGGGACAGAAAGGTAGTACAATGCACATTTCTGTCCCATGGTATTCCTGCTCTTAATTTGGGAAATCAAACCATTTATGGATCACAACCAAATTTATTTGTGTTTATCAAAATCCCCCATCTCATCTAGGGCTCCATCCATCTCTGCTCCATCAGTGAACGCAGTAATATTTGCATTAACAACTTTCCAAGTTCTTTATTATGCTGTTAATTTTCACAATCTTCTCTTTAACTGAGATCAGGACATCTCAGGCAGCAGTGGGCAGACATCAGTGTCTTACAGCAAGCATCTGCTCCTGTGCCTGCAAAGTTAGAGGCTGTGCTGAGTACACGTGCACACTCATTCATATGTGTTTAGAAACTGTTCAGACACAGCCCTTGTAAACTGTGATTTAATCTGCTCCTTCTGTTTTGAACCTGTCAGTGCCCCCTTTTAGATCTAGACCAACTGCTACATTTTTTTAATATCGAACCTTTGAAAATGAATTTGAGGAGCAACAGGAGAGTACTGATATGTTCTTTGAAATTTGACGATGTTTTACACTGAGGAGGTGCCAGTCCTTTTGGGATCCCAGTAAGAAAGACACTGACACTCAGAGCTGTTAGATGATTTATTAAGTTTGGGAATTGTAGAGGAGGTGACAGCAATCTGAGTCCCTTTTGGAGCTGGGAAGCGCAGCTGTTGCAGAGTCAGAGGAGCCCCTCCTTGTGGGTCTCAGCACACCACAGTGTCCCAGCTGGGGCTGTGGCTTGGCAGCTCTGTGTTCCCTGGCACTGTCAGGTACAGATTTATCCATCGCTGACAGCTGTCAGGTTTGGAATCTGGACTCAGCCCTGAAGAGTCCTGTGGATAGTGCACTCCAATGCTCTGAGCTCAATGAAGGTATGTCTAAAAAAAGGTGCATACATTATTTGAAGTCCACAAGATTAGGCACTACACATATAATTATGGTTGAATACATATTGAATACATGAAAACTGGATACCTGTGAATTTCTTATGTATACCATGATCAGTTACGCTATGGTATAAAGTAGTCACATTCCATCCATAAGAAAAAAATTGCTTTTCAATACAGTGCCTCCTCTGGGTCATCTGCTCTATTTGAGCAAGTAGCCTTGTGCTTTTCATCAGATTTTTATTTACTATTTGGTTTAAGTTTCAGATGAAAATTCTTTACCTAAGCTGAATTATCAAAGCAGAATATATCACTGTCCTGTTTTTCCGTGTGTCAGTTTCAATTATAATTGATTTCCAATTTTTATTTGCTTTGTTGAATGTGCTCTTGACAGGAGTATTTGGTACAGCTCTGTGCTCTCCTGACACATATTAGCCAATGACCTCGATATTTAAAATGAGGCTTGAGTACCTTTGCCATAGCCACTAAGAAAGGAGTTCAGGATTCCCTGCTCCATCACATCACATCAGCTACCTCTTTACCCAGACTGAAAAGTAGGCCAGACATTCACATTTTTCTAGGCTTTACAGCAGAGCTAAATGAATTTTGAAAACTATTGCTATTTTTACACTGCCTCAAAAGGCTTGCTGTGAAAAGGTACACTTAGAAGGTATCATTGTGGAATATTGTCCTTGCCAGAAAAAATGATCTGATGTGAGTAGGCCCTGGCACCTGGTGAATGACAAATATTTTAAAATTTTGTCAATTTTTTTCCACACCGTTTTTAAAGGATAAAAACAATTCCCAGTAACAGGACCCAGAGGAATTAAACTTGTTTAGAAATATAACTGTGAATTAGTCTAGCTAATAATTTACAACAGATTGGAATAATATTCAAAACTTTATCTATTATCAAATCATACAGAGCATGGCAGTCAACAGCTCTGCATTAGGATTTGCAAGGTACAAGATTTGATTTATAGAAGTGCCATATTAGATATTTATGGTTCACTCCTCATTTTTCATTGTTCCTTCACGTGTTAATTTCTGACCTTTCCCAACCCTTCAAACAAAACTTTTCAAGCTTTTCTGCTTTTATTTCCTGCAAGATGGACCCAAGCTGCAGCATGTTGCCAAACAAAGGCATTGACTGACCTGTAGGGAAAAAGCAATTCCTCACCTTTCTCCTTACTTTTAAGGCTGGTTGGAAGCAGCCGTTTCCCCTTAAGACAAAAGCAGTTTTCTGGGCAGTGAGAAGTTAAACACATGGCATGGTTTAGGAATGGCATTCCCAGTTCAGTGCCCCCACCAAGACTCTCCAAATCACACTCCACTCTCTCTCGCTCCCCCATTTTCCCCTCTCCATCCCCTGCTGCATGGAGAAGAGAACTGGAGACACAAAAGGCAAAGGTCACAGGTTGAGATAAGAACAATTTACTGGAAACAGCAGTAAGATAAGAAAATGAACAGTAACAGCAACAACACTAATGGCAGAGGGTACAAAAAAAGAAATTATTCACATGGGAAAAAAATCTCCTGATTGTAGACAATACCAGAGGTCTCCCTTGCCACAGTTACTCCACTGCAAGGAACCTTTTCTTATCAGCACAGAGTCCCTTTGCCCCACCCCTGGCAGTGATGTGAGGTGGGACAGAATAACCTCTGTGTCCCAGCCATGCTCCCGCCTGGTTACAGCAAAAAATTACCCCTGTCCCGGCCAGAACCAGGACACCACAACACTGCAAGTACCAGGGCACCTCTGCATCATAGGAGACCAAAGGGCAGCATGTCTAGATCATTTTTCACATCTCCACATTCTGGGCTTTTGTCAAATGTAATCACTCCAATGTTTTCACTTTTATTAATGGGATTTCATCCCTTTAGCATAGTAAATATGTTAGGGAAGTGTATCCTTCAAGATGGAGTATCAAATGAATGACAGCATTAAAGACAGTGGGGTGGTGCAAGCCCCTTACCCACCCCTCTGTTAAAAACAATAAAGAGCCCTTTTGGTTAATGCACACCCTGCCAGGGACTGATCATATTCATCACTTCAAACGTTGCTTCAGAGAGGCTTTGAGCAGCTTAAGGGCTCACTTGTAGACAACAGAAGAAAGAAATAAAATCTGTAATTAAATCTGTTCTAGCAGCAGATTTTCAGTTTTGCTGCTCTTTTAACCAAAAAATTCAAGCAGCATTTATAAACTGCCATTATCCAGAGAATTCCTTTCAGAGAAGTAACACCTCCATAATTCAAAGCCCTCTGATAGCTGGCCTTTGAAATTACAGCTGAATATGGACTCAATTCTAAAGGTGTAGTTTGTACAAAACTGTATTTTTTTAGCAGTGTCAGTCCACAGGCTGTGCACAAACATTAGAAGGTACACAACAAATTTATGCTTAAAGGTTTATGTAATAGGATAGTTGATACTAAAAAATATATATACTTTTTTCCTCTCTGGCACATATTTCCACATTCAGCATATTTTCTCCTAGTTTACTTGTAAAAAATTCAAATTAAAACAAGCATCTGCAAAATGTAGATTTATTCCTAGACTTTCAGTCTGCTCTGTTTATGCAGACAAATGGTACCAAACCAGCAGTTTTACGGGGATACCTCTGTAGGCATGTATCAGACTTGCAGCAGAAAACAAGGAAAAATACATTGTAGCACATTGTTCTGGGATGAAGCCCACCCACACTTTTACCCCAATATGAATTCATTAATTATAGCATAATTCTGCTCTGTATTTTTCACGCACTTTAGATCTGGTAATCTATCATCAGATGAATATTTTCTCAAACCATAGCGCTTACTGGGAGTCTCACATGTAGGAAACGCTGTGAACAGGAACTGCAGCAAACTGTCTCATAAAGACTACTACCACACCTTGCTTTTATTACTATACTTTGGAGCTGTTCTTTCTTTGTCTCCATCTTATGCAGATTTTTTTGTTTCCAATTCTTAACATTTACTGTATACTTTGACTAGTACTTGAAGTAAATTATTTTTTAGATTTTTTTTCTCTCCTCCACTGAATAAATATTTTTTGCAGTGGTCCCTTTCCACCTGAAGAACTTGAACATATATATTTGCTGTATTTTTTCACAACTCCATTTAAATATTTGGCCTTGTCCTTTATGGTAGTTATCTGTTCCTGCCAGTTTCACATCTTAATGCAATGGCTTTGGCCAAAAAGTGACCTGAAGTGCATAAATTCTCGTGGTCAGAAACACTGTGGCATTGAAAAGCTAAGCACTCATCCCTGTTAAGACAATAAACTCTCTTCCTTCTGTCTCAAAGCTCAGCTTGTATCCTGTGGGCTCTACTGTGCTTCCTACAATCCCACTTCCTGCTGCTCAGTAGCCAAAGGATTAGTATTAAGCTAAGCATTTCAAAGCCTTGTCTGTAAATGTCTGGATCCCGTAACTGCAAAAGCTGATGAGAAAGTTCAATCACTACTGACCAGCAGGTCACCTACCAGGAATGCCTCCTAGTTTCTGCACTATGTTACTCACATTCTGTCTTTCCAATTGGAATTTCAAGAGTGTGACATGTCCAAGAGTTTAAATTCAACTGAATTTGGAGAGTCTTCCAATCTTAAGTTTTAAAACTCCAAGGAGCCAAATCACACAGGCACCCCTAAAAATACTATTCCAAATCTATTTTCTTTTTTCCCTGAAAATACTTTTAAATTACAATTTTATCACTTTTTCTGCACTTACCCATGCAATTGGAGCAGGGAAAGGGTTCATGTTCCTTTACTAGTCTTTCAAAGTTCTATTATTTTCCCTCGCAGCTCCTCCTTTATATTCATATATTCTTACCCCTTGTGATGTTGCTGTGTGTGATATACTTCACGGTCCATGCACATTTTCCATATCTCTTAAGAAGGTGATGTTTTGATTCAGTGTTCCTATATGCTGGGATGTATGTAGAGAGAGAAAGACATGAAACCAGCAAGACATACCTGGAGTTTTCACTGGACCTTACTGTTAACCTGATTTCCTATTGGTTCAAATTTTGAATGTCTTTGAATATTTATTACAGTAATTTTAAAAACTATTAGAGCAGACATTTGAACTTTTATGAATGTTTTAGAAACTGAAATCACACACCAAGGGAAGACTTTTATTCATAATGAAGGAAATTGTAAGCAATGGCTGAAAGCCATTGCTGCCGGAGATGTTCATCTTTCAGAAACGACAGCCTGTGGGTGCTACATGTTCAGGACACAACAATCTCAGGATTTTCACTCTTCAGCCACACACTCACAGCTCTCAGCATTGACCAGGATAGGAAACTGAGGTCCAAGTCCCACCTCAGTGACTTCCACTGCTCAATACAAAGGCTACCAATGAGACCCACTTTTAAATGTCTGTTCAGTAATTCCTTTCTATACAGTGATATTTAGCATGAACAAATACATAATTCTTAATTTATTTCTATGCATTATATTTAGAAAGAGAATTAAATATGTACATTTCAATCCAACAAACTATATATTAATTTGGAACATTATGTTGGATGGAGGCTATTGATGAAAAAGTTTTCACAGTTATGAAATAGAAATTAAAAGTCAAATACAAGAAAAATTCATTATTTTGAGAAATCTTTATTAAACATTTTAAGACCATATTCAATAGTAAAAATATCACATGATGTATATGTAAAGGTTTTAGGCAGGGATCTCAGACAAGTCATGTGGTGAAACTGATTTATTTTACACCAAAGTTCAAAACATCTTTTTATTTATTACTTTACAAAGATTTATTTAGAAAAAATGAACAATGTCAATATCTTTCCTAGTTGTTAACAAAAATCTAAAAATAAAAATTCACATTTTCATACACTCTGTACCATAAAAGCAAAAAAGATTGCCTTCAATTTTAACCTCTAACTTGTGAAAACATTTGGGCATGCCCAGTGTCTAAAGTTTTGTAATATTAATTTGTTATAACTATTTTTTGTTGATGTATTTATGCAAAGATTCAAGAAAACTTTCACACGTCAGTAGCCTCTTTGATAAACTGCTGGTTCAATTCCAAAATAGTTTTATTTTACAGAATTTTTAAAGGAAATATCCACTCATCAATTTTAATATTGGTTGTCCCTATACACTGATCAATAAATAACAACATCCTGGCTTTATGAGATACAAAACCAGTATAATTTTTTACGGTACAAAAAATTACCAGAGGATATTTGATGTAATTTTAAATGACAAATTGCATAATCCACTAAATGGCCCTGAAATATGAAAAAAAAAAAATGTCATCTACTATCAAAATAATAATCTACTTACAAATATTCCATCTTGCTGTTGAACTTCTTTAAAAACAGCTGCTGTAAATACTACGTAATTTTGCTCTGATGGAAAGCATTTGATTTGACAGGGATTTCTACATTCATTATCCTTAGAGAAACGTGTCCTGCATTTGTCCTAGAGACTTCTGAATGCAAAGTAAAACCACCAAGTAATTTTCTAGTCCAGCAAAATTTTCAGTCCATGATAGCACCAGATCAGTTCTGTATCTCTAAATTTAGCCACACAATCTGATTATGCTAGACAGAAAAGGCAGATAGAGGCAGTGCAATCTGACAGTACTTACAGCCAGATACACAAGAGCCTTTGAAAACACAGAGCCAGCTAATAAGCAAGCTAACAACTTTGGTACCCAGCAAAGCCACGCAAGAATCATTACCATCCACCAAATGTCAATATTCATTTTACAGTTTTACACTACCTTACTTTCATGGCTTGCCTTTAATTTTAGTGATAATCATTACATGGTCACGTTCACAACCCCATCAGAATCTGCAGTAAGTGGTACATGCAGCAGTTACCTGAGTATTACTAACATTCTGTCTGAATGTACATAATCAGTACAAAATCAAAGAAGTCTCTAAAAACCAACCTCCCCATAAAACTTCTGAGAATAGTGATATTGGCTTGCACAGAATAGTCTGAGTTTACTGAAGAGCTCTTTCTCCCTACCTCTGCTGACATAATTTAATACCACAATAAACACACAGCATCATCCTGACCACATTTTTGTGAGTGAAGTTCACCAGTTTAGAGTAACCTCATCACTGCCATTTTGAGGGATAGATGGATAGTGGATTGCTTCCAGCAACCTAAGGCAAGCAGCTTCCAGTGAAAAACTCAGCACCTCCACTTGTCCTCAGAACACAAAGTTCTATGCCAGGAAAATAGCAAATATATCAAAGTATAATTCCCAGTCACATTCATACATAAACTAAAAATTCATATATACAGGTTGAGTTCCTAAGAAAGGAACAAAGATTTGTTCTTTTTTTTAATACAGTCTCTGATCTTAAGCCCCCACAAAAACTGATTCTTACTGGATTACTTCCAATCAGCAACACATGACTATACAACATCTTCAGCAATTGTAGTGTCAAAAATTTGGTAATAAACTTGATGTTTCATTGCATCTCTGACATTATAGGACCTGATGAAGCATTCCAGCCATGGCAAGTCACCTATCAACAAAACTCAAATTAGTGTTCAATATTAATTTTTATAACTTTTATAGGAAGAAAGTATAACTTGAGCAGGATCGTAACTCAGATTATCTAAATGTATACAATAATTAATAAGAAGAAAAATTAATTGCTAACTTTGAAATTCCAATTAGTATCTTTAAAGTTGCCCACAACACCTGAAATGGCGTTCAGTGAGTCTTCCAAGACTGTATGGAGTGCTCCTTGCACCAGCACTCCACAGAACACTTGCACATGGTAGCTGTGCCACAGTATAAAAAACATATACGTAAAGAGCTTCCAGTAATAAAAATCATCTCTATGTGTCTCAATGAGACAATTTCATTGGTCTTAAAGGCAAAACCCTTTACAATCTTTATTATAGGTCAACTTTTTCTAAGTATGGCAAAGGCTCCTGGGTGATTGCAGTGATGATTGACAGCCATGCACTTGGAGTGTGCTCTGGAGGTCAGAGCTGTGTCACACATCCAGCTACCTTGGAAATGTGTAGTTTAGGCAGAGCTACTTCCTGCCACAATGCATACGCTGCACAAAAATCTCTGTAAATGAATTTGGATTAAGCATTTGCTCAATTTCCATGGATATTTCCCATGGCAAGGGATGCTCTAAATCAGCATGTGCAATCAAAAGCAGGATATCACCCAAAGCATGTGCCACACGCTGAATTTCCTTTTAGTTCTCCCTATTATGCTGTGACATTCAGTACCAGGGTGTTCTGGTTAACTTCCATATGAATACAGATGGCATGTTAGTGCCTGCACAGGCATGACTATACTCATACATCCCTGCATGCTACATGAGAATTTACTGAACCATTACTTTTCTTTCTCAAAGGGAGAGCTAATATCAAAGACATGTGTCAGAACAAATTAATTGGAACTCTGCTTTCAGACTCCAGCATTTCTCTGTCTTGAGTTTTGCCTGTGTACAAGTTGAATTCTAAGACTTTGCATATGCAAGAGCAGATTGAAAGACCACTTCCCTTCCCACCCCCCTTTTAAAATAACAGCAAGCTGACCTAATTTTCTTCCTGGAGGACAGAGTGTATTCATGGTCATCTGCATCTTTTCCTGAAGAAAACTGCTGGTTAAGATTTCAGAGGCAGGAATTTGGAAAAACTTCTCCTGAAAGAGAACAAAAATATGAGGGGTTGAAAGAAGTGTAAGAAATCATTAGCCAGAACCTTGACTACATGTTCTTTTAGGAACTTAAAATTAGGTAACATAACAGAAGAATAATTTTTTCTCAAAAAACTGTTCAGATACAGGAAAAAAGCAAACTGTCTGAAAAAATTGTCAGTTTTCAGTATCCCTGAGTATTTAGGGACTACGGCCAGCCAGAAAGCACATGTAGGTCTCTAAACATAACTGGCAGATATTTCTCATGAACCTGCATAACCAGAAAATGTTATGGCCAGAGAGGATGGTCAGCCACCCTCAACAGTCCCTCACATCTTGAAAGGAACAAAATCACTTGACAACAAGGGGCACTGTAACCTGGCTTTATTTCTGAGGAACTCCCTTAATGAGACTTCCATTTTTAATGGTTTTAGAAACTATGGAAAAAGGCTGTGGAGTACATTTCTAAATGGAGACAGAAAACAATAAATGGAACATTAAAATGTTAAATAAATGTTTTCTGTATATTATTAAACCACATTCTGTAAGCATGATCAAAAAAACCTCCAAGTTTATTCTTTCCATATTTGTTACCTGATTTTGTATCTCTAAAGGCTCCTCATAACTTCTCAGAGTGAGCTAAGATTTTTGGTAGTAATTTCTCTTTTTTTTTGAAAATATACAAATACAGAATAATCTGCCTCTGTATAATTTTTGTGTGACATGTTTAATGGCAATCATCAGAAGTCAGCAGATAATCCAGCACCAAAATTGACACAGACAACTCTCTTCCAATTCTTTTTCTAACTATAAAACTTTTTCATTTTTTTCCTTCACTGATTTTTCCTATAAGGAGGGGAGGGAAGAAAAGAACTGTGTTCCCATGGAAGTGCAACTGGAAGCTAGTGCAAAGCTGCACTTCAAAGCAGCCAAGTTCCTTCTCAAGTGGTGTTGAAGGACTGGAGTTTAGGTTTGGAAACTATTGGCTTGTCTTTGATGTACCACCAGCAGGAAAGCAAGCAGCTGCCTCTTCAGAAGAAATTGTGGGTATTTTCCTGCAGCTAACCTCTAATACAGAGCAGTATCTGATAAGAAAGTGAGCCACCCTGAAGTAAAAAATTTTGGACTTCTGCATCACAAGATGGTTTAAAACCTTTTCGCTCGCCTTCCTCTTGCAGTTTGGTTTCTTGATAGAAAAAGAAAAAAGGACAGTAGAAGGAAAAGAGATGTTTGGTGAAACGGGGATTGTAGTCTTTGGTCTCTGTTGCTGTTAAAATGCCATGTATTTTAAGAAAAAACACGTTTTTTCCGGTATTATTTTTACTTACAATCTTAAAATTAAACAAGGAAGATCATTCTCTTCAATGTCCCATTCAAAGTAATTTAGTATAATGGTGGAAAATGTGCAGATTATATACACATTAAACAGCATTGCTGTGCAGAAAAAACCCCACTAAATTATTTTTCTGTCACATTTTGTCCCACTCACATTGCAGTGACAGGAAAACCATCCATTCTTGAGCAGGAATGGTCTTAAGTAGCTTCAGAGAAAACTGAAGATAGGCTAATTTTAAGGATAGTAAAGTAGTTGAAAAAACTGCTTCTGAAATCCAAAATAAGTATCTGTACAAATACAGCTGAGTTCTGCCTAGGGAAGAAAGACCTCCTTATGTCAGGGTCATGCAAAACAAAAAAAATCAAGAATTACTGAATGGGTACATTCTATTGAGGGTTAAAAAAAGAGGTAACGAGATTTTAAACTAATGCAGAAGTTACCTGCATAAATCCTGAAACACTCCCATCATTCACACAGCATTCAGGCTGCATAATTTATCATTGCCAATAAAAGAGAAATTCAGCCACAGGAATGTACAAAAGGTTATGGAAATACCAAATAATCTATCTTCAACTTCAGTTTTGTATTTATGATTTAATATTTAATACTCCGCAAAGCATTACCAACCTAACATCATTGTAATGATTCCCACAAAACACTGTAGGTAACATAGAATGAGTATTTGTTTACATATATTTGCTATTTTAAAAATAAGTAACACCCAAACTCACATCATGTGTAGAGTCTACTTTACCTAAATTTACTTACATAATCAAAAATGTATGCATTAAGTGCTCCTGTTTCATCAACCAGTGTAAACTTCATAATAAAAACATACTGGAGCAGTTCAATACCTAAAGCTGAAGAAAAGAAAAATCTGATGTTTCTCTGAAAGAATATGCAAGACAAACTATAAGAAGGCGAGCTGACAACATCCCTCCTTTAATAGTAACTGGCTTTGATTACTGTCATTAAAAGTATAAATTAAAAGACCAAAACATAGAAGCTCTGAACAGCAAAATGTCATTTATCTTTTAAGACCACATTGCAATTTTCCTAGAAACATTTTAATAGATGAGCCTATAAAAACACATAAAGGTTTTTAAATACTTATGCTAGTAAACAAAAAGCTAGTATTTTCTTAGATCTTAGATCCTACCTTAGCAGGATCCCCCTACTCCTTTTATCCATGGAGGGGTAAAGGAGAGGTGCTCTTAATTCAGTGGTAATAAGAATTCCACCTGAAAACTACCTTCTGAGGAATACAGTTTATTTCATCTGATGCAGTAAAAGCTATCAGGCAACGTCTTGTTCAGAAAAAAACTTTGCTGGCAGTTCTGAAAGTATTCTAGTGGAAGTAAATGACTACAGTCACTCTCAATTGCAGCAGTAACTGTTATGCTGCAAACGTAAAATAACTGAAACAGACAACATGACCATAATTACATGCTTTCTGTACACAAAACCTGCAACCCAGAACTGCAAATCAAACTATTTCATACAAACACTTCAGAATGAAGACACAAAAGTATTCCAGGACAGTATTATGTCAGCTGACCTTGTGCTATTTCAGTTGGTTCCCATGATGGTTGCTGCTCTGCTGCAATGGAACTTAGACTCCTCATAGGCTTTGGAGTTGAACATTGCTTGCACCTAGCATTTGAAACAAGATATTTTCTTACACAGTGGAAGTGTAGAAGTATTTCTATTGCTGCTTGAAATAACTCCTTTACCAGACACACCAGATTTAGAGCACAACAAAATCCCTAATGCTGTTTGTTAACTATACCTGAGGAGAAATATATCTGGAAAAGACCACTTCAGTGAACAGACAGGAGTAAAACTGTACATCAAGGTTGAGAGAGTTGGGGTTGTTCAGCCTGGAAAACAGAGGGCTCCGGGAAGACCCTATTGTGGCCTTTCAATGTATAAAAGGGGCTTATAAGAAAGACAGAGATTTTTAACCAGGGCCTGTAGTGAAGAACAAGGAGCAACAGTTCTAAACTGAAAGAGGGTAGATTTAGATTGTGCAGAAAGAAGAAATACTTTACAAAGAAGGATTTAAGGCACTGGAACAGGTTGTCCAGGAACATTGTGGATGCCCTATACCTGGAAATGTTCAAAAGACCAGACTGCATAGGGCTGAGCAACCTGATCTAGTGGAAGGTGTCCCTGCCCAAGGCAGGGGGTTGGATTAGATGAGTCCTTTCAACCCAAACCATTCTGGGATTCTAAGATCACTATATTCATATGCCACTACTTCTCACTTTGTAAAAGCAGGAACGAATCTGAACTCGTAGCACACTCTAAAACCATTACAGAGTTACTGGAGAAATTTGGCTTTGCCTATGTTGAGAATATTAACTAAGACTTGTTAAAACAATCTTATTTTATTTCTGTTGTATTTACACCAGAATCTATTTTATTTCTGGTGCATTTTCTGGTTTATTATTATAAATTTCACACATGACAGAGTAAGTTGATTCTGCAAGTGCATGAAAATATTGAAAAACTGTTTTCAAAGTCGCTCCCATTTGCCTCAAGGAATGAAATTACAGAACAAGACTATTTGTTCCAAATTAGGCTTCTGTATTAGTATATTACAGTTAGAACTTGAAATAAACCTTTATTATCTTTTAGAATTATATGCAAAGCATGTAATAAAAATCAGTAAAACTACTTCTGCTTAAGTGATATAAAGTCAAGCTCAGCTAAATCACTTTTTTCCTTTAAAAAACCCACTCAAACTCCCATAATTAACTGTGAGTTTTGCTTTTTATATGCAGCGAGTCTGTGTTCATTTTTATATACAGATGAATATACATGCATATGCACACACATGTAATTCATTCTACCATATAAAATCTTTTCTAGACTTTGCTAAGTATATGCCACTGATAAAAACATGCATGAAACATAGCTCTGAAATGTCAGTATCCTTGTGAGGTTCCTTCCTAAATATCCTATAAACAATCGTGGAATATCTTATAAAGCATTTAAATTTACAATCCAACCATCTGAAGAGAGAACAATGTCTGATGGTGAGTTGTGTGTAGCTGGGGAAATATATGGGCTATGAAAGTGCAAGGGGAAATACTTTGTATTGGTGAAGATCCTGTCCCAGTAGGAGTACCCATATACTGCCTTTATTTAAAAAAAGCTGTAGACAGCAATATTGGGAAAGGTCAAAAGTATATATACCAAAGACAAACAATTACCTGCATTCATTTTATGGATGGCACCTATGGGAAACTTATGGGTTCATATGAAACATGGAGTATTTCTGCACAGAAATTTTATTACCACCTGCAGACCTGGTGTAGTGCACCCCTGCTCTGTGCTCTGCCTGAAGTGATGAGAGAGAACACTCAGTCACTTGGATGAAGGAGACTGGTATTTTTGAGCTCAGCAACCGCATTCTGCTGGGCACTACCAGAACACACTGCTGACAGCTCTCATTGAGCAGGAACATGGCACTGCATGGCAGATCACAGATACCACATCTAGATGTATGTACTCTATTCCACAGCTTTGGAACTGCGGAATTCAGAAACCTGTTGAAGTCATCTCTACAGTGAACGACATCCACAAATAGGTAAGTCATTTGGCAGTGCTGTGGATCACAATAAATTACAAATGGTAAGAAAACACTGTCCAAAATTCCCTATTTCTTCCAAACCTCAAGCTTTCCCAAGCTTTAGATGTAGATTGACAGCCTGAGATTATTTTCTGGATCTCTATTTGAATATTATCTGTTATGTCGTCCTTTCTTATATATATGTATGCATATATATATATATATATATATATATGTAAAATCTCTCAGCTTACAATTTTAAAAACAACACGTTTTGACTTTAGTCTAAGCGAGCCCCAGAAATGGAAGATATGGACTAAAAGAGGTATTTAGGTACACTGCATGCGTATTTCCATCTCTATAGCACACTGCCCTACTCACGCACCACTGACAAGATTTAACCCGAAGTGCTAAAGTGTAATTAAAGGTTTAAGATTTACAGAGCAAGAGCCAAACTGCAGTCAGTCCTTTGATACAAGGTATCAAATGATAGGGCATTTCATCCCTGATGTCAGTACTGTGGATCATGCTATGTATTTTACATCAAAGAATCTTTAGGTAAGTTATCCCTTGAGCACTGCAGTCTGAATTACTAAAGGAAATGCTATCTATTACTGCAACTACTGAAATATCAACAAATACTTTTAACCTACCCGTAATATTTTACATTCCCTTGTAGAAGAAAAGGAGCTGAAAGATCTAATAATTCAAGATCATCTTCTGTGGATCTCACAGGAATAACGCACTTAAATCTTTTTGTAAGCTTCCAGATTTCTTTTAGTGTTCCACCTATTAAAAACCAAAAAACATGGTTTTTTAAATAGTAGTCAGAAATAAATTGAACAACTTGTATTTCTCAGCTGATTTCAGGGCCTTCAATAATAATTGATATACATTACTGAAAACTCGAAAAATAGCCCAATACCTTCTCACTTTTACTCAACAGACTCACCTAAGAAACAAAGACTGACATTTATCAAAGTGGATGTCTTAATAGGCTCCTCATAGCTAACACTGTAGCCAAGAAGTTTGTCACTTTCATATAATTACTCCTGTAATTTTACTAGCCATTTTATTAGAAAAAAATCAAAGCAACCAAACTGACGTTCTATATACACATATCCTTCTAAAAACATACTTACTTGCTGACACACTTTAATATCTGAAAATAGATTTACCAAATTGTATTGCTCAGTTGTTTTAGGAAAATGAAGAAGAAATAGATCTTTTTTTCAGAAAGAAAAGATTAGCTTGAAATCAGTTTGAAACAAGACAGAAATAAAACAGCTATCAGAATTAATCCATTATAAAGGAAAGCAGAAAACAGAAGGGGTTTTGTCATTGACCATCACACAAAGGATCACTGGACTTACATTTGCTTATTCACATCACTACTTGAGCACAATTGAAGACTCTGTTTTAAATTCTGAATTACACTATATGCAATTATTTTTATTAGATTAAAAATTCCTCAATAGTATTATTGCTAAACTGCTTTGTTTACAGGTCAGTGGCTATTTCCCTTCCCTGAGGAAATCTGCTAAAAACCACACCAAAATTAAAAAACTCACACTGAGTAAAGCTCTATTAATCTGAAACAACACTGACATCCAGAGGCTGACAAAGTTTATTGGAGGCTTGTATTACCAGAAGCCTTTCAAAACTTTTCCACATCAATACTAAAAATAGGCTTGTTTAGAAGACTCAGCAAGTTTCTCAAGGAGAACTCAAAAACCAGTAAGCACAGCTAGAAAAAAAATAAACATAATCAGGTACTAACTTTAGCATAATCAACAATAAACATATTGGCAATTTAAAAAAATTTTAAAAAATAATTTAAAAAAATAGATGGAAGAATCTTACAAGATCTTCACAGACTACCTTCTCCTCTTTGCACAACAGTAACTTACAGCTCCAGCTGAGCTCTTCTTTTCTTTGAAGATGCCTTTATGATCATCACTACTTACAATGAATACAATTTTAACATATCTTTACTTTGAACATACTTAGAGTGGACACTGCTGTAAGAACTGGTATATTGCAATTTACCTTACCTTCTATCATAAGCAAGGTGTCTTCAGGATGTTGAAGCATTTCATCGTGCTTCACAAAGTGGATGGCTATTTCCCTTTGTTTCCGGTCTTGTGTAGTCCACATTACAGATTCATACCAGAATGTATTGTGCAGTTCTGGGTTTGGGGCAGTAAAGGCAGAGCCACGTAAAATGAAGTTAAAGTCATCTCCATTTGGAACTTCTTGCCTAAAACCATTTCCAGAATGAATAAGTAAATTCTAACAGCTTCTCCTTAGGCACTCTACCAACAAGGATGACAGTATTCCAAATAAATGCTAGAATATAGTCATGAGAGTTAATGTACATACAGGAAAAATATCGTCATAATATTATCATTTTAAACATTTAGAGTTGTATAGTATATTATGACTTTGCATGTTAATAAATATACTAAGTAATATGCTAACTTTCCTAGAAGAGGCAGCCTAGTGGCTACATGCCACACAAATGAAAATCCATGGAAAACCAAATATATCAGCTTGATGTGATTTCAGTTGGGCCTTAAAAGGGCCACAAATTGCATACCACATCATTAGAGTGAGAAAGACGTCATAAGCTTATGTGATTTCAAATTTTATGTTTTAGTCTATTTGACTTTGCATGAGAAAAAAGGAAAAAAAGGACAGGACCGGAATACCTTCACATAAGAACTGTAAACGGAAAATCTGCAACTCTGCACCCCGGAGTTTCTATCCTGTCCTGCTGGAGTGCACCATTTGTGCATTTCCACCTCTCATACACAGAGAAGCAACAATGCAAGCCATTCAAATTGCACCAATATTACAGAATCAATTAGGTCTGAAAAGATCTCTGAACATGTGCAAAGGAGGGCAACAAAGATGGTGAAGAGCCTTGAGGGCAAGCTGTATGAGGAGTTGCTGAGGTCACTTGGTCTGTTCAGCCTGGTAGAGACTGAGGGGAAACCTCATCGCAGTTACAACTTCCTCACGAGGGGAAGAGGAGGGGCAGACACTGATCTCTTCTCTTTGGTGACCAGTGACAGGACCCAAGGGAATGGCCTGAAGTTGTGTGATTTCCCTAGTATTTGTGGATCCAGAAAAGATGCCTTGTCTAGAAGACACACTTTAGTCAAAGGTATTTAATGAATTCATTCGGAAACTATTATACCTCTTTGTATATCCAATTTTAAAACTGCAATAAACATGTAAGGTACTTAAATACAACTATGGTATGGAAAAAAACTGCCCTGCTGCATTTGAAAATAAAGCAAAGTTATTGTTTTGAAAGCACTCAAAGTATTCTGTAAATGGAACTCACCTGATGATTTAAAGATTCCCTACTTATTATCAGTGACTTTCAAATCTTTGCTCAAAAGGACATACACTTATATTCAGCTCATTTTACACAAAAAAAGTAAAAAAACACACTGAAAATCTAGGCATCCCAAAACATACGGAGCAATTCCTAGTTACTTATACTGTGTGAAACACTTACAAAGACTTGCATTTGGAACAATAAAGTTTAACAGACTGATGGAGCTTCTGGGGTTTGTAAGTTCTCAGCTTTGCTCTAATGCGATACTGTTGAGGAGCTGTGCTGTTTTTTATGGTTTTCAGTTCTGTATTACGCAAATCCTGATGATCTGTTAAAACTGCAAAACAATACACAGAGAAACAAAAAGGCACCATGCATACATATTAACCACCATAATATTTGTAATACAAGAAATGGCAATTGCAGGTATGCATTTTTCCTTAATTACCAACTTTTCTTTCTTTCCCAGCTGTAGCCTCAGTGTTATCAATACAACTTGTTATTAAAGTCTGTAAGATAAATCACGGAGCATGGTGTACTTCAGGGTACAGAAATGCAACATGTGACAAGTGAAAGTAGAATATACAAATATGCTCTATTCCTTTAAGCAACAAATAAACCCAATACAACATACATGCATTTATGCTCTTTAAAGTAGCTCTTCCTCTAATAACCTTTAAGATAATGTCTCAAAACTACTTTTGTTCTTTAGCAAAATTAAAATTCACCTAAAGGTCAAAATATTACCTACCTGTAACAGATAACTGCTGACATCTCTGCAAGTACAATTCAATATCTAAAATAAAGAAGAATTTTCTAATTATTTTCCATCCTTCTTTTCTATCATGTGGACACACACAAACAAGTAGGTAGATAGACAGGGAGATACACACATAAAACCATAAGCTGAACAGATGAAAATGAAAATCCCAATAATACACGAAAACAATACAACAACAACAAAAAAAGCAATGTGAGCAGGAGACAAACATTATATATCAAGAGTATAGTATCTAATATATTAGAGGGGAAGTTAGCATATTCATTAAATAGTAATGCTTATCAAAGTGAACACTTTTCAAAAGTATACCATGAATGATCTGCTGATATAAATTGTATTTATCCACTGCAATCCTTCTTGACAAGAACATAAATACATTATTCTAAAACCAATATGGACTTCCTCCTCTGAAAAACCTCTACTACACACATGGACTGCAGTAAGTGAGTGCAAATTTTTTTTCTAGATTTCCAGTTTTGGACTGGACATGAATCATTCATTTATTCTTGACTTTTGCATCCTTTTAGAAATGTCCTGTTTTTATATTAATAATGGCTGAGCAACACAGATTTTTAAAAGCTAGAAGCAAAGACACAGACTATGTCCAACCAGCTTTAGAGTTTAATTCCATTTTAGTTATTCTTATCCTGGGCTAAAAATACCATTCAGAGAATAACATTGAGTCTGCAGAACAGTCTATAAGATACCACTGTTCCACGGAAATGCACCTTACATCTCTGCCACTGAGACAATTTTCCATCTAATGGCTTAAGAGGGGCTCCTCAACAGGCAGCTGCTCAGCAGTGTTTTCAGTGCCTGTCCCTGCAGAATCACCCTTTACAGGGAGGCAGTTACGTAACTCTGCTTTGTGATCTAATCTGGTACGATTAAGAACACCATCTGTGTTTAAGAATTTATTCACTACGTCCTACAAAAGTATCTTTCCATGTAATAGAAAATGCTTGTGCTGGGAGACAGAAAGAGTAATGTAAATTTCCAGTCTAATAAACTGAAGGAATTCTCTAAGGCTTTGCATGTCAAAGTAACATTACACACATAGAGAAGCAGTAATTGTGACCTGATCCTGACCATATATATTTATTAGAAGAAAGAGCAAATCAGCTTTCAGTTGCTCTTACCTGTAACATTGCCAAAAGTGCCTTCTAACTCCTCTGAACACGTGCTTTCCATATTCTGACTGCCTGCCAGATCCACAGATTCTAAGAACCTGAAGTTAAATGATGAAATATTTTATACCCTAGAGAAATCTTTCATATATCTTCATACACACACACATATATATATATATATATATATATGGGATTACACAGATACTTATATGAAACCTATTTATTATCAATGCACAGGTATAATGTTCAGACATAAATGTTCCAGCAGAGGCATAAAACTCAACTGAGCCAGAAGTTGCAGGAGATTATATTAATGATGCAGATGTGATACTTTCCAAATCACTTCTGGAACATTAAACACAAAATAGTGACAAAAGAAATATGTACTACTGGAAACAGAATTCCTGATAATGGAATATGGACTCTGGTCACTTAACCTCTCCTAAGGAAAAAAAAGAGTTTGTAACCTTTGGAAGAAGAGGTAGACCACTCAGGAGCACTACAAGGATGTTATGCAGGCAGAAAATTGGAAGTGCCAACAGCTGACTAGAACCTAATCTGGCTACTGCCAGAGGCAAAAAATAGTTTCCCCAAATACATCATCAACAAAAGAAGGGCTAAAAAGAATCTCCATTCTTTATTGGATGTGGGGGAAACATAATGAAAAAGGAAAAGGAAAAGCCCAAGGTACTTCAAGCCTTCTTGGCCTCAGTCTTAATAGTAAGACCAATTATTATCTGAGTACCCAGACCCTTGAGCCAGGAGACAAGGATGGGGAGCAGAATGAAACCCCCATAACCTAAGAGGAAATGGTCAGTGACCTGCTACACTATTTAAACACAAACAAGTTTATGGGGCTGGATGGGATCCATCCATGGACACTAAGGGAGCTGGTGGAAGTGTTTAAGAAGCCACTTTCTATCATTTACCAGCAGTCTTGGAGAAGTGAGGAGGTCCCAGTGGACTAAAAATTACTGTAGATGCTCATTTACAAGAAGGGTCAGAGGGGTGATCCAGGGAACTATAAGCCTGTCAGCCTGACCTCAGGGCTGGAGAAGGTCATGGAGCATATCATCTTGTGTGACATCATGTGGCACATGAAGATTACCCAGGGGATCTGACCCAGCCAGCATGGGTTTATGAGACATGTCCTGCTTGACCTACTTCATCTCTTTTTATGGCAAAGTGATCTGCTTATGGATATGGGATGAGGGAACGGCTGTGGATGTAATTTACCTGCATCTTAGTAAAGGCTTTCACACTGTTTCCCATAGCATTCTCCTGGAGAACCTGGCTGCCATGGCTTGGACAGGTGCATTTTTGCTGGGTACAGCACTGGCCGCATGGCTAGGCCCAGAGAGTGGTGGTGCATTTACCTCCAGCTGGTGGCCACTCACAAATGGTGTTCCCCAGGGCTCAGGACTGGGGCCAGTTCTGTTTAATATCTCTACCAATGATCAGGACAAGGTGATCAATGTCACCCCTCAGTTTGCAGATGACCCCAGTTGAGCAGGAATGTTGTTCTGCTGGAGTGGCTCAGCAGAGGGATCTGGATAGGTTCGATTGATGGCCAAGGCCCAACTGCATGAGGTTCAACAAGGTGAAGTGGTGAGTCCTGCACTTGGGTCACAACAAACCCATGCAGCGCTACAGGCTGGGGGCAGAATGGCTGGAAAACTGCCCAGCAGAAAAGGTCCTGGGGATGGTGGTTGAAAGAAGCTGAACATGAGATAGCACATGCACAGGTGGCCAAGAAGGCCAACGGCATCCTGGCCTGGATCAGCAATAGCGTGGCCAGCAGGACGAGGGCAGTGATTGTCCTCTTGCATTCAGCACTGGTGAGGCCACACCTCAAAGCCTGTGTTTAGTTCTGGACCCCTCACTGCAAGAAAGACATTGAGGGGCTGGAGCCCCTCAATGTCCAGAGAAGGGCAATGAAGCTGGTGAAGGGGCTGGAGCACAAATCCTGTGAGGAGCAGCTGAGGGAGCTGGGATTGTTTAGCCTGGAGGAGAGGAAGCTCAAGGGGGACCTTGTCACATATCTCTACAACATGAAAGGATATTCTATTGAAGTGGGGTCAGCCTCTTCTCCCAGGCAACAAGGGACAGAAGGAGAGGAAATGGCTTCAAGTTGTGCCTGGGAAGGTTTAGATTGGATACTAAGAAAAATTTCTTCATGGAAATTGTTGTCAAGCATTGGAACAAGCAGCTCAGGCAAGTGGTGGAGTCATCATCCCTAGAGGTATTTTAAAGCCATGTACATGTGGTGCTTAGAGACATGGTTTAGTAATAGACTTGGACAAGGTTTACATTTGGACTTGATGATCTTAAAGGTCTTTTTCAACCTCTATGATTCTGATTCCTTATTAATGTAACACAGTTCAGTAAAGGATGCAAATTATCTGCTTCATTTTGAACATCTTCAAATCTCACCACTTCCAAGTATCACATATGCACGTTTAAAGTGTGCTTAATTTATTTGCTGAAACAAGGCTTTTGTCTTCAAAAGATAACATGCTACTATAGAATAGAGTAATTATGTTAGTATGGCTGAGCTTTATTACAGAACTATAAAACAGAAATCTTGATGCCTACTGTGTTATAAATTTGAAAAAAATCACCTTTATTTACCTATCCCTCCAAATACTCTTCATTTTAGTGGTGCTAAAGACATATTCTCTTCTTGAGTTTCTGATTCGTAGATACATTTATAATTCTGAACTGTACAGCTGTTACATTAGCCTAGAGTTTTCAAGAATCATCTAGGAAAAAACCAAACATCTACACATAGTACTTACTCTTTTAGCTCCTTAGCGTCTGGGTTACTTTCTGGCAAAACTGTTATTCCTCGACCATAACCAGTGCCACCGTGAAGATGAAATTGTACATGTGAAACATCTTCATTATCAGCACTTGCTTGTTTCGTATGAATACTGTAAATTCTCAGAAAACTTCCAATCTGAAAAGGAAAAAAAAAAAAACCACTTTGATTACACAAAGTTAGTTATTTACATGGAAAATTCTAGTCCTCATGAAGCTTCTTTCCTGTTTCAACTGAATCCCAGAACAGTTGATGCTGTCAGGAACCTCTGGTTCATTCATTACTTCATTCAACTCCTGTGCCCAAAGCAGAGACAACTAGAGAAGGCTTAAGGTTGTTTCCAGTTGGGTTTTAAGTATTTTAAAATATGGAAACTGCAAAACCTCTCTGAGTGACCTGTTTGTTTTGCTTTATCAGACAACACTACTGGCAGCAAGAGTGATTCAGAACTAGCATAAGCCTTCCTAGTAAATCTAATTCTCAAAAAGACTTCAAAAGACAGATCAAACGAGTCAATACATTCATTTCCTGAGGGCACAATTTGCCTTCTATATTCCCAACACAGCCCTGCAGAAACTGACATCCTGTGATTTGTCCATAGATGACCACATTTAGCAATTGACCTCCTGCTCATCATCGTGCATGGCTTACTATCCGTTTATGTGTACACAAAAACATATCTGCTTACTCAGATTTCTCTGTCATATCTTACTCTTACATAACAGATAACATTTTTAAACCAGGACAGAAGACAAAATGTGTTAGAAACTCAAAAATCTCAGCACTTTTCCTGTCTCTCTTAGATCTTCTCCTCAGGTAGACGGAGAATATGATTCCTGTTTTGCTTAGAATGATTTTTTGTTTCCTGAAACAGTTCTGTCAAGTTACACAAATGGATTTAGGCTAACTTATTCAAGCACCTACTAAAAAAGAAGTTAAGGAGTGCTAAACACTGAACACATCTTTGTAATTTTGCTTTTATTTCAAAATACCACTCCCATTATCCCCCAAAGAAAATCGACACACCTAACTAACCAACCAAAACCAAGCTCAATATTCTAAAGGCAGATAATCTGGATACTCAATTACACAGTTACCCAAATATTTTTTTTAAAATATATAATCTGAGATTCAGCTGATAGCTGGTAAGCGACACATATTCAACAACCTGGATTTATATTCCTTCTATGCACCTTCTAAATAATCTGATATAAACGAAAAATTATTTTAAATTTACTTCAATTAAAACTAATTTTACAGCAGTCAGTTTATTAAGTCTCATTTTGGCTTCAGGTCCCACTTTACCCAGTGGAAACCAGAAAAAGTATTCCCATTAGATTGGACTGGTCATGTCAGAGTACAACACTTTTAAACACATGTATAAATGCATAAAAGTAGATGGAGCAGCAAGCTGTGTGTAGAATTTTCCTCTGTATCAAAGAACAAACTATGACTACATAATGCTGGTATCAAACTGCTCTTTTAAACAATAATCACACATGAAAAAGGCAGCATATTTTCCAATTGAGGAAGCAGGGACATAAAAAGTGCACTGCAGCCTGCACCTATTTTGCTTCCGGCATGGAGCTCTTACCAGAGTTTTAATTGATTGGCACTGTTAGGAGGCTGCTCATTTCGTTCATTCAAAGCACCACCAGGACAGCTTGTGCATTTAGATGGCAGTTAAGAGGCTTATCCAAAGACTTTTTTTTTTCCTTTCCAGATGCTGATTTCACTTAATTATGTTGAATATCCAAAATCACAAAGGACTCTCATATCATAAGGCTAATCTAATGACTATGACAAATGCTTTCGGAGAAAGTTGTTTTAGAAGTGCCTAGTCAAGTTCTGCTTATGAAATAACTTTATGTAAATAAAACAATGTCAAACTACTTCCCTGCCACTAAGCGTAATTTGCATATAAGCAGGAAAAAGTTGGTTTTAATTGACAAATTATTTATTTTTAAAAAGAATACTTAAAAAATAATTATTTTCTTTATGTATAAATATAAAAAATTAAATATGGGAGAGGAGAGCTCAGAAGCCAAGAATACAAAATGCTGTGTCTGCCTTCTAAATTTGTGTGCTGAAATTCACGCAAAAGTCAACTGAACTACACATTTTAGTGCAACATTCCCTTTGCAAGATTTATAATCACTATAAAACAATCTTCCTATATAAAGATTTATTAGATCCTTTTCTGAAACTGTTATTATTTTATATCTTTTAATATCACTTAGAACTATAAAAAAGAGATGCATAATAATCAGCATTGCCAAATACTGCAAAAGTGTGTAAGGAATGTAAGCCCAGAGATGGCTGGGTGGACAGAATGTAATTTTCAAGGATTCCTTTGGGAGGCAGCCTTGCTTACTGTTAACAGCAGAGAGCAAATGTGGATATTAGGGATAAAAATGTTACTCTATTTCTGTTGTTTACAGAATGCCTGCAGATTGAGTACTTTATATACTTGACAAAGAAAAAATTCTAATTTACATTAATGTAAACACCATGATTTACAGAGCCACCACTAAAACCTAATACAAAACCAGCTCCTTACTTAACTTTACAGCAGTTCTGTTTATGACCTACCTCGTTCAGGGGAAGAGGTTTATGTAAAAGTGAATTTAGAGGAGTATAAAAACATTTCTTGCAGTAATATAAAATCTAATATTAACCTATGTTCAGTCTAATTCAAATATGACTATTTAAAGAATATATATTAAGGCTAGAGAGAATAGAAATGCAGAAGTCATATATGCAGTTCCCTTTAACTAGCTAACTAAAACAACTTTTTAGCATAGCAAATTCTCATGAGTATTTCAAATCATATAGGGGTGTGTTCACATTCACACTGGTGAATTCATAACAGCATTTATCATGGCAGGTAAATGTTCATGTTTGTCCAAAAAGGCATTCATGACAAGCTGTCTCTATCTACAGGAATCACCCAATAAATTCACATGTACTCATTTTTATGCCTATTTTCATGGTTGATTGTATTCCATGAGATTTCTTTGTCATGATTTTTATTGCATCAACAGTCTAATTTTACTGAGTAAATGGTGCACAACTTTCTGCAAATGAGACAAAGAATATACACAGCGTTTGGGCACCAGCCTTGGCAGTAAGAAATACCAGTGTAAATCCATTGAAGAGTTTGAAGGACTCAGTACTGCTGTCTTTTGGGTTTTTTCCCTTTCAATGAGTAAAAAGACAGAAGTGGGGAGAATTTGAAGTATTATTTGTCTTTGAAAATGAGATAAAGTGCTCATATCTTCAGTGTTCCCTGGACAGACGATTTAAACAAGAAGTTTTTAACAAACTCTTGCAGCAATATCCCTGACACTGTCCTGGGATTTGCCAAAAAATCCCTGTAATATGTTACCCACTTTCTCTGGTGTGTCGTACTTATTCAGAACTTCTTTGTCGGACCGTGTGCCTACAGATACAATTTTAAAATAAGAAGAGATATTTCAGGGGTTTTTTTTAAATCTATCCTTCTTGTTATCAAGGTTGTGTAAAACCCATTGCTCCTACATAAAACATCATTTCCAAGCTGCAACTGTGATTGCAAATGGTACACAACAACAGATGAGAATGTAACCATATAATTCTACATTTTACATTTAAAAAGGCCACTCTAAGCCAGTGTTAAATGTAGAAGATTGAAAAATAGTGCACTTTCAACTGTTTCTGAAACGACAAACTGGCAAAATAGCTAATCACACTTGGGAAGGTGCACGTGGATACACTAAACACTCTCCAGTTCTATATTGCTACATAAATGATTTAAAAAAAAACAACTTTGCATACAAGACCCTGAACTCAATAAAATATTATACATACTTCAATTACACTTTTTTATGATATCACATGATTTCCACTAGTATTTAAAAACCTTTAATGAAGTCCTCCATTTTATGGAGCGTTCCCCCAGAATTTTATTATATATACATATACAATTCTGTGAACTACAATTAATTCCACATATTGTAATCTGAAATTAGTAAGTATTTCTGAAATTTTATTGTCAGCATATCAGCCCTTTTTCTTTGATAACTCCACTACGACAATCCACTAAAAACTGGTGTACAAGAATCATCTAACTTGAAACTCCTACAGCTTACATGACTGAAACTACTGCATCTTTGGACATAGCAAGAAGGAGAAAAACACCCACAGGAGGTCAAAGGAGGTTTCTTAACAATTTCCTTTGAAATTATTAGAGCTTCTACTACACAGTATCCAGCAAAGGTACAAATGCATCAGAAATGAGAAAGAGCAAGCAGATAGGAAGTAAAAAATTGAGAAAAATGATGATGGGGGAGAATAATAAAATGGGAGTATTATTGTCTACTCAAGAATATGTTTTATCAATATTAAAATACTTTCCTCCTTACTTTTCAAAACATACTGTTTCACTGGAACATCAGTTACTAACACCAGTTAGCCAGAGAAAAAATCTGGAAGACAACTTCTAAGTAATGAAATATTTCTGACAATTTTGTTATGAATTCTTACACAAATTCTTACACTTATTTTGCTATCTGTAATTTACTTATGAATGGGTGTTAATTTATCGAATTGATTTCAAGTCTGCTGATAGACCCAGTGTAAAAAATGGTTATCACCTATGCTTATTTTCTGGTAAATGTTTTCTGAAAAAGGATCCTGGGTATTGAGGGCAAAGCATGAAATGAAAGATGTATTCTTCGCCAAGTTCCTATATTCAGAAGCAAGATGGCAGTATTGCTAAAGATCAAATGTTTAATTATGTTGTTGTTTTCTCTATCTAAGCATAATCAACATTACTGACGTACTAAATGAAGACTGCACTGCAAACTACAGAAGTTTATAGAACAGAAAATCTTCTATTGACTTTAAAATTAAGGGTCTTTAACAGGACTAAGGTTTAACGCTGCACTGTGTCATTTAAAAATAATTCTAAAGCATAGAACACATTTTCTGAGTGCATTATTTTCATAGTATTATCTATTATATTACAGTGTCTGGAAAGAACTGCTTAATTGGAAGAATTTTTTCATGGCAATTTTCGGGTAATGAGCCTGTTTAACACATGTTGAAGGAGTTTTGCATTCAAATAAAAGGTATGGGAAATATAGTGAAAGATAAAGAGGAACATGAAACTAATTACAGTAGAACTGAATTGATGAATTCTCTGAAGTGATTTCTAAGCAGAAAACAGGCCACAAAAAGAGAGCTTGAAATACCAAACTGTGCATTACCTTAAGTGATTCTGCCAGTTGCACATGATTATCGTAGACGAGAATGTCCACCGTTAGATTTCTCAGCTGATAAAGAAGAAGTTTTGCTCCTACCAGGTCATTTGCTTTCACAGGCACCTTCCATGTGGGGTAGGGACATTTTGTGCCATCCCAGACCTGCAAAGCAAATGAACTATTTCAATGCGGTCAGAATACATTAGATTCAGAATTTAAATAATTTTTTAAAGTTATTTTGTTTCATAAAGAATTGTTGACAATAAGAAATCTTAGTTGTAGTCTCAGTCTACAAGTCCTTAAAATACTTGAATTAGACCTTATGGGATTTTAAAATTTTTACTCCTTACAGAGCATAAAATAACCTCTATAGAGAATATAATCAAGTGCTAAGACCTGGAATTTGTTAATATTTAAATAAAAAATAAAACTAAGAACTCTAGCAAAACTGCAGCTGTCTATCCAGCACAGAATCACACAGTATTCTGAGTTGGAAGAGACCCAAAAAGATCATCAACTCCAGCTCTTAAGTGAATGCTCCACATGGGGATTGAACCCACAACCTTGGTGTTCTTAGCACCATGCTCTGACCAGATGAGACAATCTTAGGGTCAGCTGCTACAACTATTAGAATTCATCATATCCAGAACAGTCTGTACTTAATATTTTAATCCTGCTATAGGGGGTGTTTTAACCACTCGAGCTACAGTGAAGACTGTGTACACAGAATAGATTGACTCAATTACTGATGATTTCCTATATCAGTATACACTGCTAGTTATCCAGAATACATTAGATAAACATCAGTACTTAATAGATACTTATTAACACGGATTCTAAAACTTGTTTGCCTAAAGCTAAATCCTTTATACCCTCCAAGTACTGAAATATCAGTTGTTATTTTTCAACTATCAAAGTTACTGAGAAAAGGTAAGTTTACCAACAGGCTTTAACACCTCGAAACCAAAATCTTTCTACTTAACCCAAACATCATTCTGTAAGCTATGGTTTCCTGAATTTCTGAACATATACTCTTCTCAAAGACACAAAAAATAATGGCCTGAAAAACTGGCATAGTGTAGTAAAAATCTGGAAGCATTTGGACTATAATTCAGAAATGCTGCTTTTCATAGGATTCCATGCATATAGGCTATATATGCATATAGGCTATACATGCTATATATAGGCTATATAGCTAATTTTCAGAGGGTTTATGATATCAAGGTGCTTTGTCCCACGAGTTAGGCACTGCAGAGGGCAAGAAAAAAAGACACCAAAGCTTAATTTTTAAAGGGTTTCCACCCCTTATGCTTAACTGCTTTGGATCAACAGACCCACAGGAAAAGATCTAAGAATCAGCAAAGCCATGTATAAACGCACTATGAATAGCTCATGGAATATGCATCCAAAATCAAGAGATAAAAGGGAAAACTGTTCACAGCGAAAATGACCCGTGACATCAAATTAATGTTGCCAAATAAGAGCGTATTCTGAAGGACCCAGATAATGAGGTGGTATAGGCTGCCACAGATTAAAAAAAGCCTATTATCTTCTGATCCTGCACCATGAAATACTTAAAACCACCTTTGAAAGAGAGGTTGCCTATTGCTTGAATTATCACATCTTTTCCAGAACTCAGCTTGAAAACAGATTTAATGCATATGTATTACAAATTTAGTCACTTTGACAAAGTAAAGAACCTTAAGTTTGTCAAGTTTTCCATTATTTTTCAACTGGCTTTACTTGGGACACTTCAATAATTCTACATTGGAGAGATGATCTGACAAATGGATTAAAATAACCTGCATGCTGCATGTCCCTGTTTAGATAAAAGGATGGCAACTTAGTTTTAAAATGTCCTTCACCAGAGGAACTAACCAGGGTACTTCTGGAGGAATTTATAAGCTAGGAAATTTTCTTTAGAAGAAACAAAAATCCTTTGAAAAGTAGTTGGTTTTGGTTTTTTTCTTGCAAAAATACGAAAGCAGATGAAGCTCTCTACCTCAGGACCTTGGCAGCTCCACTTTTCACAAATTAGGGATGAAAACACAAAAACATCCTGGTTTCAAACTGTCCTGGTTTCAAAAATGAATACTGGACTAAAATCCAACATTGATTAAATTAATTCTGAATAAGAAACAGCAAATTGTTCTATTACTAGTCATTAACAGATTGGAGCTAAAGAAAAGTTAGTGATAACCTTTAAACACCATGGTTGGAAAACACTGAAATGGGAGAGACAAAATATCCGTTTCCATCTTCAGCAGAGTATGCTCACTGTATGACTTACCTTAATGTACAAAACTTAACTGACAGAAAGGAAGAAAAGAATAATAGTAAAACTCTAATGAAAGGCATAAATGACAATAATTTCTAGTGTGCATTCTTTAGTCTCCACCAATTTCACTAGGAAAATTCTCAGAAAATGGTAAACACTAACAGGTCAGTGATACCATCTTTATGCCATGTCCAACTCAGCTGCTGTGCATATAGCAATTAATCAAGTCTAATTTAAAAGTTATGCTACAGGTGATGCACAAAATTGCTGAAATTAATTTGCCTTTGAAGCAATCCCCACTAGGTACGTGAGATCAATGCTTAAAAACAATCATGATTTTTCATAGTATAATCAACCATTCATATAACTGATATACTTGGAATAAATGTAAATCATGACATAAAACGCATAATGAAAATAAAACAATCATTACCATTAGTACACGAAAGTGACAAAATTGACTTCAGATCTTACAACACAGAGGAGCATATAAAGAAATATTAATACTTTAGGAAAGCACTTGTCTGTGTCCTCCCAAAGGTTCTTTAAATGCTGAAGATAAATTTATTAATAAACAACTTAATGAAAGCCCACAAAGTTCTGAAGTTTTACTGGGTCTCATTTGACATCTAATTCATAAGAGATAATTAAATGGAAATGTTTGTAGCAGTTGCAGAATATGTTATAGCATACACATAAGGTTTTCTTCTGTGTAGTGGGGCATTGTTCTGTATAAGAAAAACCTTTGCTGCACAAATGAAGGAATAATGCCAAGTGCTATTTCTAAAAATATTGTAACTATACAGTTTAACACAGCAGAACCAATATATAATTTTATAACATCATAAAGTGGAAAATAACAGCTTGATCGCTACTCATGTTTTAACAATCAAGTTAAAAAATAAATACTGAGGAGTTTTAAAACAACACCAGATTGATACACTGATTCTAGCTAAAACCAGGAATATTATAGAGATCTCCCTTTTATTTAGCTAATGTTAAGGATCACCTTTAGAAATGATTCTCCTGTTCTGTGGCACTTTGCATTTTGTATTTTGAGTGAGGACTGATGCCCAAAGTGCTTAAGTATAACTAAAAGAAGCCACCTGAAATCCATCATGATAACATAATCCATTCACTCTTTTTTAGATAGTGCTACTTACTGCATAAACATATCCAGCAAATCTAGAACAAACAAGCAGAAAATGCTGCTAATGAAAAAACAAGGATAAAGTTCAAAACTAACATTTTTCAAGGCTAAGAAAACTTGAAGTGTTTATCTACAAACCTTTGTGAAATGATGATCCATATATTGCCATCTTAATAAAGTTCTCTAAAAAACCAAATTAGGTGATCAACTTCAAAGAATACTGGGCTTTCCATTTTGTTTTCATAGAAATAAAATGGCCAAGGATCACAAATTGGCTTACACTCAAAATATTTATCTACATAACATTATTTAGATTAATCAATATGTCTGTTTTATTGAAAAATGTATCACTATGACTTAATAAATCTAACAAATTAATTTAAAAAAAAGTAAGTCTACCTTTAGAAGAAAAGAATTTCCATCCACTTTTGCTTTTCCTACCAGCTGGCAAGTGAGATCAAAGTACAGCATTGGCTGAACACCAGACAATTTTGCAGCTGGTCCAGAGGTGGAAATATTACTGGCTGCCCAAATACGTAATTCTTCAATTGTTTTCTGTTCTTCATCCAGAAAAGTGTACACTTTGCTAGAAGTTCGAGGAACTACTGGAGCTCCTACAGTTCCATCAAATGTTAAGGATGCAAATCCAGCACTGGTAATTCCCTGCATCTGTCCATTGTATTCCCTGATCTGTAATAAAATATGAATAAGAAAAAAAGTTTGCACTGCATAGAAATACAACCATATTTCTCCTTTATCATGTGTATGAAAAATGAACCATTGATCATTTCCATTCCTGATTCTATTGGGAGAAGAGAGTCAAAATAAAAACAAAACAAAGATAAAATTAATAAGCAAACAACATGTATAAGCAGAAAATATAATTTACACAAAAAAGCTTTGAAGAGGCAGACTAACGACTACCTGTAAATATACAGCATATTTGCAGAGCATTTTATTCACACATGTCAAAATATTTGAGTGTGGAATACATCAGGATTGCTCTTATAAATGGGGAAACTAAGGCACAAGAGAAATTAATTTTTAGGGGTTACACAGCAGAGTGATGATGGAGCAAAGTTATTATGGATTCCTGTTTTCAGCCCCTCACAATAGCCCTGTTTCCAATATTGTGGAAAAAGAAAATATCAGTTCAAGGAGGTGGTTTTTTTTTTCCTTAAAGCTAACAGTGACGAGCTTTCATTCCTTGCATTATGAATACAGCTTTCACAATTACTCAATGTCTATTGCCCTGCACGTGGCACATCTCCTGAATCCTGCTGATTCAACTGTGTATCTGCTGCCATATAAAACATAATTTTAAAGTCCGAAGCATTCCTTCAAGGATCTAGTCTAGTCTTACTGCTCCCTGAACATCATATGTGTATCCATATCAAAGCACTGCATGACTCATTATCCACCCCTGTTTTGATCCATCCCTTTTTAATTAATGTCTGGTTACCAAATAAGCGATAACGTTAATGAATATAGCATTTCTGAGACAGTCCAGTACAGGATTCCCAGGGCTCTATTTTTAAAATGTTGAAAATCCTACTAATTTCAAAGTACAAAACATGAAATGAGTGTCAGAAGTTCTGAAAGCAAAACATTGCCAATGATTTAGTCCTATATTTTATATACACAATGAAATTTAAAAAGCACACAAATCAAGCATTCATTGACCTTGGAAATTTATAAAGAAACCTGTTCAATCTTGGTGACAGGAACTCCTTTAATCCCTGCTACTTTTACATAATGCATAAATGCATTAAGGGTCATCTTTAAGATAAACTTTGATTTACTTAAGCATTCTCCAGACCTGACCAATGGAGTACATCAATTCATGATGTACTTTTTCTTCCGTGAAACACTGAAAAGCTTTAATCTGACAACATTTATTTTTAAATATTGAAAATACAAGAAAAGCCAACAAACAGATCAGGAAAATACATAGTTTCATAATCAATTTGCACCCCATTATCCATGATCTGGAAAAAAATGTTCCCCTGTAACAGTATGATGTTATCTAATATAGACACAAAGACTTTAGTTGCTGTCACTGGCATTATATTCCATAATTTCACTAAACAGGTAATGTCCAGAGGGGAGAAAAACTCTCTTTCATCACTTTTACCTATTCATCCTACATCAAAATACACTTCAAGAGTATTTTTCGTATCTTATTTGACATGTCAAATGTTTCTCAAAGGGTTTTAATTTCTAATTTACCTATTCATTTATTTCTGTACTAATTATTTTAAATCATCATAAAATATCTTAATTTCTTTCTTACTAAAAATTCTGTCTTAATCTTCTGTGAAGGCTCTAAATGTTTCACCAGGCCAAGAAACTACTTTTTCTCCCTGGGCTTCCACCAATATTTCACTGTAAGTTATTTTCCTCTTTTCCCAAATCCTTTATGTCATGCTTTGAGCATTTGGGAGGCAGATCTCAAACACACTGTAATTCTGACATCTCCCAGTACCCTCACTTAGTGAATTTGAAATCAGCCTTATTGTAGGAAAAGGCAATTAGAAAATAAAAAAGAAATAAAATACGTAAGAAGGTAAATCTCAACCGTCATGATGAGAAAATTACCAATGTTCTTTAAGGAAAACGAGACGTCCTTAGGCATAAGCAGGTGGAGAAGCCACTGAGTGCTCTCAAAGGTAAACAGAATTCAACAGTATTATTTAGTGAACAACAAAAGAAACAGGAGAAGAAAACGTAGAATGGGTAACAGAACAAAATATTTCGTAGCTGGAAAATTACTTATGTTGGATCACAGAAAAGATGATGGTCAATGGAAATTCTCTGGGCTTGTCCTTTTAAAACAAATAATTGTTAAAGTGATGAGAGATCACTGGAATGTAGAATGAACAAAATCTATGGACAAATGTTGTTTCATCAAGGCACTCTTTAGCAGATCTCAGATCAAGCTAACCATTGATACTGTCAACATGTTATATTTTCCACACAAACGGTTTTGAAATTAAATTAAACTTAGAAAAGAGTCTATCTGGGACTTTTGCATATGACAACAATTCCCCTTCACTAGATTTTGTGTAATTTCTAGAGGATGTGGAGATATTTTTTTTAAAAACTGGTGGGGGAATGTGAAGGTGGGGGGAAGAAAAGGGAAGTGGGGCAGATGGCTATCTCTTTAAAAATTCCCAAAGAATTTAAAATAATTTCAATAAATAATGGTTGCTAAATAAAAGTACCCTCTGGGACTAAAATGAAGCAGATAAAATGCATTTAGCTTGTTCTAAGCAAGCAAGTAAAATCCAATACATATTGCAGGAGTCTTTGGCATAGTTTTTGTATACTAAAGGACAATAGGTGAAATGTCACCTCAACAAACTGCATGGACAATAAACTCTAGTGATTTCTATGGGGTACAACACTATCCTGAATATGGTTATTGAAAAGAAGCTAATATTGAAATATTTATAAATAGATTTACAGCAAAGTAAAAGACATGTTTTGGTTTTTTTTTTCTTTTTACTGAAGATAGTGTTATTCATCTCACTAAATGGGAAAGTGTGATAGTAAGTAGTGTATAAAGCTGGAATAATAGCATCTCCAAGGTAGTTTTCCATCAAAACTGATTGTTAAATTATAGAAGCAAAGGACTATTATGAAACCACTGCAGTCACAGGTCATCTTGCAATATCAAAAAATGCCTTGGGAAACAACATATACCAAGCTAATGCACATGTTTTTATAGTAAGAAGGAAGACTTTTTTTTCTTATGATTGTCACTGATGATATTTGCATGAAGAAAAGTATCCTGTCAGGAAAAAACCCACCAGAATGCATCTGGTATATTTCTTTATATTTTGTAAATGTTTTCTCATCTTAATAAATAGACTGAACAAATTTGGATAATACAGTATACTGATTGTATTTTCTTATATTTTAATAATGTAATTCTGCTTTACTTGTACCTCCAGCTGTATAAACAGAGAGACACTAATGAAACAGAGAAGCCATTTGAAGTACAAATTAAACCATTCTGAATATGTTTAAATATAACAAGAAGAAAACTGAACTACTAAAACTACCTGCGGGCACCTTCTAAAAGAAAATTAACAAAGAGAGTCACATGAAAGTAAAATGAATTTTTTGAAGACATGATAAACACACCTAGATATTAGGACCATAAATGACAGCTTATTCTCTAGCATTCCTGAGAATAGTTGCCTGCAAAATAAGATCCTCAGAAACATCTGTAGCAATGGAAATACAAATTAAAGAAGAAAATGAGCAACAAATTGTAGATTTCATTTACCAATTCAATTCACCAGATGATATAACTATTTTGTGGTAAAAATTGTATGCAAAAGGTATATATACTTAAGCCAGTTGGAATAATTTCTGGTTTAATAATTTAAAAAACCAGCAGGCACTGTGATACTGCTTAGAAACATTCCTCAGATAAAGTGGCATAGTTTATTTAAGAAAATTCTAGTGGAGTAAAAAATTACTGTTTTGAAATATTTTCTACATATTTAAATAATGATCCAGTAAGTTGACCAAAAGTATTGAGATGAAAATTTCAGAACACATTCGTGCAAATTTTTAAGACTTCAAATTACAGAGACACTCTATCACTGCCTACACTCAGTATTTCCTGAAATTTACTATAGGACAAATACTTGCTTTTAATTTAAATTTAAGTTAAAATAAGTTAATTAAAGGGAGCGTGATACTTCTGTTTGTTATGAAGCCATGCTCCATATATTTGACATTCAGATTCCCACTTCTGTGTGGACAGACAAACAGCTTAGAAACTCTGCAGCAAAACATACATCTTACACTTGTCAATCACAGGTCTATGAAAGGAATAACCATCTATATCATGGCTATGAAATCCTTTTGCTCAAAGAGGCAATGCTTTTATATTGTAAATCTAACAAGTTTGAATCAGATGAATGTGTGACTAATAGCATGCAAGGAATTTGATTTTCCTGTTTTTCTCCATTTTGTTATTCTAAAGATCCAGGATGCTGCATTGGGCATGGTGATATTTGGTCAAAAGTTGGACTTGATGATCTTGGAGGTAATTTCATATCTTAATGATTCTCTGATTCTGTGATCTAACCACAAAGCTAAAACAATAGGATGATAATTCATAATTATCCCCAGGTTAGTAGATGACAGAGTTACTGACGTCTGTGCAAACTCAATTCAGCTCATGGGACATTTATGTTATGATACTGCGTTCCATTACCCTCACTACCCTACTTTTCTACGGGATATTGTCCCACACAGTGCATGATTTGAGAAGTGCAGTGGTGATGAAACAGTGCTGTCTAAGAAACATGCTGACAACTTTTCAACTCCTACTTCATTTGTTACAGCAACTGGAGCCTATGTACAGTAGAAGTTAAGGTTAATAAAAGTAACAGAGAAGAATAGCAACAAGATTACTATGACAAATAGCTCAAGAATTAACGCTTTGTAATTGCTACAGAGTTTGCATTGTGCCAAGAAAGCCAAGGAAGCCACGGAGGTAAAGTTTATAATGAGAGGTCACTCTCCTGGTCTTCATTCTCCAAGTGCTTGCACACAAGTCACACAGCTCTGCAACGCTGTGTATTCAGGAAAAAGACCCACCAGAACACATCCTGGACAGTGGCTACCTTAAACAACAAGAGTACACTGAACAAGATGAACACCGAAATAAGAATGTGCTTCACTTTTCTCCAATTCTCAATTAAATGGAAATCAAATACCAATTCACTTCACTGGGAGTGAGGAAATAAGGTTTTGTTTGTGAATCACTCAGAGGTAATAAGGAATACTAGAGAAAAGCCAATGAGGAAATTAACAATTCTATCACCATGGCAGGGCTTGAGCATTTTAAGAAAGGCAGAATACCAGCCAAAACTCCTAAGTCAAGTGAGGATAAAATATTGCAGGTTTAGCCAGCACCAGCAGGTTATCTCTTCCCTCTCTTTAACAGTGTAACCATTAAGCAGTAATTCTAAGATTCAAGAGCATCCACAGCAAACAATAAAAACGAAGTTCCAAGAAAAATCCACCTAGAAAAATGCCTTCTTTTGTCATGAACATAGAAGGTAACTGGACAAACAGATCACAGGTCTGACTTTTATATTAGGAGATGTAGGGCTTGCCTTCCACCATCTCTGCAGAGCACTGATTGTGGCTGGAAGCACAGCTACAATACTGCAAATCACTACTTGCTATAATTCATGAGAAATCATGATAAGATTATGTGCATAAAGATGCACTTCAAGAAATATTAACAGAAATGTAATTAAAACTAGATAATTCTTCAGTTCTGTTACTAAGACACTTAAAATTTTCCTTCTCTGCAACAAATATTAAGCCAATTAAATTACCCTCTATTCAGACTAACTCCAACAGAATCCTCTTCATTAAATTCTTATTAGCTCTAACCATCAGATTTTGCCAACACCTCTGTCACTATGAGGAGAAATTATCCATTAGTAGCCGACAGTGTAACTGGGAGCAGTAATTTCTAAAATGTATTTGCTATCAATGCCAGCTTCCTGGAAGTCCGTCGAAAGCGTATCTGGGGCCGACAGAATGTGAACAGATGCTTTAAGAAATATGTATATCTGTCTGTCCTCACTGATAAGCATAGCTTTGACAGACTATGGCCTCTGTTAACCTTGACTACTTTCCATTCAGCAAGCTAAGAGAAGGTGATTAAGGCCTGAAGACAAAAGCAGAAAAGAGTGAAGGAGGAACTCCAGAAAGTGTAATCAGAAATCTAATTAGAGCTGATTTTTTTTTAATTGAAAACTGTGTTGCACAGCAATCATACCTACTATGCTGCTTGTGGCTGAAAGAGAAGGAGGTCCTCCCCCTCCCAGGTCATTCCCAGAAGCCGGCATCAGGCTTTTGTGTCAGATTTCTACCTGCTCAGATCAGATATAAAAACTTCCAAAGTATCTGTTTCTTAGTCTGGAGTAGTCAGAACATTCCCATCCCAGAAAAAGACAACTTAGCGACTCTAGATCATTTTAACTTAAAAAGTAATTAAACAAACTCTCAGCTCATGCATCTGAGGAGACATAGATTGTGAGGAGCTGGAGGTCTGTTAGGACTGGAAACCACTCAGAACAGCTGAATTTTGATTAAAAAAAAAAAAGGAAAAAAATTTAAAAAAAGAAGTATGTAAGAAGTGAATTAACAGACCCTATCTTTAAATACTGGAACATCATCTGGGAGAATGAAGTACCAATTGACAAGGAGTCCAGAAAGATCACCTCAAAAAATTGATGCCAAATTAGAATGGTAAGTTCCCTTACCTGTGCTGTATCATGTTTCCTTAATAAGTTTGTGATAAAAATAAATAGTGGAAGTGCGGCAATACTGTGTTTGCATAAAAGAGGGTGCATATATAAATTTCCTGACAGTGGTCTTGCTTGTTTTCTTAATGTGTACTTAAAAATCCAATAATGACCTACCACAGTCATACAACTTTTCAAGTCTTCTATTTTGACCAGCTCCTTTATACTTTCTCCTTTTCCACATATTTATTATAAAATATACACTCTGTTTTCAGAAGCAATAAACAAGTTTTTACCTCCACTGAATTTCTGAAATGAGTGTATCTCTATAACACTCCCCCGATGGATTCAGAGAAAATATTAAAATTGAGCATAAGACTTTCCCATCTGAAGTTAAATTCATGAACCTCTAAGAGCGATCACACATCTCAAGTACTGATCAGCAACACAAGCTTCAAAATATAAATAGAGTTTAATTTCACTCTTATATATACAGATGACCTTAAAGAAACCTTATACTAACCCAGAATAGGTTACCTAATTTCTCACTCAATTGTAAATATTTATAATATAGATGAATAACCAAAGGCTCTTTCAGAATCTTAAGAAGTTCTTTTTTAATGATTTTAGTGGTACAAAACTCAAATACTGGATAAATCTTAACACTTTTTACATTTATTGTCATGGGATTTTCTTTGTTTTCCTGCTACAACATATCAAAATGAGCATGCCCAGTGCTATGAATATTTATCCCTTTTATCATCCTTTTGTACAATCCTAAATTTCCTAGATCTCTCAAGAGTGTTCAAATATGCAAACTGATGGTTTGTTTTTTTTTTCCCACAGGCCTCTTTCATAACATTTATTAATTTCTGCTATAATTATTTTACACAAAAAGTAAATATATAATTATGTATGGTTACGTTGTACATTAATATGCAACAAGGTAAAATCACATCTTTGGTCCTATTATGCACCTCTTTAAGTATTGTCCAGCAGTACAAGACTTCTATTCAGTCCCTGGAGGGCAGCTCCTCTTCCTATACAGTTGGAGCAGGCATAAGAAAAACATCCAGCAGAAGCAGTATCAAAGCTATAAACAGTTTCCTGCATGTCCTTTGATAGAGATGAATAGGGAGCAAGCCAGGACAACACTGAAGCAGTAGCTGAAGCACACTGACAAGCCCAGAGAGATTCCCTTTACTGGAGTTACTCTCCAGCTGACCTAAACTGCACCACAACAGAAGACCTAAAGAAACTCCTCAGTCCTATTAGTTTGAAGAGGAATAAATTATGCAGGTTTATGTCACCTAAACTCTATCCATCTAGAAGTACTACATGATTTTTTGTCAAGTAATTTAATAAATATTCTTGTTGTTGGAAAAGTGTCATTGTTTACTTTCAGTTGTGGTCCATACCACAACCACAGCTGTTTTAACCATCAGCTGCTTTATCCAATGTCTCCAAGTGTTAATTTCTGTAGAACTAAATTATTCCTATGGTCTTCTCATTGCAGAAAAGCAAGCACATAACCCCCCCGCATCCTAGTACATACCTTTATTCTATGAAATCGAACAATATCTCCAACTTTGTAAATTTTTGGTAAAGAATCTAGATTTCCATTAAAAAGACTGCATGTTAACTTCATATTTGATGGGTCCACAAGTGTTACAACTGAGCAATAATCTGTAAAATATAAAAGTGTCTGAATGAACAACAGGCATTATGGAATTATTAACAGAGATATTAAATTTGGGACGAACACCCCATGGCCAATTTTTTTCGGCTATAATCTGTGTAACTCTTTCAAAGTTAATTTTTTTACAGTATCATAACAACTGAAGTGTGGCTCATCTTGTCGATAATTAGCACAAATAACTGAAAATGAAATGTGATTAAAACAGGCATGCTATTCTTTCAGGTTTCAATTACTTGCTCTATAAAATGAGGAACATACGTACAATTTTATAAAATCCTTTTCTAATATTTATTTTGCACAGCCTTCTGAAAGGTAATGAGTTCTACAAGTTCTAAAAGCAAATTAAAACCTAAATTACCTATCCTTCACTTCAACAAAATATGCAAGATACATGTACATATATATATATATATACACACACACCTCAAGAATAGAGTCACACAGTGGTAGTTAGAAAGCAGAGTAAATATATGAAATATGCCCTTTGAAGTTAAACTTCACAGAATTTCACTTCTATTAACGATCTAAAAAGTAAAATGAAAACAACATACAAAGATGACAATGGAGACCAGTCCAGAATAGAGCAGTATTTGCAGATGACATAAATGTAAAACAGAGCAAAAGCACATTTGCTCTTTCGCAACACAGTAGCTGGTACCCTGCCTGAGAAACCAAGTAGCAGCAGAAAGAAATGCTACATCCTGATCTACTCATTGTCCCTTCAAGAGACAGATCTGTAACCACAGCTGAAGAAAAGAGACTAGGAAGGAGGAAGGAGGGGTGTGTGGAGTGAGGCTGGGGCTCCGGTGGAGGAAAGGTGTTCTCCCTAAGTGTACAAATGTATGTTTCCTTTGTTTCCCAATATCTGTTAATATAGTTTATATTAACTGGCAATGAATTAAATTCCCCAAATCAAATCTGTTTTGCCCTGATAGATACCTTTTCATCTCTTAAAAACCCAAACAGAAGAGAAAATCTATATGACCAAAAACTCCAACTTCCCTTAGCTATAATTCTATGAGGCAACTAGTGATAATGACACTAAACCAGACTTTACATATCTGGGAACTGAACAAGGGTGTTATAGTTCTAAAACAAAGTCAATTAAAAACTCCTTCATGCACATTATAAAGATGCAGGCACATAAGATGTTAACAGAAAACTTTGAAAGACAATGCTATCAGTCTACTAAAACTGACAGATTTTCCTCATATAAAAAAAGCTACAGGAAGGAAGTAAAATAAAGATGATTGTGATATGTAAACTCTGTCAACAGATTCCTCAAATGTGAAGACAGGTATGTAAACCTGGAATAAAATACATGCTTCAAAAGAAATATTCTTCCATTTCCAGCACACACACCCTTAAATTTTACTATAATTTACACTTAAAAGTTTAAATTCCCTAATGATTTGAGTGAATGAAGTGGTGAAAGAAATCCACTGAAGGCTTACCAAGAAATAAAACTTTTCCTACAGATATAAAAACCTTCTGTATTTCTATAAAACTAGTATTTTCTTCCTTCCCATGATTTTTACAGACTGAATAATGATAAATTACCATCTTTAGCATACAGAAGTCACTGAGATCACTCTTTTGCACACTCCCACTCAAGGCACAAGGTCCACACAAAGCCTATTTTGACATTCTATGCTAGGAATTTCATTGATAAACTCCAGTCACTGGCTGACAAAACTGCAAGTATTTACTACTGTAATCCAAAGACTGATTGTTGTATCTCTTTGGGTATGAGTTCTAGAGGTTAACTTGACAGATCCATTGCAAATATGAGCAAAATGAGCAATTAAGACGAAAAACCCATATGGTTCATAGATTTACAATCCTTTGGGGATACAGAATAACATGCTTCAGTGCACTGATACAATCCAACATCAGAATAAAGAGGAAATAGCAAATACATTCCACATTAAAATTGTGGTTACTCTTTGATGCTGTGATTATACAACCTAGTCAGCTTCATACATGTGCAGCTGCCTATTTAATGGTAGAAGTTAACACACTGCCTCAATTTTCTGTGTAATTAGCATAATCATCCTAGTCAAAGCAGTATAAAATACTACACTTGCTTTACATAGCCTGGGAACACTTTGTACATAATACAGGTTCTCTGACTTTAGTTTTCCATTCCTCTCTATCACCTCAAAACATCACTTTAAACCTAATTACAATAGAAGTCTTTGAGAACAAAATGTAAAGACTGATTTTTTTTAAATGAAATCCTCATTCAGCAAAGTCCTTTTTGAAGACTAAGAATAAAAAGCCACCTGTCTTTTCCAGCTGAACTGTGAAAATTGTTTTCTGTTTTCCACAGTAGCATTATAGATCAGTGAATAAATTCATTTTTTCTGAAAAAACAGTGAGTCAAACTCTACACAGAATTGCTGAATTTAAATAATGTGCTAGTGTTAAAGAAAACAATATAATGTCACTGGTAACACTTTTGATTTTTCTCCATATACTTTCCAACAAAGCAAAATCCCTTTGTTACCAAGTTAATAAATAAATAAATAAAGGAAGTTTACATATTGGAGCCAATTTTCCTTTATTAGAGAAATTTACTCCACTGATAAAAAAAATCCACTGATTTTCTTTAAAAGAGAACTTTTACCACTGGTAGATATTACTTGTAATAATCAGTCTTAAAAATGTGACACAATGGACACTCAGTTCAGTAAATTTGTATGCTATAGAAGAAAACTTTTTACTTTCATACTAGATTGTCTCAGTAAAAGCACTGAATTTTGGTTGACACGACACAGAACTTCAAACTCCACCTACCTTTTTTTTAATACATTTAATTATCATGAAGTGATAGTCTCACTCAGGCTTGACATCATGGGATCACCTGCCAGCGACAGCTACTTTTAAGGATGCTTGTAACAGGCCAGAATGGGTGTTCATGGAGTTTATGGAAACAAGGAGACACAACTGATCTTTCATTTATATGAAAGTACAGTGATAGTCTGCATGTGTCTTACATGCTTTTAATATTCTTTAGACTACTCTTTATTGTTCTTTAAAAATACAATTGCTGTAACCTGTTAATGAGTTCTTTATTTCATTTCATAACAAACCCATGACTATTTGGTAATCAGTAGAAGGTTACACTGTCTGCATAGAGAATGCTGATTGTCAAGTTTCTAGGTTCTGACCTTATGGCCACACTTTTATGGCCTGTTATTGCAGTCACTAGCACGAACAGAAAGTCAGCCTTTCTCCACAGTGTGTACAGATAGACAGAAAACAAACACGAAAGCCCCAAATTCCACAGCTTCACATACAATAAGAAAACCAGAACTGCTACAAAAGCTTTACAGATTCTAGTTATTGATACTGTAGGACTAAAAAGTTGTTTAGTATTTACTGATTAAACATTTATTTTGGTTTTACTAAGGACTTCAGCAGTTCCTGACAAATATGCTGCATAAATTTTTCAGGTGGAAAGCAGCAATCTAATTACACACCCCCTTTTAGGCAATCACATATTTAATCTTCAATAACATTTAGGTGGAAAACACACTATCCTGAACCCATAACTTCTCCCTTCAAATAGACAAAAAGGTTTTTGGCAATATTGTTAGCAGTCAGGGACTCTAAATAAAGATTGCCTTCGTTTCTTTTATTTCAATACACACCAAAAAAGGAGAAATTATTGTAGCAAATTATTCTCTCTTCAAAACTAAATGGAACATTAATATTGTTTTCAAGAATTACTGGGGCCGTTCAATACACAAGTGTCTGCACTAACACCAAGCAGCTAATCCAGCTAATTTGCCATTTACATTTCAACAAGACAGGAAGAAAAATACAAAAATTACACACTCCTATGCATGTGTATATACATGTACATTCAAACATATATTGCAGAAGCCCAAAACAAAACCTCTAAAGAATCAAACTGCTGTACTAGAGCTCGTTTTTCTAACATGGTGATACATTTTAGACATACAATTTAGTAAGTACCCGAAGCATCTGGCTAAACAGATGCTTCAATGCCATCATTTGTAAATTGTAGATCAAAGTAACTGCCTTGAGATTTCTATTAACTATTTATTCAACTAGTTTTTTTTTTCATTTACTTTAAACATCTTTTTATCTTTTATTTATCTTCTATACTTTTAGATAAGAAACAGTGGTTGTTTTAAAAAGAAATGCATATAAACCACTGTTAATAGAAGGGAAAAGAATATTATTCTAATCTCTAGGGGTCCAGAAATGAAATCACTATCTTTTTCCAGAAATGAAATCACTATCACTACCTCTGCAACAGTTCCTTACTCTGTTCTGCAAAATTTAAATAAACCCTCAATATTTTGATTTGGAAAAAAACCCCAAACTGGAACACAATACTTTGAAGCAAAAACTACCGCAAATTTAACTGAGTGCACTTCCTCACAATGGGTACCACAAAGTCCTAGGTTACAATACAGACATATTTAGTATTCTATTACCACAAGTTGTGGGGCATTAGCTGTTATCTCCTGCTATGACTCACCCCTGATGTCAGTCAATGAGCCATCAAGGACCCACTGCATGACTCATGGACTAATCTCACCCTATTGTGAGATGCTCCACCCAGGAGGGAGGAGCCAAGCATTCCCACCTGGATATAACCTGGCCTTGGAACTATCTGAGGCAGCCCTGTCTGCTGGGTTCCCAGAGGACAAGAGCTACCACTGGACCTTCAGGTGGAGAGCAGACCTTCACAGGACCACCATTTCAACTTAACTACTTCACTTGGACTGCTACCACCACCCTAACAGGGTGTCAGGTTGTACCTAACTTTGTCAGTGCTTTTCCTTGTATTATTTCACTTATTTTTAATTTTTCCTATTCAATTTTTACTCTGACTTGCAATCTCCCACTGGTTTGTTTTCAAACTAATACACACAACATTCTGTGATGGGTTTGCTTTGCACTCTAAAGTTGGTTTGCTATTACTTAGTAAAAATTGACCATTGTAATTCAAGTTGACCAAATGGTATAGTCTAAAGTAAAGTTCTTTCTTTCAGCTACATAGTTTTAAACAAATTCTGGGCTTTTTTATGAACTTAGCTCAAGATCAAACAAAAATTGAAAACAAAAATAAAAATTTGGGCTTCAAAATACTTTAAGAATCTGATTTATGATAAGCTGCATTTTGGGCATGTAGAACTGTTGACCTGGAAGTGTTGAAGCTTTTCAGAAGTGTATTTTCTGAAACTGCTATCCTTTACTAATTTTGATTCTAAAAAATACTTCATAAAAATAAAACAGTTACAATCTACATGCATGTCTAGGTAGGTTTAAATGGGATTTTAATTCAATATGTTACATACCAATATACTGCATATGTCTATGATAAAATGCTAGATGGAGGTTTCCCCAGGAAAACAGGACATTAATTCTATGACATTGTTAATCAGCAGCAAGGATTCTTCTTGCATTCGTTCCCACTTTATGAAAAACACTGACTAATATCTCCACGAAAAAAAAGGGTGGGGAAGCAGTAGTGTCAAGTTGTAATGTCCTAAAACTTTCATGGTCAAGCAATAATCTCTGTAATTGGACACTACAAAGACAGAGGTTCTTTTTTCTTCAATGTAGCTTTTTTTTTTTTTTTATTTTTTTAAATCTCAAGGCTAAATATGTGAGATATCCTCGGGGTTAAGGAATGGGGGACAGGAGAACATCATCTTTGTTAAAAATTTAAAATACCTTAAGAGTCTTAAACGATTGGCAAAGGAAGGTTAGAATATGGTTTCAAACATTTCCAACTGATCTTCTAGCAGACAAAACCCCATCTGCCTCTTGTACCAAGCAGGACCTGAAGTTCCTCCTTGGACAGTTCTCAGAACTTGTAAAGCTCTCGTGTACAGACATTTGAAACTTAATCCTTAACACATGTGAGAAGGAGCAGCATCTTATCCCTCAGGGCATATGTATGTAGTGAATGAAGACCCATGTGGATTAAGTACAGTGGCCCCACTTTCCATGCTTCCAGTAGGCACCAGCTTAAAGCTCCACGACTCTATTAAATAGTGCCAGAGAATGTATTAGTGCAGGACTGGGCCAGATCTAATGCGAAAACAGAATTTTCTGACAAGAGCCATTTCATGCCGTGACAATGCAGAACAATCATTGACTATTTTGCACCCTCTCAAGCAGACATCACTCTGGATTGTGCAAAAAAAAAAAAAAAAAACCAAACTGAAATATTGGACTGTTTAGTAAATATTTTTACTCAAAACCTTAAACTAATTAATACTGTTTTAGAGATTTTCATTATAAAGTAGCGAGTGAAATACAACTATCTTCATAAATAAGAAACATCAAATTGTTTCCCTGTTCTCCACTGATATTATGGTGTTATTTTAATAATACTAACTGAAAAAATACAGGGAAGAGCTATTAGGAAGTTATTAATGATATTTAGGCAAGGACTAGTTGATAAATAAATAATCATTTTCCCTATTAAATTTCTACTAATTATGAAATTGAAGTGATTAACTTGACAAATAACTCAATTGAAAAAAAAATCTCTCCTAGCCGCTTCAGACACATGCTACTTTGAAAGCCAGTGCATTTAACTTCACTATTGTAACGTATCTGGAAAGAATGGCTGCCTTAATGATTTCAAGCAATCTGTGCTTGTCTGATTAAGATGTTCCAAGTCCTCAGTTCCACAAAGTCTTGTTAAAATAGCTGGACAAATGACAAATCTCTTAAGAACTTTCTTCATTTGCTATCTCCACCAGTCTGCCTAAACGGACTGATAGCTCGTATCTTTTTGTTCTGTTTCCTTGGTTATTAGCTGGTCAAAGCTATGGTCAAAGGATCATGACAAGTTGAGGTTCTCACTGATTTTTAACAAACATAGTAAGAACGTTCTGTCTGGAGATTTTAAATCTCTTGAACATTGTACATACCAGTTCCTTTGCTAACATATGGAGGCTTGAAGAATTTCACAATGCCATACAAGTTCACTATAGTTCCATCTTTAAGACGATTCAGGGGAGTATACACGTATTTTGGAGAAACAGACTGAAAAGGCATGATAAAATGAGGGAACAGAAGAAAAAAGAGAAAATGCTGTATGAATGTTAGAATAATTTTAACATCATTTATCCTCAGACATGTTTATTTCATCTTAAAAAAAGAAATAAAATTATCTATTTTTTATATCTTATTCACTTTAGATTCAGAGACTTTTAATTTATTTTTGTGATTGAAATCTTCCTTACAATAAGCCAACAAGTTATTTCAAGTAAGTTTCAATACATGAACCAGGTGAGTAAAAGTCAGTACAGTAAAAAACAATGAAAGACGATTTTTTCATGATCCGTTTTAACATGTCCATCCAGAGGATTTTTAAAGCACATACATAAATAGCTCTCTATTTCTGCTTGGCAGTGTCACTGCACAGAATCATTGTCTTTGGCTGGCAGGGGGGTCACTTCTCACAGCCACTGTGCCCATCTTTCAATTAAAACAGCACAACTGCTGGAGGATTAAAGAAATTAAGGACTACTTTTTAAAGTTTAAGGACTATTGTCCTTTCATCTTAATGTTGTAATATATGCTGATTAGACTCTTTTTAAAGATTACAGGTTCTGTCAAACATTGGTAATTGTGGTTTTCAAGGACTATACTGAAAAAATGAAATGCTAAATAAAAATAGTATGACAAATGAGCTTTATAACCATTGGTACTGAATCTTCAACATCATTATAAAGAACATTTAAATTTCATAAACCAGTTCCTATGCCTTTTACATACTATTTCCTCTAGAATTTTAATTTAGACACATAAAGGATTGTTCTGAACAGTAGCTAAAACAAATGTTAAGATCAGTTACCCGAAGTCTGATTTTACAAAGGAAGTTTCATTTTTTTTTTTTTTTAAAGCACAAGCATACAATCTTATTTAGACCACAGTTAATTTTCTAGTTCAAATTTTCAAAACCAACATGAAGTCTGTTTGGAGATTGAGATGGGAACTGTATTACAAGTATAGAAAACTTTTCTTCATACATTATTTTGTGTTCAGGGTATATTATTTGCAAAAGCTAAATGACTGCCGGGATAAGAGTATGGAATTAAATTAAACAGAAACAAAAACTAATTCCACACATTCTTATTTACATGCAGTTAATCTCATGTGATTTAAAAATATCCCAAATACAAACTCACCACAGATGCAGTTTCTGAAGCAGTTGTTCCTGGTTTAGTGTAAATCTGTGGAGAAAAAAAATAACAAACTTTATGACTACAAAATTGAAGGTACTGCAAATATAACAACATTTGATAACTTTTAAGCAAACACAACACCATAAGAGATACAAACTAGCCCTACAGACATTTTTGCTATATTAATCACCTTGGAATCTAGTAAAATTTTAGCTACAAGAAAAAAATAAATATTTACTGCAATTACACTCAAACAAGAGCTTCTTCAAAATAATATATTTTCTGAAGTCACTTAGTTGAATATATTAGGTCACATTAATAGAGTAGCATTTGAAAGTTGGAGGCCACAAATTTAAAACTGCAGTTGCTTAACATAGAAATTAAATGGGTTTAAGTTTTGCACATGTCAACGTTTAGAGCAGATCTATTCTTAGTGACTTGTTACTTTCCTTCAGGTGAAAAAATTTTTAAAAAGTCAGGACAAATTCACCAGAATAGGATAAATTTTGTTTAAAGATAGTTCCTAAGCTTTTTGAGCCTTACTTGTAAGCCAGACACCTTTAGTGCAAGGCCTTTTAAAGAACTAATCCTGGTGATTTGATGAAAAGCCAACACACCCCATGTCTCTGTGAGGAATGCAGGGCTCAGCTGCCAGCCTGAGGCCACAGCCCAGCCTGGGGCTTATCTTAAATTTAGGATTTAATTAGACAGCAACTATACAGATAAACAGCACTGATGAGAAAATAGTATAAAAGAACAAATATTTTACTTATGACAAAAGAGTACAATTCTCTTTATAAAATTTAGATTATAGCAATCCATGTATTTGAAAGGAAATTACTAATGATTTGAGTTAAAGCAGAACAAACTCACAGACCAGAGAAAACTAAAAATTATAGACCTGAAATCACTCTTGAACCTTCTATCTTGTCTGCATTATTGAAATGTGTTATTCACAAGAGTAGTTTAAACAACTCTAGGAATCTAAAGTCAACTGAAGTCAAATTCCTGCATTCAACAAGTACAAATCTACCTGGGAAATAACGTGGTTATGGTTATTATAAAACTACATGTGCACACAGACACAAACGTGTCTTGTTTCCTGATGAACGAAGTAAAATCATCTGTAGCTTTTCAGTTTCTAATAGATTTTGCTGGTTTTTTCTACTATAAAACAAAACGTTAACATAAGTATTTTGGACATAAAAAAAAAAAAGTTGGGCAACCACATACATAAATGGCTGATCCAGCTTCTTCAGACACTTCCAGATGATAACCATGTCCACCAACCTTGCTCACTGTAGGCGATTTTATCACCTTAAATCCTGCAACTATGAAGGTTTCCTATGAGGACAGAGCAATAAACACAAAATTACACAGGCTCTATCACATGCTCTATTTTAAGAGTATATGATGTGACATTTCAACCTGATGTCTCAAGACAGAAGAAACAAAAATCCTGAACAAATTGCAAAAACTGCCTTTAAGTTTACCAATTTAGTCCTTCTATCCATGGAATTTATATTTAAAACAAATTCCAGAAAGCCTTTTTTCTTTTAAATTCTGCCAAAATTTTCACATCTTTGATGCTACTTTAACTGAGTACTATTTTTGACAAGGCCTAGGGAGGAAGATTCACACTGAATAAAGTGAAAGCATCATTCCTCTTTGCATACACTAAAGACTGACTCCTTTCTGGTTAGCTTAACCAAGGTAGAAAAGAAATCACACATCAGATCAGCAGTGATAAAACATTCTTTCTCATTGAGTTATAGCTGCACTTTTAAGAAACTCTCCTTGTAAGTATTTTGGCTGGGCCAATATCTTCCTTAAAAGTCAAATAGATGGGTCAGTCAATAGGTAGGTTTCTGGTAGCAAAAGGGGAATTACAAACTTCTGTGGCATCAATCCCGAGATTCTGGCAAAGAAAGCAATTGCAACTCTATTTTCACTTTAGTAAGAAGTTCCTCAGACATCACAAAATGAACAAGAAAAGGAGGATTTATGTCATGATTCAAGTCCCAGCAGCACTTCATGTTTTTATCAGCAACCTCATCAAATTAAAATAAAAAAAAAACAAAAAACACACAAAGAACCCAAACAAAACAAAAAAAAACCAAAAAACCCCAAACACCAACAAAAAACCCATCAACAAAACAAAAACCAAACAGCCCACCAAAAGAAACCCCTAAAAATGAAGAAGTAGGAGAAGATAGAAAATTACTTGAAACAGCTTTTTTTTAATCACCTCTGATTACCTAAAGCTATCTGATACAATATAAAGCTCTTTCATAGTCATCTCCCTTGCTATTAGAACTGTATAGCAAGGCTGTGCCACTGTGCTCCATTCCAATAAATATATTAGACTTGGAACCTTATTTCCATTCAAGCTTCTACCAAAAGCACTTGGATAAACTTTTATTGAATGAGTTTTGTTTGTGTGTTTATTTGATTACAACAAATAAAAGAGTTTTCTGATTAAAGTTGACGGTTTTAGCCAAACATTGCACTATGACAGCGTTTTTTTTGCTATTTCAGCAATCTGACAATGCTATTTTAAATGATTTAAGATCCAAAACCTTAATGTTTTGTGCAAGAAAAAGAAAGGCTGCTAGATTAAGTGACAGTGATATATTTAGTTATTAAAACACTGGGGAAAAAATTCTGGAGAAAACATAAATTTAATCAGACAGTTTAATTCACAATGAAACTACTTAGGGCATGGTGATTTTCAGGTAGTGTCACAAATGGGATTACAATGTATACTTTGACTAAAAAGTAGTATATAAGTCACCAAGAAGTAAGCCATACTCAAAGCTAAGTTAAAGTGTGTCAAGACAATTAGAAGACTCAGTATCCCTTGCACCGCTAACCCACCATCCTGCTAACATATATGGAAGTTGTTTAATTCTTTCCAGATACAGAAACACACAAATATAAACTTCAGGAAACTCCATGTTTTTTGCAGAAATCAGGTGTTTACTATATGTCTTTCCATTCACTGTTAGCTGATGCTACCCAGAATGTTCCTTCAGCAGCAAAATCAACCTTCATCTTAAAAGCTACTCCTTGCTTATATTCCCATTTCAGCATTATATTAGACTGTAGGCTGCACATGATTCTGGGATGTGGTTGCTGAGTCAGGATTGGCGCTCCGTACAATTGACTTGTCTTGCTCTCCTGTGTCAGAAGGAACTTCAGAATTATGTAGACTCAGCCTTTTAATAGGCTGATAATAAATGAAAACTTTTGTGAGTAATATTAGGTCACTAGTGATTACTTTCATGTAATACATATGCCATATGTAGCATCACGTTAAAAAAAACCCCCAAAATATCACAAACAAAACCCTGGAGAAGGCCTGTGCAATTTCCAAAAGGAAAAGACACCAACTTCAAAATCTAGTTCTACACGTAGAAAGAACAGATACATTCCCAGATTTTCTGCAAATTCACAGTCAATTTTGACAGGCTATAACTTGCTGTTTCTAAACCTGCAAAAAATTTCATAATATTCACACAGTGCTTTGAAATTTAATGCTGTATTAGTTTTAAAAATAGATTAGTTTCCAGTTCACCTTTAGCTAAGAAATTCTCATAATTGGCTTGGGAATTAAAGGTTATTTACATAAATTGGTAGATTTTCATGTCAACAGGAAAGTATTGCATATAGAAAGTATCAGATTCAACCAACATTTTTAAATGGCAATTAGAAATCCTATTTCCCTCACTCAAGAAGTGTGAAATACAGGAAAGACAATATTTTTCCTGATGGTTATTCTGCTACAGAAGAAGACTCTCAGGAGACAACATGGTTACTCATATTTTTGGAAATTGCCAGCTCCACCCCCTGGCTACTTAGCCAAAGTTCTTACACTATGCCAAGAACAATACAGAAAATAAAAAATACTAAAATCTGAATTGGAACTTACAGAAGTAATTCTTTAGCAGCTAAAAAATGGTTTTTTTTTCAAACCCTGCTAGCTTCAGAAATCATTGTTTCCTCATAATAATATTCCTCCAAAATTAAAATCTTGTTTGAGACATATGGAAAGGACCACGAAGATTCAGCTCACTGGGGAAGAACAAACTCTGGTTTTAGCGCACAGACATCTCGGGATTTTTGCCCGCGGGCTGTGGTTTCCTACTCAGCTCTTTAGTACTAATCTTTTTATCTTCTAATTGCCACTCAGTGCCTTGTTCAAGATTTGTATTTTTATTGGGACAAAATTGGTTTGTTAATTGAATTTCAAAAGATTCTGCAGCTTGCATATTTAGCAAATTAGTTCAGGAATTACCCACCATGGCTTCCCTGTCAAAATTCCATGGAAGAGAGAAATCTATACAAAGACGGTAATTCGCCCAGGGAAGTTGTGGATGCCCCATCTTGGCAGTGTTCAAAGTCAGGGCTGGATAGGGCTTTGGAGCAATCTAATGTAGTGAAATATGTCCCTGCCCATGGCAGGGGGCTTGTAACTGGTTCATCTGTAAAGGTGCTTTCCAGCCCAAATCATTCTGTAATTTAGTGAGAATGTGTATCACAAATGAAAAAGTACTAACATGAGCTCATAATGTATCATATAGTATTTTTAATTTGGTATTTGGCTAATACTGAAATGTCAGTAAACTGACAGGCAAACTTTTAAAAAGATTGAGATTGTTTTTTATCTTGTTTTCCTTCATTAGTGGCAACACACTGTGTTAAAAACTCACAGGCTGACTTGTCTTTTACCTGGAGCTAATCAAACCAAGCTTCTATCCCTGACAAAACAAGATACCAGCACCAAGCCAATAAAAAACCCTGTATGCAAAGTTTTGAAATTTTTTAAAAATCTTTTAGTGTAACTGTCTCTTAAATTAATCTAAAATATATCTTATCCAATGGCAAAACATTCAAAATGCGAATATAAATGGGTGACAGCTCTATGATCCATATTCATGATCCTCTGCTTGCCAAGTAAACAGCACTGATAAAAAGAATTGCTTTATTTCAATATTAGTGTGAGAAAGAATTTACATAAGCAAATACTCTTTTTTTGTTCTGGTTCATATTTATAGATTTGAAGGGTCTGAACAGACTATTTTTAATTTTAGGGATAGGTACACTAAGACAAGACAAGAAGTCAATATATATCTGTGAAAAGCAACTCGTAAAACAAGAATATGTATGTATATATGCTTTGGTGGCTTTTTTACCCCACGGCGTGTAATTTTCGCACAGTCCTCTGCCATTTTTCCATATATTGAAATATTGACGCTGTTGACCTGGGAACACAAGTTTTCCGAATCTAGTGGAAAAAAAGCAAAAGTGATCCCAATCACTACACCTCCAAAACAAAACAGCAATGGAAAGACATTTGCAAAACAAATTGATCTACAGAGTCTAACACTTTTCAATTAATCTACAAACAAAAAAATTACTACCTATAGGTGTACTGCTCCCGATATTCTTCATAACAGGGCCATTTAACATATGATGTTGTACACCAGTGTACATTAAACAGAAATGGCAAAGATTTATACTTGAATAATTCTATGTATAGTGTTAGAGAGGAAATATTATGCAGTCACATTAACACAGATCCTATTGTAGAATTTATTACAAACTGAAGATATTCCAGGACATAGACATATTAATTAATAGCCTTTCATGAGGACTGAAGCAGAAATTATGTTGTTATTTTAGGAATTTTCTACCTTTTACTGTTTCAGAAAAAATGTCAGTGATTTAGATGTGCAAACTTATGTTTACATGGACAATGTGCAGAAACTCTCTCCTCTCCTGAGCAGTCACTGAAATCAGCAAGACTCAGGGAGATTAAGCATCCCTCTGAGAACCCTGAAGCCAGCAGCGAGACTAAGGTCCCATCAACTTCATTCACCTCTGCTAACACCAGTCACAAGCAGGGTCACCAGGCAGGACCTGCACACCCCAGGCCTGCTGCTCAGAGGGAGCAAGTGATAATTCTCCAGCCACTGTAAGGAATAAGCTGAGAATCAAATGGAAGGAAATGAAAAGTTCCTTGAATCCAACAGACTCCTGACAAATTACCTCCTCCACCCTCCTGACTGGAGAGGGCAATAATCTTAAGACTTAATAGGAACACATTATTTTTTCATATCATTTATTACATGATGAACAACTTAGGTCTTTCAAAATGCTGATCTAGCTACTGATATTCAAATACTTGAGTAGTAAGGTGAAATTTCCTTTTTTCAAGTGCTTAGATTAAAACAGAAGGAAACAAAATACTTTGCTGCTAATCGAAAATACTGACCTACATTAAATGTGCACTAGTGTAGTATTTGCTATGTATATTATATGGTAACTATTATGTGTGCAATTTTCTTAGTCCTTCTTATGATAAGCAGTTTGAAAATATGTTATGAAAGCTACACATATAGCTAATACATTTCCAGGATGGTCTTTAAAAAATTATGCAACAAGAAGTCTTCTGAAAATAAAGACTGTATTGTCTCCATTAACCTATCTGGCATAAGTTTCAGATAAACCTTTTTTTGTGGAAAATTAACAGTTTTAGAGAATATTTTAAATGTAACATTTTATTGAACACTAAACAGAAGCAGGTAATGTAGTAGCATAGATTTAAAATGTATACTTAAATGTAGTACCTTGAAGAGCAATCTTGAAAAAGTCTGTTCCATCTTTGAGTTTTGTTAATGGGTAGGAAAGAGTAACTACTCCCTAAAAAGAAAAAGAAAACCCAAAATAAAATGTTGTGAACTAAGACTGTATGCCTCTAAGTTACTGAAATACTGATAACAGTTGAAACACCTGTAAGCTAAAAAAGGTGTAATTTAAGGAATAAGTGCAAATTGCCATCTAAATTCTTAACAAAAAAAAAACAAAAAACCAAAAAAAAATTGCTACAGACAGCAGTAAAAAGCAACATTCTTGAGATATAACAAAGGAAGTTTTACATGTCAATACTACTTAGATGCTACTGTGTAGATGATAACCCTAAATTAAACAATAAAATAGCAGCTACGGAACTATACATGTAACTTTTACCAGTTACAAAAATAGCATAAAAGACTAGATTTAGCACAAAACCCAAAAGGCATCTAAAGAGGTAGTGATCAAAATATTAAAAAATATAGCAATTTCTCCAAAAATATTTGCAAAGGATTACAACACAAATATCAGAACAGAATCACAGTCAAGATATAACAGACGCATATGAAGATAAGTAATCTTCTGTGAAAAAAAAAACAGCTGTGTGAAGAGTATTACAAAGTTTTGAAACTGTGGTGTCCTAATTATTTGGCAACAATACAAATGCTCTAAAAGATGCTATGATTTAACAATTAATTAAAAACATTCTTTTTATTGTGATGCTGAAGTCACAATGAAGCAAAAATCACAGTTCAGCAACTTCAGTGATGTTAACATCTGTTTGGAACAAACACATCTAGTTAGAAAGATGGCTTCATCAACAGTACCAAAAATGTCAGTCAAGTGTATTCTTTCACAGTATGGCAGGTAAGGTACTACATCCTTCTCAATGATAAAACCACAAAAATTGGTTCAATTAAGAAAAATAAAAATACTGAAAACAGACTCTATAAAATGTTTTAAAAAAACTACACAAACAGCACAAAAATAGACTAAAATGTTTCTTGTAAAAGGAGAGCAGGGCAATCTGTCTATAAATGTACAAAAGCAACACTAAGAGGACAGTCAGGTAAACTGCAGTGATTTTACAGCACACATATTCAGTGGGAAACTTGACTTAAATGCTAGCAAATGCTTCTTAAACCAAATCAGGATAAAATATGCAGCAGTGAATTGTTACTCCAGAGGCACTTCAGAGTAAAAGTTGTCCTACAACATGCTGAGGAGTAATCTAAATCAAGATTTAGATTTAGATGTTTTATTGAGCAATAATGTAACTCCACAAAATCTCAACATTATTTGCAGATGCTGATTTCCAAAATAATTTGATAATTAAGTCTCCTTATAAAACTCATTAGTCTTCTCTGTGAAGAGTAGGAACCTAGCTGTTAAAAACAGTAATGTTTCTCACTAGTTTTCAAAATTACAACTTTTTTCAAAATTTCACTTTATATATATATATATATATACATACACATAATTGTTCTTGTTGATATTGTCTTGAACTGTACTCACAGATAAGTAAGAGACTACAGAACTTTTCTTGTAATAAAGCCTTTGCAGTGAAACACTCACCTCAGGAATGCTCAACATTTACATATGTATGGTTTTCTAAGTAAGAAATTTCAATCTGCACCAGCTCACTATTTAAAAGTGGAATACATTGATGAGATAGTGACTGCTTTTGAACCACCTTTACTTTTTATTTTCCCTTTTACATCCCAGTATCTTCCAAAGAGTTTTTGAATTCTGGAACCACATTCTTTGCTATAATGGTCTGGCCCCTCCACTTTCCTTCATATTCCAAACACCTACACAATAGTTCTCTTCCCCAGTGACTACCTACTTCCTCATACTGCCCATTGCTTTCTCCACATGCCTGAAATTCTTGGGCTTCAAACTTCAAAAGTAACATTACTAAAATTTGCTCAAATTGATTCTTCCCCCAAAAATCCTGCACTACTTGAGCTCAGAAGCAAACTTTTTCCAAAACCCTCTGCATTTCAAATGCCACTACACTCACTCTCAAACTGACTATGTACAGTTCCTCTAGTGAATGCACCTCCTTCCTTATCAGGCCTCATTCCCTCAGTCTGGTTCTATAGCTTATCTGGCAGCTGATTTTCAGGTTTCGTTCAGCTTCACCACAGCAAAATCCAGAGGATGACGAACTAATGGGAGAAGGCATCATGTTTAGTTACCAGACATGATGACTGAGGAGGTACAAACATCGCTTGTGCCATTTTTCCACAAATTAGAAACTTGCAGTTTTCAAAGAGATGCCAGGAAGAAAAAAACATGCAGAAGAATGAAAGGACTGAGGCATACAAGCCAGACAAAAGCATCCCAAATTATTTTCTTGCTTTTCCCAGAACACATTCCATAAAATCCTCCTTTGCCCTTTCCTTCTTGTCAAAGCAGGACCTGATCCCTATTTTGGCAGGTCTAGAGTGACAGCGTGCCACCATTAAGACAACCTAACATCAGTGCATTCTAAGGTTCACTTCAAGCTCAGCCTGCAGAACTGGATTTTCCTACACATTTAATAGTGCATTAGCACCAGCTTTATCAGCTCTCCAGTTGTGCTGTTTTTATGCCAAGCTGATTTACCTACTAATCCATGTCAGCAGCAGCATGAAGTTCTCTTCACATAAGGTAGAAGTCTGAGAAAGACATTATATACACTTTCCCTTTCAGAATCAGCTACAGCATTGCATGTATGCTTTAAATCATAGTCTGGTAATAATAATTGCTCTGCTTTCCTAATGGAAACATTTATTTTGGCAGAAACATTTTCTAATTTATAATCCATTTTTTCCTCCTTCACCACTTCCTTCTGAACAAGAATCTCTGCTCTTCCATGTCAGGGCTGCTTGCAGACATAGCTCTTCAAAGCAGGAAAGTCTATATATCCTGCAGGTGAACAGGGACAGGAAACTACACTCTGAGGAATAAAACCCGTTTGCTAGCAGCAGTGCTTATTGATGTTTCCATTTGTTCCTTCACAAGACCCAAGGGAGGCTGGATCATTCTCAATCAAATCACCTCCTATACCACTCAACTGCTGCCTGCTTCCTAACAGGGCAGTTTTGCTCCTTCGCTATACCAAAGTGCACCACTCCTAATGTCAATTTGACACCACAATGAACCAGTGCAGAGTGAAAGCAGCAGAAAATTATCCTCTCTCCATCAATATGGATGGTCTTCTGCCAGTTTCCTTCTCATGAATGGACTCAATCCCAGGATCACATAAGCACTAGAGTTGGAACTGAGAATACATAGCTGTGGAAGCAAAAATGGTTTTTTTGGATACAGAAAAACATTAGATCAGTTCAGCTCATATTTTTAAAATGCTTGTGACTTTTTTGGAAGGATTAAAGACAACTTAGGTTTTCTACAGAACTAACCTGCCTGATTTCTCTTCTTGTTTTTTTAGTAAAATACTGAAAGCAAGCCTCAGTTAATGCTGATTTCCTGACACATAAGCATCAGGGATGACTAAAACATTCTCATAGCCACACACAAAAACAGTTAAACAGGATAAAAAAAGAACACACTCAAGAATTGACACTGCATTTTACAGAGAATACTTGTTTCAGTCATGAGAACAATTTTTCTGCATTCCACTAGTATAGCATGATTATACTTCCAATCTGAAGTATATTTGGGATTACTGTCAAATATAAGTGCACGCTTAGTAATGATAAAAACACCTAATTTTGTCTTTATGCTGGTAGTTGCTACAAACAATACTTTTCATAAAACTGGATATTGCATTGTTTCATACAAAAGAAAAACTACTTTTGAAGTCATCACTCTGAAATCTGATCTTTAACAGGACTGAGGTGCTTATTACTACTTTTTTAAAACAAAATACCACTTAACCTCCCCCAATCCCTCCACTTTTAGCACAGCATTCTGCATATTAATGAGTTTTCAAATTGGTCCACAGCTCATAAACTGTGAAAAGAGAAACTCTAATAAAATCTTAGTCTGATAACGTAAGCTAAAAGGGCAGGACTCTGAATCAATGAAGGCAATAACAACATGCTATGAAGTTCAAAAAGGTCATCATTTTCCACTGCTTAAAGATATGCAACAGATCAACACAAAGACACACTTGCAGAAAGTGACCAACTGAGCTGGAATATGGAGGCGCCATGCTAATGCAGCAGGAGTTATTTCAAAGCACAACAATTTTTTTTTACTGGTCAGTTTACCTGAATGTATTTGTTGGTATGGTCACAGCCTTCTTGCAAATGTTGCAAACTCTCCCTCTGCAAATGGCTTGGTAGTGGAGTCTCAGATTGTCCTTTAATGATTTTCAGCAATTGAACAGGCATAGCTGCTTTATCTAAACACAAATTATAAAAAGTTCTGAAGCTCCTCATCTGGCTCAAATTAAGAGTTATCAGAAGTTGCATCTTACTCAATATTCCCCTTCTCAGAAGAGGAATACTTATCAATTTCATAACAAGACAGTTTAATTATCTAAGACTAAGAATCTTCAGAAGGATTGGCCTCATCTCTTAGTACCATAAATAGCAAGAGAGAAAGTAACATTTCCTTGGCAATAGACAATCATCCAAATTATTTGATTTTTCAAACATTCCAACACCATAAATGGCAATAAAATATTACTTTACATATAAATAAACAGGAATGCATATAAATGCACAGGCTAATGTAAACAATGTTAATATTTTATATACAGAAATGCAGATAAAAAGCCAGCAAAGACTTTGAATGACTCCTTCCCCAGCACAAGGTCATGGACAAAGTCTCTATATTCAGGTTTTTCCCCTGTAAGAAAATTTGACTGCAAAAAATTAAAACTTCTGTCATTTTAACTTAAAATGAACAAAAAATGCTTATTTACAGATTGAAAAGCATTCATCAATGAATCAAGTAATGAAAAAGTAATAAATGAACTAAGATGGGTATCTACAGATGTTAAGCTAGGAAGTCATTGGGAAAAAGCTAAGAAATGTATGACAGTGTCATCTATTGCCTGCCCTCACTGTGCTAAAAGTCAATGAAAGAAATTATTAGTGATAGCATCATAATGCTGAGAACAGGGGCGAGGAAGAGTAGTCTATTATAGTGAAGTCACACATAAGAGAAATAGAAAAAAGGCATCTAGCAATAAATAGTAATAGCTGTATTTTCTCATTACACGGTCCTCTAGTTTCTTCTGGATGTATCTTTGGTCTTTGCTGTATAATTTTTATTTCAAGAGGTTATCTACAGGAAAGCCACAACATAATCAATCTTCTGTTTCCAGTAAGTTTTAATAAACTAAGAAAAAATGCTTTCTGTTTTCTAAAAACCCGGATGGCAGTATTATAGTCACAACCCTAATTTCAAACAGAGTTTTAGCAATTTTTATATGGCAGTAAAGGACAGGAAAGAAACTATTTCCTGTAGTTTGGAATGGACACAAAAACTTAGCATTTTACTCAATAAAAGCTTAACCTACATTTCAGTTTCAGTTCAAAAGAGCTTTTTCAGAGCTAAGCAGACTGAATTCCTACAAAATATTTAGTTACAATTAAATGGAGCTGGGAAACCATTGCAAAATGGAAAGACCACTGGATCATAAGTTATAAGCATATGTCAATACATATAGGTGCAGACAGCAATATGGTAGACATTTTTGAAAAAAATACCTTATTCTTCAGAAAAATCAAAAATCCACCTTACTGTCACCCTAGTATCCAAAGATATCAGACTTCACTAATAACTCATGACTATTTCTCTTGTTGTGAGTGACCTTCCTTTCTCCTTTCCCATTTTCTGGGAAACTCCCGACTGCTGTTATTCTTGTCTAACAGACAGAAGCAAGAAGTCACAGTCACTCATGAGATATCAGTAAAATACTTTGGTTCAAGGATGTCTCAACTGCAAGGCTACACACAGGATGACTGGCTTTTGTTTTTTCCTAGCTTCTAATTTACATGAGGAAGGAGGCGGAGAGGAAGCATTATGAGCTGACCACAATCCTTTCTCTCTGTCCCCTGCACTGCTCAGGGGGAGGAGAGAAACTGGGAGTGGAGCTAAGCCCAGAAGATGGGAGAGGTAGGGGAAAGGTCTTTAGATTAGTTCTTATTTCTCATTATCCTACCCTGATTTGATCCCCAGTAGGTTAAATTACACTGAGACTCTTCTGTCCATGTAAATGGGCGAGTGATCTCCCTGTCTCACCCCACAAGCTTTTAGCTGTATTTTCTCTCCCCTGTCCTCCTGAGGGGAATGATAAGAATGGCTTTGGTGGGCGCCTGGCTTCCAGCCTGGGTCAACCTATGGCAGCACAAAGCTTGGAGGTACAGTACGGTTTCAATTTCTGCTTGAGCTGAAGGAGAGGTAAAAGCCTGCTACAAAGGTGCAGATGCTGTTCCGCCTCTGTCAACTGCTTTGACTAGTGAGGTATTAGAAGCTACAATTTCTATAAAATGTTATGTAAATTAGCTCTGGGGTGTATATGATGATGTTATAGTGACATAGTAATACTAAGTGAAATTTACCGTATAAATAAACCACAGCACTTGAGAAAGGTGGGTGAGCTAGGTGGAGAGATCCCCCTCACCTCCAGCGCTGCAATAAACAAATACCTGCTCTATAGACACTTGTTTATGGGGTTTTATTTCCAGCCTATCTTTTGGGGCATCACCTTCTTCCATGATTCTCTATGCAAATGAAATAGTCAAAATTTGTATAGCAATTACCATAGTAATGAAGTACAAAGTACTCTATAG
>VZRM01007017.1:178791-252764 GCA_013397955.1 Grantiella picta
TGTGTCCGGGCTGTCCCTGTGTCCGGGCTGTCCCTGTGTCCCGTGCTGTCCCTGTGTCCGGGCTGTGCCTGTGTCCCGGGCTGGTGCAGACCCTCCTGCAGGAGCCTTGCTGGCCCGGGGGGTGGCTCCTCCCGGTCCCCGCCCGGCTTTTCCCCAACCTCCGCTCCAGCTGTCGCCCCCAGTCCGCTTGGACGGGATGTTCAGTGCCAGCAGGGACAGGACCGATGTTGGGTAGCCGGCAAAAGGTGGATGTCACCGCCCTGTTCAGGCGAACTTAAAAGCTGTTACCTGCAGGTAGTTAAAAAATATGCAGGGAAAGAACATCCTGCTGCTTGCTGGCGTCTGTTGCTGTTCAAAGGGCTTTGGAAACCAGTATTCATCATTGACAGCGACACGGGGTCCCTGAGGCTTGCTGATGTTTGGATGCTGCAAGCTGACACCAGCCAAGATCCCATTTGCAGTGCTTGCCAATTCAAAATTACAGCATTCGTGGCTCAGCATTGCAACAGTGACGCTTCTTCCTTGAGAGACTTCAGTTTTCTGTCTCCAGCACCTCAGAGATATGTCTGCTGCCAGTCTGTGGTCTCTCTTTTCCCTTTCCCATCTCTGCAGTCCTGGATATCTGGGACAGCTTTGCTTTTCTTGTTTCTCATCACTTAGTGATTTTCAAAAAGTCCCACTGGAAATAATTTTCTGCTTTCTCTGCCTTTAAATCATTTCCTTCACAACCCTCCTTCTATTTTAGAATTGTTTTAGTTATGTCTCTGGAGTGTTTTATAGTTACACTTAGAATTCAAATACAATTCAAAAAGTGGAACTTGGATCAATCCATGTTCAGGAAGCGTCTGGAGGGACATCTATGCTTTGTTCTCGTTTTTACTGTTGACAGCCGTTTCTGGAAGAGGCTTCTTTTCTTTGATCATCACAGTTCCCAATAAATTTTAATCCTGTACCTTCCATTGGGTATTAATGTACCATACTTGATTATGAGCAAAAATATTATTAAGACCTTGTTATACAGGCATGCTAAAAGTAGCCCAGAGTCAGTGCTGAGACAGTGCTGGGAATTTAGGCACACCTGGTTACATGGAGGACTAATGATCAATCTGACATTTGAAGAGCCACCTACAGCAGACAGGCTGAGAAAATTGGTGAGACTTGCCCGTATCTCTTGTTTCCATCAAAATATATCAAAAAATCAATCTTATCTTTAGGCTATTAAGTTCTGTCAAGCAAGCATTGCTGGTGGAATGGTTGTCTGTCTTCTCTTATGATATCTAGTTTTAAATCAACATTTTGAAAACAACATTTTTTATAAGACAAATTAATCAGAAAATAAAGAATTTGATAAAGTGCTAAAGGAAACATTCAGGAATTAAACATTTTTAGAGCCTCTTGTCATTAGGTAAAAAATCTGGATAATTTGACAGAATGCAATGTGAGGAAATTGTGTCACTGGTGCATTTCTCTTTCCTGTTCTGCTGCTTTTTTTCATATCTGTAAAAGATCTGTTAAGCAATTAAAATTATGGTGAAGTGAAATCATGGAAAGCTTATACCTTATAGGTGAATTAAATTAAAATAATTTGAAGACATCAAATTGCACTCCAGAGTAATTTAAATGGTTACTTGATCTTCTCTTCAATTTTGCTGCTTCAGTTTTCAGTTACTTTTTCTAAATTTACTATTAAATTCTTTTAGAAAGTAATCTTAAACCTAGAAGAATTGGAGTTTTTTATGTCCTGTCCTGTGTATAATCAAAGGAGAAAAACTGAGAAGAAGCTGTATATAAGCTGAATTTTGAGTTTGATAAAAGAATATCCCAGTTTTATGTGTAAAAAAACCAATAATTGGGTCTGCCATAAATTTAGCCTGAAGTCTGTTTTTCTTTAATTTTAACCTTGCTTTTCTGTGGTAGTTATCTTCCTCTTAAATTACTAATTTTCAAGAAATTTTATGAGAAGTTAGATGAATTACATCAGAAGGTGAGTTTTAATGTTCCAGTAAGTGTGTGTAGTATATTTTCATACTAGCAGTAGTCTTGAAATGTGCAGTAATTTTTATTTATCATGATACAAAATAGTACCTCTGCAGAGGAAAAAAATCACCAAAACCAGAATTCTGATCTTAACATTGATTTCTTTGCTTTCCTTTGTGGCTTTTACTAAATTATGCTTAAATCTTATGCTACAAAATGAAAGTCCATAAATAAATTATTTCTTGAACCCATGTTTTGGATTAGAGTAGTGGCGTCCACATGTAACAGTTACACATGCTCTTAACCAGTTTAGGAATTCTTGGAAAGCCCCAAATGCAACTGAAATTCTGGTCTCACTGAATATAATAAAAACTTTCCATTCATTTGAGCAAGAGCAAAAGGTCCCCCTGTGCATCAAAATACTGTGCAACATAAGACATTGATTCAAAATAGAAATAGAAGCCTTATGCATTAAATCAATACGTAGTCATAGGATCTTCTGAAAACTATTAATGAGGTAGGAAACTAGATAGGGGTTTCAGAAATTATCCTCAAGCTCATGGTTTTTTTCAAAAAAGAAAAAACAAACAACCCAAAAACCCTAAAAGGAAAAAAAAATGGCAAAAAACAAAAGCAAAAATGGGCAAGTTTTTCAAATATATTTTTCCAAACACTCATTGCAGTGGCAGTTGAGTCCTTAAGCAATATTGAAAATTCTATCGCTTCAGTCTTATTCTTCTCTGATATCTTAGTAAACAGCAGCAGAAGAATTTTCCTGCAGACATACAGGCTATCTTCATTAGCAGCTTCCTTGGTATAACGTTTTCCAAGTTCAGCATGAGACATTTTGCATCCTAAATGTAGCCCTTTCTACTCCTTTAATTTTGCTTTGCTTTGATGATAGCACTTGATTTTTTAGTAACTTTTAGGGATACAGGCCAAATTCAGGCAGAGATCCTCTCCAGTACATCTGATATGATGTGTTGCTTGCTAGAATTTAAAGGCTAAGAGTAGTCAGAATTCCATATTTATTAAAATTACAGAAATTATTACAGTATAAATGTTTAAGAATTTCTAGATTATTTCCAGGAATGAATTCTGACTAATTGCATCTTTATAAAAATAGCTAATGTGCAGTCACTCAATAAGAAATCATATGACTGTAGCGTACTTCTGACTACAAAGTGCTGTGCTTAAAGGATTTTCCTTCTGTGAAGCACAGTCAGATCCATGAGTTTTTGTTGTAACTTCTGGGAAACCTGAAATGCATAGACCAGAATTAGAGTATTTTGAAATAAGTATATATGAGGTACTAAAATAAGTAATTCTTTGTTGTTTGTCTTATATTAGTGTTCTGTGTGATTGAAGCTCACTTACATGGATATAGTTTATGTGTATGTAAAGATAAATAGAGCATACGTTTGTAAGTATTTAAGGGAATGTTATGATAATTTAAGAAGCAAGATTTGCAGAGGCAGATAAATATTTTATTAGACCAAATTGTATAGGTTATGGTTCGTATAAGTTATATGATAGCATGGAACACTTTCACAGACTATTGCTGATATTTCAGTAGCTCAGTCACTGAGCAGATTCATGACTGGCTCCCTGATCAGAAGCAGCCAGCTTTAAATAACTCACTAATGGAGTACTGGGTGAAGAAAGACCCATTTTGAGCAGGAGACAATTTTCTCCAATATCCGGGACATAAGGAAAAAGAAATGGGAGAGGATTCCGGGACGAGCAAGAGATTGAATGTAGGCAAGGAAATGAGGAAAGTCTCCTCTAATGTGATCATGGAGACACATCTGCTTATGGCAGTTCTGTAGTTCAGCAACTCTCAAGCAAAACTGAAAATCTCCAAGTTTGCTTGTAAAAGAAGGTGATGTGTGATACATGGAGTCTCTTTCAAAGGATTCTTGTGCCAGCTGGCTATTTCAAAACATATTGAGGTTTTGAGCATTAACATCAATGCTAAGAGAATATATTGAGTTATTACAGTTGGTATAAATTCTGGAACCTGACACAAAGCTGTTTGAATTCAATGTTAGTCTTTCCATTGGTTCCAAAGGTTTCCTATTTATTGAATCATCACAGGTACTGCAGATTAGATTTCAGTTTGTGGGTATTAAGTGTGGTTCTTTATTTAAAGTGAGGTGTTTTTCTTTTCTAAATGTAATACATTCATTACATATGTTTGCTCTATGTTTGTGTTCTTAGCTAATTTTCTTAGCAATAGGATTTTATTTTCTAATAAAGCAGCTACCCGAAAGCCTTCTGTAGAAACCAGAATGATGGAAATTTATTACCTCTTTGCATAGTAGTTTTTCTCTATTTTAAGTGAAATACTCACTAGGTCTAAGAATGTTGAAATACTGTTCTTTATTTTAAAGCCTCAGCTGTCTGACTAGCTGTAGAAGTTTGTGCTTTTTTCATTGATGCTTGTAAGCTTACACGGGCTAAGAAGGCTGCTGCAAAAAATAAATCTGATTTATGTTTTTCCAAAGGGTTGATGTGTTAGTGTGACACATATCCTGGAAGTAAGATAATGAAAAGAAACCCCTGCACTTCAGAAACCCTGGATTTTTAATTTTGTTGCAAACACAGGAATAAAACCAGGAATGTATTAAGATATTTTTGTGAGAAAAGTATAACATTCATAACTACAAGGTAATTAAAAACAAAGTGGCATCACTGGAGTGTTTAATCTTTTAATGTCGGAGCATTTGTTTGTATATCAATTATTTGCATATAAATTTTGAATATGTGTGCTTTAGTTGTAGACAACAGGGGACAGGAATCCAGGCATATATTTTCAAAAAAGTCATTAAAAGAGCTTATTAAGGGGTGCAATTGCGTGAGTGCAGACAAAGAGAACTATTTCTATAGAAGCTATTTATGTATTACTTGTAAAATAGTAAAGTGTTTCTTCCTGCTCTTTTCAATAACCAAAGCAATTTCTTTTCTATGAAATGTACTAAAACCTGAGATTTTTTTCTGTAGAAAATAGCACTCTTTAAATAGAATTCTCTATGAACCAGTTTACCTGGAAAATGCAAGTTCTTCCATTTCAAGAATGAAAGTCTAACTATGGTTATTATCACAGGCATCACTTTCCTCACTGTAAAAACCTACAGATGCCATCATGAACTGAAATCATTGTGTCTAACAATGTAGTGGTGAACAAAAGAGTCTGTCCTCACCCCACTAGGTTTGCAGTCAAAATACACTGAGAAAATTAGTATTGGAGTTAATTTAGAATGCAGTGAGCTGCTTACATTGAAAAAAAAAATATGTCAAGAAGCTGTAGGAGACTTGGGAAGATATGTCACTGGGAAGCCTATTCCTATTAAGTTATTTAGCTTTCATTTGTGTGATGGTGGTGCCAGTTTTCCAGACATCATTGAGTTCTCTAGCCTGAAGAAAACTTTTATACATAAAATGAGTTATAATTTATTAAAATATGGAGCTTTTGGGATATATAAAATACTCCAAAAGCACAAAACCCATTTTGTCTCTCTCTTGAAAAGTCTTTAGCTATTAGGGCTCACTGATAATTCTGTCTTCATTGACTATAGCAGGATTTTTCAATTTTTTTTCCCCTGGTTTTTCACATTCAATTCTCAATTCAGCTTTGCATCAATGTATTTTTAATTATGTATTTATTTCAACTTTCAGTACGATGAAAGTAAAACTAAATTAAAATTAATACTAAGTAAATAAAGGAGGAGAAAAACCCGTGGCTTAAACAGAATGACTTTATCTAGTCGTGTTCACCTCGTATCCTGAGATATTCTGAATGTTTTCTAAGAGATCCTTAATTCAGGTTTTAACTCAAAGGGCCTTAAGTGCTTTTCAGTACACTGAAGCTAAAGCATTGGGTGTCCAGTGCTCTTAACCTTTTTATCTTCAGTGTTCTATGAAAAACTGAGCAGAAGTTGCTCTACCATGAATAACAGACCACTTTATTTAAAAATGTTTAATCTTGGAAGTCGTTTGTCTTCAGTCTTCCAGACATTTTTGTGTGTGGGCTAGGTGATTACTTTTTAAAGCTTCTTTGTTACAGAAAAGCAGAAACAGCATTTTCCAAAACATGGTGTACATAAATGTTATTTTTCATTTGGAAACAGCCAAAATATTCGAAGTGAGGCAATATGCCATTTGTTTTTTGACCATGACAGAAATGAAAAAGTCTCCCTCAGCAACTGAATAAGAGGGAAGCACAGGAAATCTTCTGACCTCTGTATTAGTATCTAACAGTTTAGTGATGATTTTGCACTCATCTTTACTTCTAGACTTTGTTTATGTCATGGTTTAGGAATGGTACTCCCCAATTTAGTGCCCCCACCAAGACTCTCCAAACTATGTTCCACTCTCTCTTACTCCCCCATTTTCCCCTTTCCCTCTGTGGAGGAATGGAGAGAAGAATTGGACACACAAAAAGCAAAGGTCACAAGTTGAGAACTATTTACTGGAAACAGCAGTGAAACAAGAAAATGAACAGTAAAAACAACAATACTAATGACAGAGGGTGCAAGGAAAGAAACTATTCACATGGAAAAAAACCCCAATAATAGACAATACCAGAGGGCTCCCTCTGCCATGTTTTCTTGACTAACAGGAACCCCTTTTTCTCAGAAGAGGGTCCCTTTCCCTTGTGCCAGCAATGACATGAGGGGGAATAGAATATGTACCACCATATGTCCCAGCCACAGCCCCTGCCAGCTACTGCAAAAAACTAACCCTGTCCTGGCCAGAATAAGGACAGCATAAATCAAGAGTGCTTGTAATTTCAGCCACTACTGGCCACATTTTTTTGAGTGCAGCCGTGTTGTCCTTAATGTTTTACATTCTTGTGGACTTCAATGGGACTTAAAGCCACATAGAATCTTGTGGAAGTAAGGATTTTTCGTCTGTGTCAAGACTTTATGTAACAGACTGCTGAGCTCTCAAGAGGTACTACATGAGCTCAATTTCCACAGAAATGTCAGGGCAGATGTTCAAGCCCTGCAGAATTATGCTGGTAGGTTCTTATGTTGGCAATGGTCTTGTTGTTGTGCTCTGCAAAATGTAGCACACCTAGGAAGTAAGGTAAATTGAGGACTCAAATAAGAGCAGATACTAAGAATGTTGATTCTTCATTGTCCTACAAAAATATTTTTGTTGCATTGAAGAAAATGGTTGAAAAAATAAGACACAGTCAATAGGGACAAGCAAAAGATACTACACTTATGCAAAAATAGTCTCAGTGTAAATACACAAGGTTAAGCAATGGACTAGGTGGGAGTTCTTTAGAAAAGAAAGGAATGGATCACATGTGAGTCTGCGAGTCAGCCATTTCATTCTGTTCTTAAACAAAAAAAAAAAAAGAAATTACGTAAATAACCTGTAAGGTAGATAAATAACCTTCCTGTTCAAGATCTCTGATAAGCGGAAGCAAGGTGTCATGTTTCTGTCATAAAGCTAGAAGAAAAACAGATCCATTGGAGGTGTTCTGAAAGACATCATTGTGAATGAGGAAAGGGTTAGGAAACATGACCACTGAAGATGGATGGAAAGACATGGGGTTATTTAGACTAAAAGTTTATTTAATGTGGAGTCCTGTGTATAAAAATAAAAGTGATTTTTTTTTTCCTGTGTGTCTATGGTACGTAGGAGAAGAAGTAATAAACTTAAATTCTGTAATGAATTATTCGTGTTTAACAATAGGACAGACTTTCTGAACAAAAAAAATATAATGCTGAGGCATGGAATAATTTTTCTGAGATCTGCATTACTGAATGGATTTTTTTGGGCCAGGTTAATAAAATATTTAGTTTAGCTAGCTGATTTGTCTCAGAATAGATGGATAGACAGGTAAGATACGTTCTGAAGGTCATTTCAACACTATTCTTCTATAGTTCTTTAAGATTTGGCTTGAAATATTTGCTTAGTTCAAATTTATTAATTTCTTAAAACTGTATTATTCTCAGTTAGACAGCATTATTCTCAGCTGTTTATGTGAACTCAAAGTAATCAGTAGATACGGATGGAAGTCTGTTCATATGCAGACTGAAATAAGTATTTAGAATTTGTTGCTTTTTTGTGACTTAGTATATAGTCATTGTATTTGACTGGATGTGATTAATATGAGCTTAAGAGCTGTCATTTGGTTTTATTTTAAACAATCTTGCTTGATTGTTCATTGCCTCATTTTCATGCTGCATTAGTTCTTAGATCTTTTTTGTATATTGACAATGTCATTCAGTTTTGTGGTTTGTGTGTTTTAATGTTATTAGTTTAATTGTCGTTCTTTAGATAACATAAAAATCTAAAATGCTAAGAAGTGTCAAAAATAGGTTTCTAAAATTTCTTTGAGAATTTGATTAGTAGCATAAAGGAATAAACATTGTACACAGCATTTTCTGATGTGTCGTAATTAAAATTGCATTCAACTGGATTGACTAAGACTAGGTGCTCAACCAAGCATCTAATTATTTTGAAAAATTGAACTTGGATGCTGTATTGTGACATTGACTATAGACAAAGGTTCCTGATACTGATTTCTGCATCTTCAGAAAGAAGTCCAGCATGGAGGAGCACAATAGCACAGTAAATTCGGAGTTCGAAGCATTTGCTAATAGAAATGGTATTTTCTTAAATGAGATGGTCAACTTATTTGCATGTATTCATTAATGTTATTATTTATAATAGTTGAGAAGATGTCCAAGAGAGTGTTTTCTAAGAAAACAGGACACATTTCCAGGAAGACATTAGGAAGAGTCATGTAGGTCACATTTGTTTCAGTCTTGGTGAGTATGAGTATTTTTTTGCTTATTTCATGTGAAACTTTTGTGTGATTCAGTTCACAGAACATTGCACCTGATCAAACACTACACATCTGAATACGTCTTCTCAAATGTGAAGCTGTCTCTGAAGCACCTACAGCAGTGAGGATAGCAGTTTTCGCTTCTCCGTGACTTATGTGGATTATTGTAAATAAGGTTAATTTCTCTTTAAGAATGGGGGGTACTGAAGAGGTCAGCAACATTATGAAAAAGATAATTATCACAAAAGTCTGTGGTGGGTTTATCCTGGCTGGCAGCCAAGCATCCACACAGCTCCTTCTCACTCTTCTCACCCTCAGCATGGCAGAAGAGCAAACAGAACAGAAGAAGATAGCTCGTGTTTTGAGGTTAAGACAAGGAGATCACTCACCAATTGCTGTGCCAGGCAGAGTAGACTCAAACTAAGAAAATTATTTATTGTAAATTAATATAAATACTTAATCACTCTTTCAGGTATTAATAAACGAAAACAAAAGAAGAAAAAAACGTTAAAACATTTAAGGAAAACACTCCTTTTCCCAAGCTTGACTTCCCGTCAGGCACCTCTCCTCCCATCCTGTTTACGGCCGCAGGTTGTGCTCAGTGCTTTCAAAGAGGCAAGGGATCCAGTGGTGGAGGGGTGGCAGTGTTTGCAGTCAGGAAATAGTGGTTCCTTTTGGGGCTCCTTCTTTGCTCTTTTCCTCTGCTTTGGCATGGGTCTTCCACAGGCTCTGTGCCTCTGGGAATATACACTCTGCCATGGAACATTCCCACCTCTCTGACCTTGGTATTCTCTTGCTGCTTCCCTTAGGTTCCCTCTTCCTATCTCTGTTCACTCATTGTCTCTATGTTCCCTCCTCCTCTTTCTAGAGTTTCCATTCTTTCTTAAAAATATTTTTGCAGAGGCAACACCAAATTCACGGATGGGCTCACCTTTGGCCTGTGATGGGTCAAGAACTATCTGGAACTGACTGTGTCCAATACAGGACAATCACTGACCTTCCTCCACAGAGGCCACTCCTGCAATTACTCACTACCAAAAGCTTGCCACAACACCACTGAAGATTTTATCCACATTGCATTTTCAAGCAGGAAGTCCATATCCCTTCATCACTTTTGAGAACTGAATAGATTCATCAGCAATCTGATGTTCTGCATGCCTTTATGAGCTTTAATAATTCCTTTCTTCTCTGCCTGCCTCACAGCTTTCAATTTAAACAAATAATATATAAACTCTGTATTTTTTAGCTCTTAGTCTGACTTATGGAGTTTTCAACAGACATTGCTATGGATTGACAATGATAACGTCATTTGTATTGATGTCCAGCCCTAAATTTCTTTCAGGATGGGCAAATTTTATTCTTATTTATTAGTTTTCTTACTCTAGAAAGTAGATTTATCAGAAAATAACACTGCAGTGTCCTGAAGAGAACAGCAGCCACTGACATTGCTTTCAACTAGCACAGGGCAAGAGAAAGCCAGCAAGGTAATAAAGTCAGCTTGATGAGAGGTAGTTTTAAGACAGCAGCAAATTAAGCTTTGCCAAGGTCAGCAGTCCAATTTCTTGGTGAGTCATCTGTCCATTTTCTTGTTAGTCTGACAGAAGCTAGTCTCCACTTGTGAGAAAAAGTCAAAAGGCATGAACTGTGGTAAACAAGGTATAAAAAAGGACTATAACAAAGAGTATGCATCATTACCTTCATTAGAGAAATACCCAAAAGCAATTTCAGAGGATTCAAATATCTCACAGCTAGTTTATTTTGCTGAATGATGGTAGAAATCCCAAACAGAAATAAAAAAAGGGAAAAAAAGGATTGCAGTAGTGATTGAAGATAATTACTTTGTACATCTCTTAAACTCTTGAAAATGCCATCACTACCTATTTATTAACTGCCTTTTTTGTCACACATCATTCTTCATAGCAGTTTCATGAAATTCTTGGGATCCGAAGAAGGAAAGAAGATGAGTGTCTCTGTGTTCTGTGGGCCAGGGTCTCTGGCCTCTATGGAGAGGACTTTCGACAGAGTTTTCTTAGGACTGTGCAGTTTGGCACATCCCACAGGTAAAAAGATTCAGAGATGACAATCATGAAGTTCATAGGCAAGATAATAGCAAGACATTGATTGATAGGTAGTCTATTTGCTACCATAATCTTATTCTAAACTTAATAACTACTGAAATATAGAGTGATTTCCCCCATGATGTGCTTGCAGAAGAAAGTACCACATACTACTCAGAATATTAAAAATCTTGCTGTCTTAAATTAATGTCAGGGATCAGATTGTTCTGAAAATGTTTATCAGTTGGTACTGATAAAATGGAAATTTTGCTGGTACCACCTCAAAGGATAATGCATGACAGAGCACAGCTTCCATTGATATCAACAGGTGTTGCACGTAGTGATCTGAGAATTGATGTGGACTCTTTATATAGAGTGACATTTCAGAGATAAATGGATATTTATGGAAAGTCATGAACAAACCTTATGTGAATTATTTAACTGTCATAGGCATTTCTACATAGAAAATCAGAGAAAGGTGATATGAGGAACTGAAATGGAAAACACAGTTAACAAAGCAGCAGAACAAGAAAAAACAAGGCTATAAAAACCATAAAAGGTCCAATTAACACTTTACTATCTGACCAGACATCTATAGTTTATTGTAAAACTATGGAATATCCCCTAGGGAATAAACTAAGACGGTTAAGAGCTTTGAAAGGATGCAGAATCTAACAATTAGCCCTTAAGTTTATGGATAACTAAAGAGAAATATTCCTACAGTAGATTTTTTAATTTTATAGTGTTCTTATGAAAGCCAAAGGATGTCAGTAGGTGTTGTGAAACATCAGAGCTTATCAGGTGGGGCCATGAATCTTACATAATGCTTTTTCTTTAAATCAGTTCAGTCATAATTACACTTTTTAAAAATACCACTGAAAATTGTTCACAATTTTTCACAAATTGTAGAAACATCCTCAGAAAGTAAGAATCAGTAATTGCCTTTGTCTATTCTAACTGTAAGAACAGGAAAATAGCCTGGAAAAACAAAAATTGGTCTGAGAGAATAGAAAACACATTCGCCTGCTGGCTGTCCTTGCTGTGATCATCAGGACAAAGTGCTGCAGGGGGGCTGTTGTTAGTGGAGTGAACTAAGCAGCTGATAAATTTTTACCCAACACATTTTTCTTAATGGCCTGGACAAAGAGACAGAGTGTGTACCCTCAGCAAGTTTGAATATGATGCAAAACTGGGAACAGCTGATGGCTGTGCTACCTACTCTTCAGAAAGACCTCAACTGCCTAGGGAAGTGGGCTGAGAAGAACCCAGGAGATGAGTCATTTTAGCATGAACTCATGAAAGGAACCTCACCTATGATCTCTGAAGGAGCCTATGGAAGAGCCTGTCTCCCCACTGGCTGAGAAAAGGGGAACCTGCCTACTTTAGATTTTTGTGCCTGAAGTTAAACTTAGTGAATGTGCAGCTTTTAAAGCAGCCAGTTTGTAGAGCCATAGCACATAAAATCAATCTAACAGAAAGGATATTTTCTATCACATGAAAACTGGTTCTCAAAAAGTAGAATACAGAGCTGAAATGACATGTTTTCTCACTGTGGTCGCTGTTCCAGTCCTGAGTAATGCTACCTGGTGCTTGTCCAACCACTGTCCTGACAGCTTGTCAAGAGGGTCCTTGGAAATAGTTTTCACATGATTTACTGCATCAAACAAGCTGTCTTTACATTCCAATTCAGGCTTGACAAATTTGTCAGTTTCTCCAATCCATTCACAATTCATAAAGTCAGCATTTCTGTGAAGCAACCTGAGACATCTGCAAGGAAACCCCTGGAGATTGCTTCAAGTGTGACTAATTTAGAAATAGTGTAATGTGTTTTAAATCTCAACAAAAGAATGAGGCTTGGAAGGTAGCAGGACGTCTTAATTAAAAATGATCTTACAGCATCTGAGAGTTTCCTGTGCACCAAAGATTTATATTTGAAAATTCTCACTGGTCTGAAAGAACTCAGGGCTTCCCTCGAGAAAGTGTTTGGTTCAGATTCATAAGCTATTAGAGGGTGAGTTATAAAAATGACGAGGATAGAACCTTTATGCAATTGGGGGAGCAAAAAAATGCACTTCTTTTGCTGGCTGGATAAACAACTTGAGTACTGCATTCCTCAAATAGCGTCATCCATTTAAAGTTTTGTTAGCAAAAAGGTTTTCCACTTAATATGATTTGCTATCTTTGTTCCCTGGTGCAGGGAAGAACTGGGTATGAAGTTGTTACAATATGTATGTCAGTTAACCAAGAATTAGCAGTTCTCTCTCCTTCTTCCTTTTCACACGATTCCTGTTATTTTCAGCGCAAATTATTTTTACCATGTTTTAACAGATGACAGAAGTTAAAATAAGCAAAGCTAAATTACTAGGATATCATTGTTTCAGCTAGGGTGGAGTTAATTTCTCCTCAGTAGCTGATACAGTGCTGTATTTTGGACTTGGAATGAGAATGGTGTTGATAACACTGGCTGAAGGTATATTCCACACCATAGAATGTCATGCCCAATATGTAAACTGTGGGAGTTACTGGAAGTGGGACTGATCTATGTTCAGGAATGGGGTCTGGCATCAGTTTGTGGGTGGAGCAATTGTATTGTGTGTAACTCATTTATTTGGTTTTTTCCTTCCCTTTTTATTGTCATCATCTTTATTATTATTATTTACTATTAATATTGTAGTTTACTTTGTTTTCAATTATTAATTTCAATGTCCTTATGTCAACCTACAAATTTTACTTTTGATTCTCCTCCCCATTCAACTGCAGTGAGGATGGGGGAGGGGGGAGAAAAGGCCATTGAAACAGAATTCAGTAGGGTTTCCAGATTAAAACAAAATTACAGAACTGGGATTTGGGATTTGTTCTCATCCCAATCCCTCAGCCCTCATGATGTGGCTGAACTGTGTGCTGCGAGTCCAGATACTCTAAGGGTATGAACAGATCTTCAGGGTGCTCTAGGCCACACAACCTGTTGAATTTGGCTTAGCAAAGCTGGAACAGCCACGGAACTAAAAAAGGTGCCCAAGGCTATCCCCATCCCTTGACAAAGCTATTGCTGAGCAGCAAGTCAGGCTGTTCCACAGGGAGGGCAAACCTCAGTTGAGGCTATGCACAGCACAGGCATCACTGCATCCCCAGCTGGGCTTAAAAGCATGACATAAGGGAAAAGAGGGTGAATAAAAACACAAATATATAAACCAATTGGGACTGTATGGAATTCTAAACTAGAATTAAGATTTGTTCACATCACTGTAGTTTATCAAATGACACAGCCTATTCACAGTAGCATGTCTTGATGTGATGTAAAAATACTGAGGGATGGAATTCATTTACTGTTTTCTGTACTGATTTAATCTCTTGCATGAAGTGGAGTGATCAGTTCAGCTTTTTGAAAACTGCACTGGGTTTTTCTGAAAAACGAAGCAGGCTCTGAACAAAGACAAATCAGATTTGTTGCTTAGCAGAACAACATCTATATGGCAATGCTTCAGAGGACAAGAAATGATCTTTCAGCGCTGGCCAAAGCAGGACTGACAGGAGTATGAGCTTGAGATTACTTGAATGTGGGGGCAGAATGTGTAATTGAGAGTCAAAAAATCACAAAAGTCCTTGGACAATTTATGGCACAAACAGGACTAGAAATTACTTGCAATCTTTTATACTATTGCTTCTGCCTCCCATTCTCAGCATTAACCTGCATGCTTGGCCCTGCTGTGCAGTTATATGTCAGAGAGCCCAGGGTAGCAACAAAATTCTTTTGTTCTTGTGACATGCATGCAAACATTACTTGAGGTACTTTGATTTGTGCTAGTACACCTGACATTTTCTCCATCAGCAGAGAGAAATACCACATTTGACAAATCGAACTGCTCTTGCTGAAAACACTTTTCTGGAAATCAATTCGTCTGTTTCACCTGGCAGTTTATGAATTCCACAAACCTGATGTTCTGTCCTCAAGATGAAAAATTCTTAAAAATATGAGGATGGTTTTTCACTCTTTGGGGTCTAAGACATTTGTCTCAGCCTATAGCTTGTGAAGCAGTTTGTTCACAGTCTTCAGCAACTTCTTGTGTCTTAAGAAAGTGTTCAGTCTGTTAATCATCTGGAAACATCTACAGGAGATTATCATGGCTGGGTTTGGCCAACAAGAGCCACAGTGTTTTTTCTACAACCAAGAAGTGTTTGCCAAGTTTCCTCTCCTTTAAGTCATGATCTGTGCACTCAAAATATCTTCCAGAGGCTGGTCAGCTGCAAGTAAACAGGCAGTTTGGATTTGGTTGGAGCTGCATGGAAACAGTTTTATTTGTCTACTCCAGCTGGGCTCCACGCATGCAAGTTGTTGGTAACATTACACCAACAGAGTTTATCTAGACAGGAGAAATTCCCCATTGTTGCGTGTTATCACAGGTTCTACTTGGAATCTGCTAATAGCTACTTATCTTCATATCCTCCAGCCTTGTCCCAGTAAGGTGCTGTTCTGCTGAAGGATGAACCAGCTTGAGAGTACTCTGTGATCTAGCATGGGGAGATAGAGGATTTTCTTGAAGAATGGCCATAAACAATGTCAGAGTATATGTGACTGAAGGAACATCTGAACGTCCTTTTGCTTTGCCTCTGTGCTGTGTTCTGTTGGTTTTCTCCAGTGAAAATGCAGCAGATTCTCTTGCCAGGGGACTCCTCAGCTGCAACTTGGAGCAGAAGAGTGATGTGACATCAATAGTGGGTGATTAAACATAGCATTGTAAGGACATAATGTAAAATTGAATCAGAATGAATAAACATAGTGTTTGAAACTGCAATGTATATAGGAAGTCACTGAAGCTGTTGCCACATTAAATGGCTGTTACAGAATTTATTTCTTATATGTTTATTTTATGTACATCCAAAATTTTATATGTACATATTTCATACAATCCTAATACTTGACACAAACTTCTAGCTCTTTATGCAGTCTGTAATGATGCTTCTGAGTGTTGGAACACAAGTGCCTATGCTAGGAAGCTTTTATCTTTTCAGCTAGTGTTGGCAGGATTTTTTTGATGTGCCATGAGTAACTTATTCATGGCATTAATTTATTCAAAGAATTCCTGGGCATGGTGCTGGAGTTGGAAGGTTCCAGTGAGGACTGCCAATAGATAGTTTGTATGCAACCATCTAATTTCCCAGGATAACTGTGGTTACTAGTGTAGAAAAAGGCTTTTCTGTACCACCTGGTTTCAAGACCAAGAAATACTCTCAGTAAATTTAATTTACTAGTATAATTATCATGTGCTTATTCTTTCTTTTCTCTTAATTTTTAACATGATCTCAATAAAACTATGTCTAATCTCTTGCAATCCAGAGTTTCTGAGACTGCATTCAGTACTGAGACTGCATTCAGAAAAGTGAGTTGGGTCTTTCCTACTTAGGAAACTGGCTGAAGGGTTGAATAAGGAAATGAATTTTAGTTGCTTTTATGGCTTCAAGTTACCCTAAGTGTTATATCTCAGAGGTTCAAATTTCTCCCTGTAGCTACCTAGGTCTAGGAATTTGATATTGTTGTCTCTCATGAATCACTAGAATCCATATACTGAAGCTTTAAAAAAAAAAATTGTCAATAGACTGTGCTGTAAATGAAATATTCAACAAACTATCATAAAATACGAGAAGTGCATAAAGTTAACTGCAGATGTGCCTAAAAGCATATAGCAATCAATGTACCACATTATTTTAAATTCTCTATAGTCACAGATGCAGGCATTTAATATTACTGACATAACAAATCCTTGTGAAATCAGTAGGATGTCTCACAATGCCTGATATAAAAGGACAAGCATTGGTAATTGCAATAGCATCACATATAGGCAAAGGAAAACTTTTTTTTTCAAATTCTATAGTCAGATGGAGCAGACTTGGTAAAAAAATTAGAAGATTTAATGACCACAAAAATAAAAAAACACCAAAGAGTCAGATCTCTTAAAAGAGGGTATCAATTTTGGCATCTCTCTTTTAGTGAAACTTCACATAAGAAAGGAAAAACTATCTCCTCAGAATTTCACCTCAGGTTTTTAAAAGGTAATTTATGGATTCTCATGCTGTAGAATTGTGACTTCAGTCAAGAGGAAACAACAGGAATTTACTAAGGACCAGAGGTAAGTTATTACAAGCCCTTCTGAGTTAGCCTAGTGTTTTCTTCAGTTTTTTTTTACTTTACCAGATTTCCTGACAGAAAAGTAATTGCAGGTGTTCAGAGAGATACGGATCCAGCTCACAACATCCAAAGTTAAAGCTGGCTATTGAACTACAGGAATCTATCCTTTCTCTATGGGATTTTTACTTTTCAAAAACGCAGTAGAGTTGTATTAACTAATACTTGGACAATAAAAGACCAATGACCAACTTACTGAACAGATTCCTTTGAGTTCTGGTGAACAATGGTCCAAGGCAAATTTCTGTTTCTGTAATATTGGCAAGACAAGAGCCAGTTTCTTACTTTTCTTATGAATAAGAGTAGCTTGAGGTTATCCAAATTTACACAGCAAATCCATCATTCAAGCTCTCAAATACTGAGAGTAGTCCTGGGTCCAGTAACCATCTATCACAGAAGAGTCCTAGTGCCAGCACTAAAGCTGCCCTAATGACCTTTCACTGTTGGTGATACTGTTGTAGCCACACCAGCAGAAAGACAAAGAAAATATAAGATAACTAGAGAGTGGCAATAGTCAGATACTTGAAAAATGCAGAGCTCTTTTAAATGTTTTTCCATTATTGGACAAGTATTAGCATATCTCTGCCACAGACTAGAGAAAAGTTGGGGAAAGGGGTAAAGAATAATGCCAAACATATAAGGAGAAAACTCTCACTATTCTTGAATTTCTGTGAGGTGGAGATTCCCTCTACCATAATTACCTACAACACTTCAGTGCTATATGGGAATCAAGTGAAGCTGTTAACTTTGATCAGACCATTTTTTCAACCTGTTTAATAAACATCTTTGAAACAGGCTTATTGCTGTTTCTGAGGAAATGGTGATGACCTGATCATCCATCCCTACCTGACAGGATGGCACCTTGCTATCAGTTGTTTAATGGTCTTTCCTTGTCACAGATTCACAATTGATCAAATTTTATTTATAAAATAAATAACATATTACCAGTCATAAAATTAGCCATTTATTTTAAAAAAATGTTAGGAACATTTGATTGTAAGAGCTAATAGTGTTGATGATTTCACGTCCTGACTAAAGGCTATGCAAAAAAATAGCTTTAAAAAACAGTGATGGCAAAACCACCAACTCCTTCAAACACTAAACTAAGTAATTTATTAATTACATTATAGAACAGAAACCTAGGGGCTAGAATCAGAGAGCTGGATGGTCTCTTTTAATTTATATTTCCAGGGTTTTAATAATTTTAAATGTAACTAACACTAATCAGTGAAACAGGCAAGATGGGCAATGCTCTTGCATCAGGAAGGAAATGTGAAATTTATGGTTTGTGTACTGTCTACTTTCCCAGGAACCAGTTGGCATCATAATCCAAGCACTATTTTTTACAACACCAGGATCAATACTGAAAATGGGAGAGGTAATAAGCAGCTTTAATTCCTCCCGTAAAGTCAGAACACCATCTACCAAATGATAAATGAGCAATGGCTCAACCAGTGCTCTGTTTTCTGGAAAGCTCCTCATCCACAAGGACCTATTTAATTATTTCTTTGTTTTTATGGGTCTGTCTACAGTCATTTACTTTTTCTTCACAGTCGGTTACCCAAGGTAATTCTAACTCTAATGACACTGGGATGTTTTCCTACAGAAGTTGGAGGACAGTTTAGAGACCCTGCAGAAAGAATTTTCCTCCTGCTAATAGTGAAACCTTCCTCTTTAGGGCCTCCTGAATCCCATCATGATATAGTTCTAGTGTCCTGTCAAGCCCCACCTGGGACCCCAACCCCCCACTCTCTCCATGGCCAGAAGTCTCATTTCAGCTCAAGCCTGGGCCCCTAGTCTCACCTCATCTGCCTTTCTCCAGCCCTGTCCACATCATTCCTGAGCTATTAGTTAGATTTCCTGGACTGATATTAGACTGAGTCATTACCTCAGCTTTGTCTGATGGTGGGGGGGAACCCACTGTGATGGGCATCACTGCTGTGCACCCCCTGCTCAGATACTGTGGGTCTGTGATCTGCTGCTGGGGATGCAGTGATGCCTGTGCTGCGCATAGCCTCAGCTGAGGTTGCTGCTCAGCAATAGCTTTGTCAAGGGATGGGGATAGCCTTGGGCACCTTTTTTAGTTCCGTGGCTGTTCCAGCTTTGCTAAGCCAAATTCAACAGGTTGTGTGGCCTAGAGCACCCTGAAGATCTGTTCATACCCTTAGAGTATCTGGACTCGCAGCACACAGTTCAGCCACATCATGAGGGCTGAGGGATTGGGATGAGAACAAATCCCAAATCCCAGTTCTGTAATTTTGTTTTAATCTGGAAACCCTGCTGAATTCTGTTTCAATAGCCTAGTATTTCTGTGATTTATTACAAAATTATTTATCTGTGCTTATTATAACTGGGGTAGAGTTAATTTTCTTCACAGTGGTTGGTGTGGAGCTATGGTTTGTATTTGTGCTGAACATAGTGTTGGATAATACAGAGATGTTTTTTGCTATTTTTGAGCAGTGCTTGCACAGTGCCAAGGGCCTTTCTGCTTCTGGTACACCCCACCAGTGAGGAGGCTGGGGGTGCACAAGAAGGGGAGAGGAGATACAGCCAGGACTTCTGAACCCAAGTGGTATTCCAGACCATATGGCATCATGCTCAGCATATAAAGAGAGAGGAAGGAAGGGTGGGACTTTTGGAGGGGTGTCATCTCTTCTCCAGTCACCATTTGTGTGTGATGGAAGCCCTGCTTCCAGTCACATTTGTCCAGTCACATTTGTCTTCTCCAGTCACCATTATGTGTGATAGAAGCCCTGCTTTTGTGGGGATGGCTGAACATTCCTTGTTTTGCTTTGCTTGTGCCTGGGACATTTGTGTTCCCTATTAAACAGTCTTTATCTCAACCCACTAGTTCTCATTTTTCCAATTCTCTTTTCCATCCTACCCAAAGGACCTTAATTTGCATGAGAGGGGTACAAGGGGGAATGTGTGTGTGTATCCATAGACATCAGAGTGTCTATGTGCAACAAGTTCTGTAGCAAGACAAATAAAAAAAATTGCTTAGCATAAAATCAAAGCATAGAATCAGCCTTCAATAGAGCTGTTTTTAAAAGATAAAACCAAGCAGGGAAATCTAATGGAAAGAGCAAGCAAACTTTAAGACAGGTATTAGACTCCATTTTTTTGTTGAAAGGTGAGAACAAATATGTAAATTTTCCACACTGTCCTTTCTGCTTTGATTATATTTTTTGATTTAGCCCTTTTGGTTTAAAATCTTCTACATCATTTTTGTCTCAGCATCATTCCTGTTTGCTGTTGGCTTACATGTCCTCCTTTGAGACATTAACTGATAAGTTCTAAAGTGAATCAATGATCCTAACCAGGCAGTATGCGAAAAAGATTGCTAATAAATAATAATTATATTTTGGAAGAAGTAGCTCTCCTTAGACTAGGCCCTGGAAATGCTGCCTAGTACTAATGTTGTTCGATTTATTGCTTTGTTTCTTAATTACCTCCAAAAAAATAGGCAAATATTTCTTGCTGTCAGGAAGCTCTCATCATAAGCATATCATACACAGGGGCCCACTTCACACAAAGCATGAGAACATGAAATTAGCATTTTTAACTCTGTTCTTTAACCATTTTATTATAATCTCTGCCTATTCCACTGTAAAATAATGCAGCTCTTTTGTTTGGAAATCTAGTAGTAACATGGAGGAAGAAAATATGTAAAAGCTTGCATTATCTGGCTTACAAGCTCTAGCTAAAGCTTTAAATGCTATTTAAACATGTATTTTTATAACTTCATTTCATTTTTATTACTATATTTTAGAGCATTACTAATAATACTGTCAATCCTTTTTATGTGTGCAAATTACATCAGTTTGAGGTTTTCCTTTATTTTATTCCTGGTTTTTTTTCTGTGAGTTTCAGCAATCCGCCTGAAATTCTCAGTCCAAACTTTCTGAGGGATCATGTTAAAAGAAAACTTTGTTAAATTATTGTTGTTGATGGTTTTTGGTTTTTTTTCTGAAATAAAGACTCTGAACCCCATAGCCTTGACTGAAAGCATCTAAAAAGATCAAATCATTGCAGTCCAATCCTTTCTTCTTGCCTATTGGAAAGAATAAGCAAAACAGATGCACAAGAATTTCACAGTCTGAGGAGGCAGACATGGTGTTTGAACAAGAAGGTTTCACCTTTACCCTAATCCAATTAACAAATTTTAGTTTCCTGAAACTGCTGATTCAGTTTTCAGATTCTGTTGTCTCTTAAATATCCCAAACCATGTCATTTCAGACCTACGGGACAAGGATAGCTAGCTGGAAAGATAAAGTTCAATAAAGAAAATTGCAGAGACCTGCATATGAAAAGGAATGAACCCATGTACCAGTCAGTACAGACAGATGGAAAACAGCTCTGCAGATGAAGACACCTGTGTCCTGGTGAACAGCAAGCCAACCACGAGCCAGCAGTGCACTCCTGTAACAAAGAAGAGCAGCAGCATCCTGGACTACATTGGTGAGTTGTCCCAGGCTGCTTACTCACTCCTCCCATACTGATACAAGTGCAGATATTCCATCTTGCAGCAGTGCAAAACCCTCGGGCAGCCCCTCCCGCTGCAGGGGAGGGCTGCCCAAAAGCTGGAACATGCAGGGAGGTCTCTCCATGGCCACGACCTGTGGGGCTGATCAGACTCGGTCCTGGCAGAAGTATCGTAAGTTTAGAACGGCAGCTATCTCGTTCCAGGTCTCCATGGTGTCTTTATTTAGGATAACAGGGGAAGAGGTTGGGGGACTGTGGAGGGGGTTGGGAAGATGAGGGAGCAAGGGAGTTCCATTGAAACCGGAACAAAAGAGCATGCCTTCTGGCTCCTGCTGGGGTTTTTATCCCTGGGGCTTGGGAGGCGGGCCTGACTCACATCATCCAGTCAGGAGGGGTCAGGGGGGCGGGGTCAGGGGAGGGAAGAATGCATCACAACACCATCTCCTATGCTTCTATTTCCAGTGCACCAGTAACTAACCGTAACACTTGTTCACAAAAAAAAAGGTAACCACTAAGCTTGTTTTCCTTTAAGGCAGTATTTATTTGACTTACAGGCCATTTAGTAGTCATGCTGCTACAGAATACTGTTTCTAAATGCTGTTTATTTTGAATAGCTTATCAAAACTAGTATTATTGCAGCTGTTGCAGGCCTCTTTCTCACACAATTCAAAAGATTTTTGTGTATAGCAATTACTACTTTCCTATTGACACTGTAATATATTTCACATATCCTAAAAGACCTAGGTCAAATTCTCTTTGTATACATTGCACAACATTGTTCAGTCCTAGAACTTCTCTGTAACATGTAAATAAGCAGTGCTAAGATGATGAAACTGTGTTCTGCTTTAAATACTTTCCCCCAGTATTAGAAATGACTGGATAATTAGTGAAACATAGCTTTGAGGTTAGATTAGTGCATTGGTTTTGACAACTAATGGAGAAATAAATTCCAAATAAGACCCTCCCCTTTTCAACACTCCCTTTTCAACATTCCACCTCTTATCTCTATAACTAGTACAATTACTTGTTTCTTTTTTTTAAATTAGACTAAAAGATATATTTGAAATGGTAGAGAGTTTTTCTGTATAGATTTCTGTCCCTATTTTTGCAACTCCAGCATGAAGAGGTTTGATTGATAGAGTGCATCAATCTCACCCTTGGCAGAGCTGCTGCTGGTTTGCCAGCTTGCTGCCTCTCTCACTAGGTTTTTCAATACCTTTCCTACCAAGTCTCTTAACTGACTGTAAACAGCACAACGTCGGAGGGGTTAATATCCTGTCTTGTGTTCTGTAACAACCTGTGCCTAGAACAACTGAAAGGCATGGAAATGGAACTGTAACATATGGGCTGTCAATAAAATACTGTCACCTTAGAGTTACTATAAACTCCTTGTAAGAGCCCAAGTCTCTAAAAAATCACTCTGTGTGGAGGTTTTCTTTTCCAACATAATTTCTATCTTTTTAATTTAGTCCTCTTCAGAATCTACTATATTTCATCATTTAACTCAGAAATTGGATGCCTTAGGGCTTGACTTCATAATGCAGTAATAAAATGAAGAGAAACAGACCTTTAAAAATAATTGTGAAAATACAGTCTGTCAGCAAGGATTAGACTCAGCTGTGGCACTGGCTTGAAAAAGTTATTTTTCTTTAAAATACATTAAATATTTATTAGCTTCACTTGAGGTAAAGATGCAGTTGTTTACAAATCTGCAAATTTATATGTACACGCTTGTAAATGAATTTAGAAAGGAGCACCACATTCATAAATATATATGTTTCTTATCTGTGTTTTGAAAAATAAATCATCAAATTGTTCCATTAACAATAGGCCAGGAGTAGAAAGGGAGAATATTTGTGGAGCAGGACCCATTTCCTTAACCTGTCTAATAAAATGTGCTATTATTAATTTGGTTTGTTTTGTCTCCTTTCTATCTCAAACTCTTCCTCTCCGAGAGCCATGTAGATTGGCTTAGGGCAGAAGTCATTATACATGAAAGTACAATGTATTCTGGCTTTCTTCATACTTACCAGTAAGAGAAGATAGCCTAAACCCACAAGAAACTCAAAAACCCTTAAGAAATGTTTCTGCTATGATTAAGAGATTTGTGGAAATTAAGGTCTCAACAAAGTGTTTTAAAATCTTGCTGGGTCCAGCAAATGTTCAGAGTTTTCTGTGGCACCTAGGGTAGTTTTTTTGTGAAATGGGGACATGTTGCTGGACCATGCAACACAGTAATTAAGAAAGTTTATTTCCCAGAACTTGTCACTTAATGGGGCATCAACATTGTGATCTTCAGAGTTCCTCAGATCTGTGAACTTCTGTGACTCCTCCTCATGCACAGAAGCAATTCAGCTTCTGAGAAAACAGTGCCTATCTCATGGCCAGAGTCCCTGGATTAACCAATAGCCAGTGTAGCAGTAAGGTTAGCCCACATGAGTTTAGAGGTTGAACTACCTGACGAAGCCCCCTGGATCTGAAGAGACTTTAGCTCAGGGTGACAGAAAGATGTTCCCCCAAGACACCTTGCAACTAGCCTGCGCAGTATGCATCAGGGCACAAGAGCATTGGTTTTTGGAGTTCTCCTCCTCTTTATCCTTTTAGAGTTAATAGCTAGAGTGTTCCTTCCACCCGTGGTTTATTATTGGTTTTTAAAGTTCTGTAACCTCCTCCCTTGTGCCCCTATTCCGCAGCTTCCCTGTCCATCCGGCATCCTCCGCGTCCCGGCTGGCTCTGCCACCCAAACCCCTCCCATCCCTCGGTCCCTCTTAACCCCATGTTCGCTTCCGTTCTGCGCTCTGCGCCTCCGGGTCGAGGCCTGTTTGGCTCCGATCGGACCCGCCCCGACTCCACGGACCCCGCGCCGCCCTGCTGCACCCTAATAAACCCTGGATTTCTGAGGCACAGAGACTGTATCTCCTAATCGCCTTGGCTCCTGCTCCTCTCTGTCGCGGAAACAACCCGCTCCCGAGTGCTCGCGGCGCCCCGGCTCCGCCCGGCCAGGACTAGCGTGGGGGTTCGCAGCGGCGACCCTCTTTAGTGAGGTTTCTGGGGTCCTGCCGCTTTCTCCAGAGCGAGAAACCTCAGGCCAGAGATCCTCAGAACACAGCAAATGCACAGAAAAGTGAACAAGAAAGAATTGAAATGTCCAAAGGAGTCTAGGAAGTCTCTGTTACTTCCTGTGTTCTCAGGACTGTTTTAATCTTCTACATAATGTAAATGAGTTTTCATAGGAATTGAGACAGCAGCAGTATTTAAAGTTAATTCTACACCTTGGAACAAATTTCTTTATATGATTTTTCCAGTGCTTGACAGTTCCATCTGTTCAATCCCTTTCCCCTGGAACATTATTTACTTAATGTTTTTTCAGCACTTTTATTTCTATCTCTTTAATAATAGATATCTTTCAGGAGCTATGTTTCATTATTCTAGTCTGCCTGCTGCTTGTGAAATATTTTTACATGCTCTATGACAGCAATTCAGATTCTTCTGTTTTGTTCTTTGCAAGAGTACACAATTTTTCTTAGCCTTTTACTGCCCTCACCAAATTTTCCAAGTATATATTAGATTTCAGTCTATCAAAGATTGTGATCCTAGCACCTTTTAGCCTATAAATCTTACAATTTTCCTTCTCTTGCAGTTCCTTATTTCCTGTGTCTTTGATTGCCTGATTTTCTTTTCCTTTTGTAGTAAAATAATGCATGGACACCGCATGATCTTTACAACTTTCTTCAGCAATTTAGTAATTGAACAATTGTCTTTTCTGTGTATTTTCTCAGCTACTTACATGGATTTCAACAGTTGAGGGAAATAACCTTTAAATATATTCTCTCTGTGCTAAGACATCACCACCTTTTCACATGATTGAACCACCTTTTCGTTTGCATTATCCTGTCCTTACTTCTCCAGATAAAATTTTGGCCTTCACTTCTGTAAGCATCTCCTGCAGATCTGTGTAAACTTCCATGCACCCTGTCTGGGGGAAACTGGCAGTCATTCCCTGCAGTGTAAAGGACAGTCAGGACACCTCTTGTAGTTACCTTTTCCTTCAGCCCTTCCAGCTACAATGCATGTTCTCAGTCATGGTGAGCAGTAAGTATCTTTAGAAACATTATGGTGACAGACTGAAAAAGTATTTCTAAATATGAAGTTTCATTGATGTAGATATGCTTCTGCCAAGTGTCAGCATTCTTCTGATCATCTCCTCTCAGATTTCTTTCCAGCTACAGATCTCAGACACTTAATCCTTTTGGTTCTTGAGTTCACCTATTGAGTGATTTTTAACATTTTTATTTTTGTAGTTTTTTTTCCCCTAGATTGTTATAACTCTCATTTAGGATTGGTGAGTTGATGATCAGTTGTGGTGAAATGCAAGAAATTTCTTACATGTTCGCAAGTCATGGTCTCCACCTGCAATTCCTAAGCTTCAAACTGAAACAAGTCATTGATACTGTCAGCTGTGACCAAAAAATCACCTGGAAATGGGAAGATTTTTTTTTTTTTTTGCCTCAGGGAACAAAGCCCAGGTTCTTTTTCTCACTGTCAGTCATTTGATTTCAGGTTTAATACCTTTAAGGAATGTCCAAATTAACCTGAATAATGAAATAATGTTTTACTTCCACATCTGTATTTTTATTTTATAAAATATTGTAAGACAAATAAATTTTAAAAAAAACCAAACTGAAAGGTAGATAAAGCTTACAGGAATTCATTGAAAACCAAATCAAAAAGCTATTTTTAATATATTTCTGTGTTTTAACATTAAGGCACTCAATGAAAATGTCTCTGTTTCCCCAGATCATTGTTTTACCTTTCTTTTAGGTTCTGATACAATGATCAATTTCTCTGTTTGGTGCAAAGACTGGAGCACACATTACAAATCAAATGTTCTTGATCTGATACAGTGACAAAACCTGTTCACATTCAGATGCTTCTCATGTCTGTGGACTAAAATTTATACAGCATGGAACACTAAAAGAGTAAATTTTAATCTGTGTTAAACTCAGTGACATCTGCATCACATGGCTACAAATAAACAGTGAACTTTGTGGAAAATGCTAGTGCAACAATATTATATTAAGTATAGTCTCCTCTGCTAAAGTGGTTGAAAATGTGGCATTGTTCTAATTTCAGGGTGTTTTAGCCATTAAAAAGACTTTGCAAGTGTGCTCAACCTCCTCTGAGCACCAAGAGACTTCTACTGAGGTATCTTTCTGTTCATATTTGATAACACATAGGTGGGCCATATCCACACTGAGATCATATTAAGATCTTTTATTGCTCAGCAGGTATAAGTTGATATGACTTTGTTCCTGCCAGTTATATGGGTTTTAAAACTTGTGAATATGACCTATGACAGGATTTTGAGTCAAACTCTACAGGATTTTAGTTTGTTTAAGTGATTTACCCTATGCACATATAATTTGAGAAAATTAATATTTTTGAAAGTGTACTTTGAGGAAAACCTAGTAATATAACCATTTACACTGTGCTTGTATGGTGTTTCTGCTCCTTGCATAATGAGCAGGAAATAAAAGAAAAAAGAAAGAATTGATTGAATAAGTTTCTTCAAGCTTCAGCAGTGTGCATTCACACTGTTGTCTCTTTTTATGCCATCCAGTTTGCTCTCACTATCCTGAATCAACAGAAAACACTTACTGTGTGTGATTTTTCTATGAAAAGGCAAGAATACATGAAATACAGTTCATGCTCTGCACTGTAGAGTATTATACCCCTTTGACATGCCTCCGACAAACTAAATGGAAATTGCACTTTTGTAGCTCAGGGCACATATAATTTTAGAAGATAGGATGCACCTCTTGACAGAAGAAGGCTTGAAATATGCATGAGCATTCTTCTGAGAGTCTTCAGTCTTCTGGAATTAACATAGTAAGTATTTTAGTAGGTACATCAGGTTAAAAGAGTAAGAAAAGATATTCAGCCCTTGGTGTAGTCTCTCACTGCAGTAAGTCTTTTACACATACTGTGCAAGTAGGCACAAAAGGGGACGATAACACTTTATTCTTTTTATTTTTTGCTGTTCTCAAACGTTAAAGAGCACCCTTTCTTTGCCAAATTTCATCTCAAGAATCTCATAGCCTCAGTTCTTGGTCCTCTCCTCATTGTTTCCATATCAATGGCTCTCTCATGTACTAAAAACCAAACCCAGTATTTCCAGTCATGTGAATATGAATCATTACAATTTGATCTTAAATGTCTGCTGTAGCAACTCTAAATGCCATTTATATCACTCACAGAAAGCATTACCTGACATATGTTACCTGGAGGTAACAAGAAAACATAACAGAAAAAGAAATTGTTCATATCTCATGTTATCATCTTCTCAGAACTTTGTTGACTGGTGCATTCATGCCAATAACATGACAAACATTTCACATTTTTTGGCCAAAAAGCAGGTTTGTGGTGTGGCTGTCATGCACAAAAAAACACTGTATCTTCAGCCTTCCTTTTCAGCATGAAATCTCACAGTGACAGTGTAAATGATTTGACAGAGGACCTGGCATAAAAATAGAGTCATGGTATTTCTGGGATGGCTTTGGAAAACACTGCCTGAGATAATTTCAAAAAATCTTTTGACTTACAAATGGCATTTTTAATCTTCTGCTAAAAATGTAAATATGTCTCAGATAGTGTTAGTCCCATTTAAGAGGATATTCTATATAAGATTAGATTAGAGGAAATGAAAGAAGCTTGTTTTGTGTTTGGCAATGAGAAAAAAGTACCTTGAACTATCATCACAGACTGCTTGCGCAGGGAATTACTTGACACTTAGAAAAATATCTCTGGACTTTCTTAACATGTAGAAATTACTTGGAGGATTCAGTGGTAGAATATTTTTTTTTAATAGACAATCAATAGATTTGTATTCTACTTTGTACTTCTGCAGATGCTGAAGTAAAAGCAAGGGGAAATCAAGATTTTAATTTTGCCTGGCCTGTATTTCTGGAAGCAAATGTTACAGACTTTGTCCATAATTACTGTATAAAAGGAGGTACAAGAAGGTAATTAAGGCCCACCTTTAACAATACAATTATGTTACCTGCCATCCTCCAAGAGTCCAGATCTTTTTTAGTATGATTCCTCACTGTATAGGTTACATTTTAAGAATCCAGAGCAGTAATTTTTATAAATTTGCTTTAGTCACAAAATGATGGCTACTGCTGATGGAGGGCTACACACTTCCAAAGTGGAGGAGAGCATGAAAGTATGTGGCTTGATATTTCCTTGACAAGTAGTGAAAACTTTAATTAAAAACAAGTTATTTGTTGGTAACACAGAAATCTACATATTAATTTTGTGGATAACCATTTTCTATTAGCCCAGAAAATGGTATGAACATAACTTCATTGACACTTTAATAGGATATGTCTCACCTAACTTAAGTTGTGTGAAAATTACATGTTCAGCCTAAGGTGATTATATAGATGGCTCTAGAGTCAGTGAAGATATTTTCAGAGTGTGGGCCATTATAGCCAGAAATAGATTTATAATACAGAATGGGATTAATTCCCTCTGGGTGTGCTCATTTCTCTCCACAGGTTAGAGCACAATGACAAGTTGGGAATAGGCACATAGTTAAGTGAAATAAATCCTACCTCTAAATGAAAAAAACCCCTAAATTTTGGTAAACTGAAGGAGAGGATGAAATTTTAATTAACTCACTTTCCAAAATTAGTTTGAATATATGGTCCTGTGGTGTTGGTTCACCAGATGTTTTTTCACCACAACACTTTATTTGACTTATTTCATTAATATGTATGTATTGACCACAAAAAATGAATTTTTGTCTTGTGTTAAACAGAAAGTAGGCTCTGCAGTTGCTGTAAACTGAAACTGCTGAGTGATGAAGAGATGCAGAGCTTGTGCACCATCACATACTGAGTAGCACGTTCTCATTGCTACAGTCAGGTGAGGAAATCCAATCCAATTATCTTCAAAGCAGGTAATGTTTTAGCCATGAAGACCATTTGATTATCCACATTTGCCACCACAGAAGAGAAAAGGCCTTTTAAAATATACTCTAAATGCTGCCAAATTATACTGTCATTTCCCAGTGAACAGGAGAAGCTGAAAGAGTGGCAGTACTTTGTAATGGATGAAAATTGAGAAGAAATCATGGCTAATGACACAGTACTGTTTCAGCTCTCTTGATCCTTTCTATTGCAGAAGGAGATAAAAAAAGAAGACTAAAGGATCCCATGTTCTCTCCCTGATTGCTGAGCCTGCTCTGTACCAGACTTTTTGCAGCATACTTTAACCTTGGACCTGAAATGATCTGTGCTAGTTGATAATAGACCTTAAAATGTTATTAACCAGTCCAAATTTGCATCAGCATTATAGTCTTTCAACAGCTCTCCACATAAAACCTGTATCCTCCAGAAAGATTAAGTAAGAAATGGATATATAGCTGTGTTTCTGCCTGATACTGAAAAAATGGATGGAATAGAACAGACAGTATGATCTTTTATACTCACATCTGTTTCAAGTTTCCTTAAACTGAAACACTTTAAAATGCATTTATAATACAGATTTGCTCCTGTACAGGTTCTTTTATTCAGAATAACAACATGGAGTAGGAATGGCTGATCACACTTATGATATACCATGGAACATTAGGAATTGTTACCGCATTCTGATAATAAGGTTATATTTTTTAGTCCTATTACAAATTTTATATTCAGTAATGCAGTTGTTTTTTCCCTTTAAAAAATTGACCTTGTCAGATGGAATAAGGAATAAAACAAAGAGAGAGCAACAAGACATTTACCCCCTCTCAGCAGCTCAAGTCCATAGGAAAAGTGCTCACTGGCCCCTGGCTCCTGGCTCTAATTCTTGTTCTTCCACAAGAAACACTGCAAGCAATGTTTAACTTGTCATCTGAGCATGTATTTTGATTTGATGATGAAAATTAAATAACTCAGCATTTAAAGAAACTCTTTCTTAAAAAATTTACTAAGCCTAGATTTGGCAGCCAAGGTTTACTAATTACACTGCAGGTCGTGAAGCTGAGCCACTTAGAGGAGCCAGTCCCTCTGCATATGTAGAATAAGCTCTGCAGGATTGCTCTAATTCTGTCTGGGTTTTCTTCTGTTTTGAGGGGGGTTTTGTGCGTGGATTTTTTGGTTTTGCTTTCTTTTCCCCCTCTCAGTAGACGATCCTTTACAGACTCTTCAGTCTCTGCCTGAACTGTCAAAATCCGGACACTATGTGCTAATTTCTGTGATTATGACATTAAAATCAAATTTCTGACTCTTCTGCAGCAGTGGGGCCAGCTCAGCAGTCTCTAGTGTAGGAAGGATACATAAAAGGTTTGAGTATAGTGTCATATTTATTCCATAAATACTCCATAAGTGTCACAGTCTTCCCTCATAATTAAACCTGTTGGGTATTCCTTTGTAAAATATAAGCTTTACTTCAAGTTAATTTTTATGCATTTTTGGAAACAAAAAGTAACATTGGTTGATTTCCTTTGACTGGCAGAGGAGCAGCTTTAAAAGTAAAATGTGGTGCTAATATGACTCATTTCCTCCCCTTCCTGTTTTTTAAGTGGAATTTCTTGATCCTCATTACTACAGTGACCCACAGGGATGTTGATGTTTGCACACAGTAATGATCGCAAGCAGTACTGCAGACAAATCTTGGCATGGAAAGAAAACAGGTCATAAATGAAAAAGTAAAAAACTACTAGAAATTCAAGATAATGTAGTGGGCTGGTTTTGCTGCTGTTTAAAACCAATGTATTTAAATAGAGAGTGTTAGACTGAATAATTAAGACGTATAGGACAGAAAATGTAGAGAAACAAACATGTACATGGTTACCCTATAAATGAGATTGTTACTAGAGAGAGAACTTTCATATTTATTTCCATATGTTTGAAATGGTGCCAAAAATGAATGAACAGAGGGAAGAACTTCAAGAGAGATCAGAGCTAAGAGCAGTGTTGCTGGAACTGATCTGTCTCTGGCCTGCAGCTTTTTTCTTTTGATTCACTTTCTTTTATACAACAGCTATACAATGACGTTGTTCCTAGTTCGGCTTTCATAGTAAGACTGGTAATATAAAATCAGACTGAAGTCTATGGAATAATGAAAGAAACATTTGAAAGCCTTCAACATAACATAACATAACATAACAACATAACATAACATAACATAACATAACATAACATAACATAACATAACATAACATAACATAACATAACACAAAACAGATAACAGGGAGAGTTCAAGCTGGCTTCTTGCAGGATTCTGTGGACTTCAGCAGTCACTGTAGCTGGCCTAACATTGCTGAAAATGAGAGTGTTTTCTAAAACATTTTCAGAAAACATTCGTTCTATATCTACTGAAGGCAGATGATTACATTGTTTCCCGATGCATGTTGGAATTTTGTGGCAACACACGTACTCTTTGCTTTCAAAGTCACTGGAGTTACTTGGAGAGCTCCTCCTGCGTAGCAGAGCAGCATTTGACCCCAAACCATCATTCCTCTTCTGGCTGTCAGCTCTCCCAGCAGCATGCCACACAGGCTGCAAATGGAATCTGGCTAATAACATCCTAGTGAGTTTATCAGTGGATGGCAGTGTGGAAATGTGTTTCCCTCTGTCTTGTTTCATATTCCGGCGTTAAAAAAAAGAAAGGGAAAAAAGAAAAAAAGACATAAACTTTTTGTATTTCTGAAATGACAGTCATGGAATGGAATTATGTAAGTAGCTATGAATCTGTTCTTCTAGTTATTAGAACTGAAATATTTATCTGTCTGTGTGTGTATATATATATATGCACACATATATTGCATACTGAGGAGAGTCAGAAAGGACTTAGAGAAAGGTCACTGTAATTCAATTCCAATAAGTTAAATTTAAGAAAAAAATACAGCAGTGAGCAAACACATCCATACCCACACACAGCTGAATGTCATCCTTTTCTGCATAGCACAATGTGGTTGCTCTATATGACCTCCATATTTCTCCTTCCCCCAGAAAATCCATCCTTGATAGGGCACATGCAGAGAGATATATGCAAAGATGATCAGCTTAATCTTTTATTCCGTTTGCACAAATCCACAGGATTTCAGTGTTAGCTTTGTTAACTCCTTACCAACTGATTATACAAAAAGAAAAAGAAAACAATAAGGAAAGGTTATGAGGAATTGTGAAAGGTTCTGTGAATATGCCACTGACACTATATGGATGTATATAGACATAGTAATAGATATGGCCACTGATATATGGGCGCTGGGCTCCTTATCACAGGATTAAGGCCCAGCACATGACCCCTTATCTAAATCTTTTTTTGGAAAAACTACTGTATTTGGTGTCTAATGAGCTAAATGGATTTACTACAGGGTTTTTGTCAAATGAAAGCATTCCCTTGTGCTCAGTATCCTGATTTATCTTGTAAAGTGAATTTAGCAAAGGACTTCTATCCATCAGTTATAAAATAGCATATTATATGATGTATACAAGGCAGAGCAAAATAGTGGGGCATAGATTTGATGTCTAGCATGGCAATAGCAAATCAAAGAACTTAACAGGGTTAGGAAGGGGAATAGGATTACTGAAGTAAAGGGGATTGAACTTTTGCAGAGCAGAGTGTAACTTGAATCACAATTATATTTGCAGATTGCATCTATTGTGGCACAAAGATAATACAATGCTCAGAAATACGCCCACTTCTTGCTTACTGTCACTGTTCGTTTCCCACTTCTGACTTGCTTCTTTGCATGGATCTTTTTTTCCTTCAAATTAGATGATTACAGTGTGCTGTAGTCCTTACAGTGATGACATCAGAGATACTCAGTCAACCATAACTGTTAAAGGGTTTATTTTATAATTTTCCAAACACTTGCCATATCTTCTTTTTTACCAGTTTGGTACTCCTTAGCAGAACAAATAAATTTTTCTCAGTGAAACTGTTTTTCCTTGGAGGAAGATAATTTAATAGAGGGGGAGCTTTTGTAAAAAGTGTTTATTTTAGTATACCACTCCAATGAGACATTTGGATCTATCACACCTCTTTACAAAATTCTTGTTAATGTTTTTAAAAGCACTTCTTTTGATTTGAGAGACTGAAATTTCCAGCTCAGAACAATTCACTACTTCATTTCTGAGTCCTGTGTACCCCCTCCAGTACCCTGTCTTGTTTCCAGCAAAACGGAAGGATTATCTGAAAATCAATACCAACTGGGTAAGGAAGATACTGAGACACAAAAGATAAGTGCAAAATAACCTACCATACCAAGGGAACAAAAGTTCTTTGGAACACACTGTGAAGAGTAGAATCAAGTTAATTTTAGGACGATAAAGTAATAATCCCTTGTCAGGGCACCTGGGGCTGTGGCTGTGGCTTGCTGCACCCTGGTTTGCCCTGTTCCTGGGTGGAGGCAAACAGGGCAGGACCCCAGGGGCAGAGCTTGCAATTCTCTGTCAGATGGACCTTGGCTGTCAGGACCTGTCCTTCCCACCATGAGGACAGCGGGAATACAGCCAAACATTATAAACTTCTGCAGATTCAATATTGAATCTAATGGATTCAATATTCAAGATGAGGTTTTTAACAAAATGAAAAGCTCATGTATAGTTCTGATGCACCAGAACAGTGTGAAGGAACTTGGTGTGTCACTGGGCTCATTGCTGGACAAACTGCAGGCACCTCTGCTAGTGAAGAGGGGGAGGATGAACAGAGGGAGTTAGAAAATACAATGAGATCCATCAAGAATAATCTTGATCAAGGATAAACATAGGAGAAAAAACATTTTAAAGTTTAGGAAAGAAAAGACTCAAGAGAAACATGATCACAAGTTTGAAACACCATTGAAAGTAAAGATAAAAATGAATTAAAGGGATTACACTGTCTCAGAAGATGGCATGACAAGAAATGATGGTCTAAAGGTAGGAGTAGAAACTTAAGTTAGACATTTAGAAAATGTCTCTAAGAGCAAGAACAAATGGCCAGTGTGGGAAATCCCCAGGGGTGGCAGTCAAGTCAATGACATCCAGGGGTTTATTCGAGAAACAAGGTTTCTTTCTGATAAAGAAGAGCAACAGAAATAGAGTGACAGCCCAGAAAACGAGTTGACTTCTTTATAACTGAATTTGAGAGGTTCTGATTTTTTTATAGACATCATACTGTATATTTAGCATAAATAGACATGGACATTGATTTTGAAAAAGAAATATCCTCTTTTTTGTTCATTGAAATCAACGTTCAATTAAGACAAAAAAAATCTCGTCTAATTTTTCCAAAATACCTTTTGGGGAAAATATCTTTATATAATGATTTCTGGCTCTAAAGTTTTGGAGATAAATAGCCAGTTTTTTTTATAAGATATGGACCATGTTCCTAAATAGGAAGAAATTATAGATGTACTAATAAATGCCTGCATTCTGTTTTTGCTGATGTAAAACATTAAAATATGGGTCATAATAATCTAGAGTAAACATCGGGACTGCAAGTTATGGGACAAACGGATTTTTTAATACAGAAAAGTGACTGTTCAGGATTCTGTAGATAAAAAAAAAATAAGCCTCCTGCTGGTGAATTTGGAAAGGCATAAAGTGAANAAGCAGCTCGAAGTTCCTCCAATGTGGTGTCTGTAGCTGCTACAGTGCAATATCGTCAAAATTACACCTTGGTGTCNCTGAAAAGTAGAAGCTGTAGACTTGACAGATTAGAAAAAAAAATTTAAAAAAAAGGAGTGGAAACATCTCCTACATTGACGTTCCTCCAGTGTGGTGTCTGTAGCTGCCCCAGTGCAATGTCGTCAAAATTACACCTTGGTGTCTAATTTCTTTCCGTGAAGAGAATTCTTGGGATACACACAAGTATTTTCTATTGCTGATAATGCTCCTTGTTTGTTAAAGCCCAGAAAAGTATAATTTAATTGTTTTCTTTTTCCTTCCACTCTTCCCCCAGCAGCTCAGAAGAAATCTTGGAAATTAATTCATAATACTTTCAGCAACCTATGAGATCCAGTATTAGAGTACTGGTAAAACTTTTTACTGGTAAAACTGGTAAAATCTAGTTCTGGTCAATAAAGTACTCCACTTGAAGTACTTCAAGATTTTTGTTTTTGGAGTCCCAGCTGCAGAGATGTTTCAGCATGCAAAATAGAAAAAAAAAAAAATAATACAAATGCCTATCTTCAGTTTGTCAAGAGCCAGATTACAGTGACTCTACGTGTTTCTCTGGTCCATGTATAGACTTCATACAGAATACATTTTTTTTGTCAGAGACCTATTTTGGTAATAGACTGGTATTAGGAAGAACTGATTTTATGCTTTAAGAGTGACTGAATACTCTGTGTGAAAGATAATGGTTCTGGAGTGTTTGAATGTGTTTGGGTTTAGCCTGATAAATTGACAGTGATGGTTTAATTGGCCAATCTAAATGCTTTTAAAAAACCTCAATAAACAAACAAAAACCCCCAAGCATAATGATAATGTCTTTTTTTCCAACTCTACTCAGAAACAATGTAGGGCTTTCAAATTGAAGAAATTATTAGGAGCACTGTATTATGATTCTTGGGAGGGTTGAAGGGCTTTTTTTTCAAAAATCAATGATAAAGGAGAGGTCTCAAAGCAGTAATGAGGTATCACAAATCCATGGAGATGTAGGTAAATAGGATTTACTCACCTGCCACAGAAATACAACCAAATTCAGGCTGGCGTGCAGCAGCAAAGAACAGACAGTAGAATGACATGCAATTTTGCTCTGAATTAATATCAAGTAGCAGTCACTGGGGGACTAGACATTGTGTAAACTGAAATCAGACTACTCTGAAATGAATAATGACATCTATGTTTGAAACATTTAGGTAGACAGACTGTGAGCACCAGCAGATTTCAGCTACCTGCAAACCAGCAAAACCTCTTCCTTATTCTGGTTCAAATACTTTGTCCTCTCCTCATCCCGTTCCCTTTTTATCCCTTGTATTTGCATTTTAATTTTGGGGATAACTAATCTGCCCTGAATACAAGCAATATTTCTCCAATATTAAGTCCTTCTTGAATTCTGTGATTTAGTGCTGACCCTGATTAACTTGTGATATTTTAAAGGATCACCATATAATCTGGTAAACTTGCAATATCAAGCAATAAAACTAGCAGAGGAGTTCAGAGCAGAGGATGCATTAAAACTACTCCTGAAACCAATAACAATAATTTGTGCCTTTCAAGGGAATTTTAAATGAATGAAAGATCCGTTCGAGGTTTGGTGCACCAATGACTGGAAGCATCTTATGTGAAGAGAAGTTTGTCAGTGACTGGATGAAAATGTTAAACATGAGTGGGCTGGGATATTGATGAATCATAGAAAGGAGAGGGAGCACCAGAGACACCTTGGAAGGGAAGGCTGTATGCTGTCTATCAGTGCACCTGAAGGTGAGAAGTCTATTTGTTGAAAATACTTTAGGGGCAGAATTTAGTCCTTTTACTTTTTAATGTAGTGTAATCACAGAAAGTTACAAGATTCAGACACTGGGCAGATCAGGGGCAGTAGAAGCCTGCCTGTGGGTCGCAGAATGGAAGGTGCTACAAAGAAGGACACTGCCTATGCAAACTTGAAAAATCTGACCTAAGGCTTGTGAGAATATTTCATACTGCTTGCTGGGGCAAGGATCAAGATGACCTTGTTTAGTACATCTATCTCTCAAGCAGACTTTTTTTCTCAGGGCTGGATCTGGCCAGAATTGTTGCAAAGGGGCACTGGAGCTTCCTTCTCCCAGAATGTAAAGGCTGCATTTGTAGTTTGTATGGTGACTGGAGAGAAGGCTCTGCATATTAGAAGGTTTTGAAATAAATATAGTAATACTTGTGAAAACTTCAGTGTAAATAGAGTTTGCATGATTATTTCCAAGAACATAATTTTACTCAAAGTAAAAAAACTAATCCACAGATAATAAAGGGGTCTTAGAGGAAGGTGAGGTCATCAAAGTTATTAGATATTACTTTCCCTTAAGTAAATGACATGTGCTTTTGCTACCTCTGCTCATTTTGCTTTATTATCCTTGTACTGAGTGGGATTTATCTGAGAAACAGTTGCTTGTATTGGGTCCATTTATTATGAGGATATTAGTATAAAATAGCCTTCTCAAAAGTCACAGTCTAAGGAATAAAAATAAAGTGAACCAACATAACCTCTATAAAGCTGGCAGACCTAGACCTCCTCCTAACTCACAAATTTAATCTGAATTTTAAATAAAAGTAGCATAGGCTAACATGCAGAAGACAACAGTGGCCTTTTCTTTGATTAGTAATAGTCACAATGCATTTTTGTGTTTTTTTTTCTCATCAGACACTGAAGAATCCTGTGCCATTTTTAATGGATTATTATAATTGAAAGCTTTGTGGTGAAGAAAAAAGGAAATCTTGCATGGTTAAAGATGATGCAACATGAAAATATATCAGGATTTTGTCCTCAGTTCTACAGTGAAATATGCAAGTTGCAATAGTTTCACTGCAGGAATTGCAATTACAGTTATGGGGTATTTTTCTTTAAGGAAATCTTTTCTCGATAAATTCAATCACTAACCTGGTTTAGCTCAAATATTTGCCATGTAGCGTGTTATACTTACTGTAAATTTACTTTTTCTTCTGTCTGAGGGAGATGCAAAATGTGTTAAAAATTTAGATAAGTTCATTTTAATTTCACCTGCAGAGAAATCATCTGGGTGTTCTTTACTGACACAGAGTAGTGATAATTGGGCTTCTGATGTCTCCTCTAGGCCTCCTGTCCTGCTCAGCTGTGTTCAGCATATATTACGGAGCACAGAAGCATGAGCATTCTGATAGCAGCCAGTAGACTCCTGAAGTTTGACATGGCTTTCTCTCTTTTCTGCCGTGGACATCACAGTCATGAAACAGAAATAATGCATGCAGAGGTGTCCAGAGAGAAAGAGTACAAATACATCATACACAGGGTTTTTCCTTTTCTGACCTGCATTTTTATGGAATTTCTGGTGAAAATATAAACTAGGAATGAAATCAGGGCCCGAGGTTTTGCAAATACAGCAACAATACGTAAGATAAAATAGTAGCATGGAGATCAGTGCTAGTCTCCTTATCTGACTCAAACACCATAGGTCCTTACTAATCAAAATATAGAGTAGAATTCTGCATGGAGACAGAGTGAGAAGATGGAAGTCAGTCCTCTACACCACATAAGTTTGCAGTAGCAAAAGTAAACTCTACTTTGCAAGTTAAGACTGCATCTTTGTCTAAATTAACTCATATTCTGGTACTGTATATTACTCATCACAGTTGAAAAGGAGAATATTCTTTACTGGTCTTTTAGCGGACTGATCTGGAGGCTTCCTTTTGGTGGTTACAGTGCATGGCTGCAACGTCAACCCTAACTTCCTCAACTGTTGGAGAAAATAAAATTCATCATCTCACGGTGTTCCTGAGTCTAATATTACATTGGAGCTTAGAAAATTGTACAGGGTTCCACATCAGATTTTATTTCCCTAAGAAATCCACATAATGCTCCCATGTAGCTGGGGCTTGGTACTTTATTGTGGGTGATTGTGATTATTTTCCTCTTTTGACTTATTTTTTATTCTGTTAACCTTCTGCACTTTTGAGTGATAAGGTGGGGTATGTATGGCCCAAAACTGAGCTTAGACCCTTAAAGAGATGAGTAGCTACCTATGAGTAAAAATAGATTAGATTACCACAAACAAATGAGAAAATGCCTGTGTGGTTTTAGAGGTAAGCTGGTTGCCAGTAGTAAGAAGGAATATAAATTGAAGACATCCATACTTAAGAGAAGCTTGGGACCCCTACAGTCATGTTTTACTTTTCCTGCAAAACTCTGTAGTCAGCCAAGAGCTGCTGGTGTACTTGCCTCTTGGGCCATGATTCCTCAGCTGAGACGAGGCTAACAGCTCATGGTCCTGCTGGGTGATGTCTGAGTTTGGAAAGCAGCTCCTTCCATTCCAAGGGGCTTGGAACCTTCCAGCACGGCAGAAACCAGCAGGCACCACCCTTCCCTGTGCCTCCTGTCTGCAGACATCAACAGGAAGCTGTGCTGTTATAAATAATATCTTTTATCCTTGAAATTGGTGTTCAAAGCACTCTGAAGATCTGTTAAGGCTGTGTAAGACAGCAGCAGGTCTGTCTTCTGCTGAGCACTAAAATGTTCTTTCAACAAAATGCCAGGGCTTTTGTTTTCTGACTGTAACTCTAGCATTTATTTATTTATTTATTGCATTCTGATTTCTTTGAGGGATGTGCCACTGTCAGTGCAAATCTGTGGGCTGGCCCTGAGTATCTGCTAGCCAGAGAGCACAAGCTCGTGCTGTACCTGGCCAGCTTGATGAAGTGCAATTTATCTTCTTCAGTTCAGCTTCTTTATTTTCTGGCATGAAATTCCTCTGTGTGGATGTTTTCTTTGTCTCCTTGCCAAATCTGTGGCTAGTTACAATTACACATTTACTGACAAATTAATATTTTCTCTTGGCATCAGCCTTATGTTTATTTTGTTCATATATGCAACACTTTATTTGCAGCATCTGTGTCTTTCTAATCTGTTTATCTTCAGTATATAGCCCCTCTCTCAAAGAGATATGAAGAGAATGGAAAGCTAATATGAGCTAAATTGTATTATACAAGTATTTTTAATATGCATAATGAAGAGTAGAGTTAATCCTTCGTAAATCTTTTCTATTTAATAAAAATGATAACTCTCTCCTTTCTGACTGATCTTTATTAGTCTTTTTTCAAAGAGTTCAAATCTCTTACAAATTCAAAGAAAAGAACATTAGAGCAATATAGTCTTGGATAATTCTTTATAATTATTTTTCTCCCTAATTTTCTTTTTTTTTAATTATTTTCTGACTTCTAGCAGTTTCCTTTACAGGTCCTGGGTGGGAAGTTGCATTAAGGGTATTATTATTTCATCTCCTTTAATATATAATTGCTTGGTACACTGTGAAATAAGTCCCTGAAGCGTCTATATTTAACTTGTCTTTATTATGCTTCAGTAATAAAAATGAAATAAATAAAATGGAAAAGAGATGCTAAATTTCAGTAGATGGACCTATTATATTGTTTGTGAAGGATGTAGGAGAGTTTGTGTGATTCCAGACATGCATAGAGGTGTTGCTCTTTAATGATTATTCAGGACAGCTGTTTATTTGTCTTTTTGGCTGGGGTGATATTTTTATCCTCTTCCATCTTTGCTTCTGAATGTTGAGAGCTCTGAACATCCTCTTCACAGCACCTCAGAAAGAGAGGTGGGATATGGTGATACAAAACTTCACAGTAATGTGACACCTAACCAAATCAGTCTCTCTCTAGGATTTCACACTGATTTAATCAAAGATGCACAAATTAGAAGTTGTGTATTACTGAAGAAAGCCATAGTATTGGAGTTCTATAAAATATGATAATTCCATTTTTTAATCCTTCATGCAATAGCTTTTCCTGTCTAGAAAGGACACTCACATATCTGCTTTTACGATGCTAAGTAGCCAGAGTGACACCTAAGTGACACACAAGAATCTGGGAAAGCCTGTTATGTGTGAAACTGAAAGCCAATCCTGTTTGCTTTGTTTGATTTGTTTAGCCTGTTTATTCTATAGGGGAACTCATTCTACATTGGCTGCAGCAGGCTTGTGAAAGTATCTGTAAAGTCAAAAAAGGCTTGTGTTTAACTCTATGTTTATTATTTTAATCTATAATTGCTTGTTGGTTGTACCTGGGAGATACATAAATCCCAGTGTCTTAGTACCTATGTGTAGTATCAGTTCTGGATGGAGCACAGCACAGGGACAGAATTTCTCCTTCAGCAGATTGCTTTGAAGAAGTTTCCTCTCTCCAGGCACAGCATCAGCTCTGCCCTGCCACCTTAACAGCTCCACAAAGATAAATCAGTATGAGTAGTGGATTATACAACTATATTATGGGAAAATAAGGAGAATTGACATTACCACAGTCATTTTCAAATTTAGAAGCAAAGGTGATTTAGAACTGATATGAGATGTTAAGACACAGCACAATATTTTATGAAGATAATTTGCATGAAAAAATGATGTATGTAATAAGTTGAGAGCTTGCTGTTCCCTCTACCTCTGAAAATATTTTTATATATGGCTAAAGACACATATAATGAAATGTGATTTATGAAAAAGTCAGTATTATTATCTCTTTCTTTTTATGTTGTAGCAACATAATTTTCCCTGAAACTAGGTTTCTCTTGCATTTGGCATTTTTTAGGTATGCTATAAAATGTTCTCTTTCCTGATTTTTAGCCATGTGACTACCTAAACTCCCCCACTCTTCTGACTGTATTTACAGCTAAATGATTGAAATTTCACTGTGATTTATTTATTTTGGTCCGTTATTTGAATTACAACTAATATAAAGCATATCCTTCTGGACCCAGGTGGCTCCACAGTAAGTAGCAGGCACCATTCAAGCCATATTGTAAGAGAGAATGCCTCTGTCCAGGACGATAGAAACAGGCTGGAGGGCAGCAGGGAGAAGCCTTACAGCAGGGCAGCTTCAAGCAAGGAATGATGGCCACATGTCATAATAGGGTCTGCCAGATATTCTAGTCACCAAGCCAGGCTGACCTCTCTGATAAGTTTTTTTAAGCAGAACTCTCTTTAGAGGGACAAATAATGTTATCACGTTTTTCAAGGGGAAAAACTGAAACAGAGAAAATTAAATACATTCCTGTGATCACCCAACAGAGAAAAGACTGGAATCTAGTTTTCCTGACCATGATCTTTCTTACATGCTGCTTGTACTCTGGGCCTTAGTTTTTATTAGAACAATATGTCTTTTCTTCATTACACCAGTATTTTCCAGAGGATTACATACTTCACTGATATTCAGTTTTCAGACCTTCATAGCCTCCTGAAACCAAAACAAATTTCTTTTGAAAGAGAAAACAACCAATATCTGACAGAAATTCCCTTACATAATATCCCTTTTCTTTAAACACACTTGTTTAAATGGAAAGATTTTAAGTAGATAAAAGAATGTATATATTTTTCTCTCCATCTGTGATGTATACAGGAATAACCAAGTCAGTCTTACTCAGATGCATTTTCATGAAGCTTACTGGGGTGAAAACTGAAAGAATGACTTTACTGCTTGGATTTTGAAAACCTTAGTCTGAATGTGTTTTCGTTACCACCTGTTAATCTGCAATAAAGTAATAGGTCTAAATATGATTTTAGAGATGTCACTGGGAAAGAGATGATTTTCTAAGGTAAATCCATACTAAGTACAGCTTCAGAGATTAACTAATATATAGGTAAGAAAAGTATAGGGAAGAAAATCTGATTAATTATATACATTATATTTTTCCCCTGTCTGTTTTGCTAATATTGTTTCAGAATGAATATTCAGTAATTATTTCAGTGAAGCACACTTTTCATGCTATTTGTCAGAATGTGCAATTAATTACTAATGATGAAATGGCTATAAAAGAAAAGAATATTCCTATTTCATTGCTTGTTTTTGCATTTCCTGCCAGAGGAAATATCACAAATATCCCATTTCAAACTTTAAAAAAACGTAACCTTTATTTCAGTAGTTATTACACAGAATCAGCATTTCAGAGATATCTGAAGAACTGGTTCCACTGTCAGGTCTCTCTCCATTTTCCTGTGATTTCTTTTCACATAGAGATGATTAAAATTATGGAAGTTGGTTCTTTATTTACCATTTCAGTTATTCTTTATGTAATGACATTTTACTACAGAAAATCTTCAACCTGTTGATGCAACTATTCTATTCATAAATACTCAAAAGAAGATCAATTAATCTCCTAAATTGCTTTTTCCTGAGATCTGTGATGCTGTAACACCAAGCAGATGTGCCACTGTTGGTAGAACATGGGAGAAGAACCTTGAGATTTAGCTTACATTTCCTCCAACACACCCTCTTTAAAAAAAGCAAAACAAGTGAGGGTAATCTCCTTAGTAACAAAATCAATGATGTGATGAGTGCTAAAAATTATAAAGTGCAGGATGCTATCTTCATTCTTTGGCATTGACTACCTTTTCTCAATATTGAGCTACTGGTAAGGCAGGCAGACAAAATATGAAAGAATATGCTTCTCATGCTTATTCAGCTCTTTCTGAAAAGCTGAAATAAATTTTCAGTACTTTTTTTGCTTATACATTTACTTCCCTTCTTCAGGATTGTTCTAATATGTCACCCTTTTATTTTAATTTGATAATGAGTAAGTTTCCTAACAAAAGGTTAGAAATCAAGGTTAACAAGTAACAAATTACTCTAAAATCAAAATGTCACAAAGTCTCTGTGGAATGCAGCTGCAGACATTGGTTATTCAGGATCAATTTTTCATTAAATTCTGCAAATGATTTTAAGCCTTTCTTCATCTATGATGAACTGTTCTTTATCAGCTGCCAGAAGATGGAGCTCTTCTAATAAACCATGATGCTCGTATTTGAAAAAAATGCAGAAAAAATTGCATAGAAAAGCTTTTGAAAAACATTAAGAATTATTGCCATTCATTACTAACTAAAGTTTAGTTAAACACATTTTAAAACAGGTAAAATTGTATTCTGCCATAATTTTGAAAAACAGCTCAGTGCATTAATTATATTTTCAGATTTTTTAAGTTTTTACATTATATTTTAAACTCTCTTTTTCTTCCATCTTCTGAATTTTCCAGAGATCCCTCAAAAGGTCAGAAGTTGCTCTTTAGTTAAGACATATGGACTTGAGAGGGTGTAAAGTAAGTAAAAAATTGACTTCAGGTTCTTTTGCTGTGTTGCTGGTTTCAGTGGTGTGAGGCTGCAGTGGCAGGGTAGCTGGGCTCTGCAGGGCACCATGGCTGTCAGACCAAACATCTTTCACTGACACCTCGGACAACTGCTAAGCAGGTGGGCTTCACTTCTGCCGACAATAAGCCACCCCAGACAGATGACAGTGGAAAGCTCTATAAACATGCCTGTGATGGTATCGCTTCATCTCTCCTGCTGTATTGACCATGGGGGAAAGACAGATAATGAGGGTAGACTAGACCTCGAACTTTAGGACAGGTAAAGTTAGCCAGAATGAATCCAGAAATCTTATTAACAGAATTTGTGAAGACAAGATCGAATCTGTATTCACAGCATTGATTCAGACTTCTTTAATATAAGCTGTGATTCACACTTCTTTAGTATAAGCTGCAACCACAACAAAGTAGAAGCACAAAGTTCAAATTAAAGAGAGGCAGCTATGTAGCTTAGAAAGAATAGTGAAAAAAAATTGTTGTTATTTTATATCCAATGCCGTATCTTAGCTTTCCACTTAAAATTGAAATAACCTTTCCATAAGTGTCAAGCCTGGATGGAGAAAACATAAAATACAGATTATGTTACTTTAGAAAATTCTTCCTAATGTTTTTGAGAGTTAATGAGTAATATACTGAAGAATTTTCACATTGACACAGCATTTGAAATGTAGACCTCCAAATGTTGCTTGGTATGACAGGATGGTCTTTTTCATTTATTTTAAGAAAACTTATTTTGTCTGTACAAAAATTAAGCAGTTTGTGTGATCAGTCTGTCAATAGCTTTCACTGAATTTGTCAATCAGGCTGGATTACATTGAAAGTCACTTTAGGTCTGAATTGCAAAGCTGATAATTGTGTTTGTATGAGTGTATGTATTTTCACCACTCTTCTCCTGATTCAGAGAAACGTTTGCTTCTAATGGAAATTAGTGATGTAATAAATGCTTTTGCATTCTAGCGTGGTGGCAGTCACAATCCAGCAAGTCCACTCTGTCGGTTATTCACTTTGCAAAGCCTTTGCCATGGTAGACAACAGCAGTTTTGCTCTACTACATCTTCTCTTTGTGTTATGCTTCTCTGGATGTCCTTAAAAGCTTGCACAGCTATACTGTATGCTAGGGGTAAAGGCTGGAGATTCACTTGGCACCTTTGCTCCCTCTCAAGCCATTGAACAGAGAAAAGTTATCTGCTAGCGTCAAGAACTGGGAACAGTCAGAGACGGAGTTACAGCACTGAATGCAGAGCTTAACTACTGTCGCTGTGTATTGATTTTTTGAGAGTTTATGTGCCACAATTCAAGCCAAAAGTTCTGATAACCCTCCTTAAATCCACATACACTTTTCAAGTGTACTCTCTGTCGCACACCCTGAACCTATACAGTAGTTATGGGTTTCAGCTTTGCTCTGATGAATACTATTCTCTGATATAGTAAAAAAGAAAGTCCACACTTGCATTCCAGATTTTGGAATTAATTTAGAAAGACATCCAAAAGGAAGTAATTTTTATTTTCTCTCTTTTTAGGAAATTTTTTTACAGTCAGCTTCAAGATATCCATATTATCTTTGGATCTTTCTATGGGTTTCTCTGACGGGCACTGAAAGGATCACCTGTACTATGAAGAGAATACTTACTTGACAGTAAATGACACATGCCAGAGGATTCAGCAGGACTGCATGGTGACATCCATAAATGATGGTGCATAATGATGACAGAGAGAGTGCATATATTATTATTTGAGGCTTTTATTACTTATGGCTTTCATATTTGTGCCGACACATCTTCTTGCAGTGTCTTAAACAATGTTATATCAAACTCACACAGTGTAGCACCTTACTTCCTTTTACCCAGAATAGAAATATCTTGCAGGATGAACAACAGGTGGAGGGATTTTTTGGCACGGGTTGCAGCATTCAGCTTTGCTGCAGCACTTGTGCATCTCTCCCACTTCATGAACGTTGTAATTGCCTCTGATAAAAATAGAACCCACCCTTGCATTCAATGTAACTACTGGATTTCACTATTTCTTTTCTTAATTTCCTTTGCTCATTTGAAGAAATAATAATGCAGTTGAAGACTACTCAAATCCAGAGGGAAATTAAAAGCAACTTTTGATACTGAACTTATAAATGGTACTTTTCGATTGAAACCCATGCTTTTCCATCTATTAAATCTGATTTTAGAACTAGCTTTTCTTTCTTACTGATTGTGAGAAAGACCACATGTCAGATAAATTAGCAAATTAAGCAGCAAAACTTGGAGGAGAATAGAGAAACAACGCATTGTATTTCTAAGGTCTTCTTTACTAAATATGCCAGTTGTACAATTGTGACCATAGTGGTAAAAGTGTGACATCAGCTAAGTGTGCACCGATCTCACCAAAAAGGAGTAATTCTTTTGCAGGAATGCATTTTTTCTGATATAGATGTTTGCAAAAAAGGAATTGTGTAACTTTTAGTTATGTAAGTATTTCCATTTTTAAGCAAAGTTCTATCCCCAACTAAAGTAGTTAAAACAGTAGCAAATCTATAGTTTAATTAGGACCACTATTTTTCTGTTACAGTGTTGTCTGATGTTCCTTAGAATTTTCAGTGAAATTTTTCAGGAGGAATATATTTCAGTTGATGATGATCTGCAAGATTTTATTGAAACCATAACCAAAATTAAAATGGATGTATTTTTTCAGAGTATGGGGGATCCCGTGTCAGATGTAGTTATAGAAAAAAAAATTATTCTCGTATTAAGCAAGGCTATTGGTTAGAATGTGGAATATTAATTTCTCTCAAATGTTTAGAAGGTAATTCTGTTTTGGCAGGTCTCCTTTTACTGTTTTGGAGGAAGGCTTCAAACTAAGGAAACTAGTGGAATAGTTATTTCCACAAAACCTGGTGGCAAAGGAAGTACCTAACTAGATAGGTATATAGGTGATATACAAGATAACTTGTATTTCTGTTTAGTACATCTTGGGCAATAATAGAACAAATGTAGGAAGATAGCCACCCTTTGGGGAAGAAATGAGACATCAAGTCAATTATTGTAGATCCTTTTACTATAGTTCAAGGCATTTATAATGCATGTACCTTCTTCTGACTTGCAGAAGAGATATGGACTGTGTTGCTTTACAACTTGTGGTAGCGTATAAAAGGCAAGAGCTAGGCTGCAATAAGGCTAGAAGAGTAACCTAAAAAAGGCTCTAAAGGTCTGGGAGTAAGCTTACATTTTTATTACAAGATGGTAACACCATTACAGGTGCATTCCAGGCTGTTTGACATTTCATTTAATTATACTCACATTTTTAGACACTCTAGTACCCAAAACATGCAATATATTTAGCTAATACTAAAAAAAAAAACGAAAAGATATGAGGAGTCAGAACTGGATTGATTTTCAAGTCTTATTTGTCGCTATGAGCAGAGATTAGAGCTCAAAGAAGAGTGACTCATGATGTCTGTGCTCATTGCAGCATGACTGACAGTTTGCAAGGGAAGACAGACATCCCTCTATTTGTCTGGGAAGTTAGCAGGAAAAGACTATATTTTAGAAAAGGATGCATCCATTTTTCCAGTATTGGTGGGCCCTAATACACTCTGTATACCAAATCCAACGCTTTCCCCAGTGTAAGATCCCTTTGCATTGATGTGTGTCCTGAATGCACCCTTCTTCTTAACTTTGGCCTTGATATAGAGCCTACTTAGAGCAATGTAAAAACTCATTGACTTTGGTCGGAATATGGATCTGATTATAAGGTGCATTGCTGGGTTTTTGCAACAAAATGGCTTTTTGGGTCCTTAGTAGGAGATCTATAGATGGATATTGACACTCTTGATTTAATCTTCTCTTTACAGAGAACTTCTTGAATTGCCCAATTTCCAGTAAACCACCTCTAAAAGACTTCAGATTCCTCTTATATTATGAAGTGCCTTTAGATTTAGTTGCTTAAATTTGAAGTGGAAAACTGCAGCAATCTACAATAGAATTGTTAAAACAATTGTTCTGGTTGGTTTCAGCACAAGTCCATTATCTTCCTGCAGAAGATAATGGAATATATTTCCTTTATCTTGTTTTTCACCCTTTTGTTACATGTTTATAGACAAACAGACGTTGTATTTATTTGGTTGTGTTACATTGTGAACTACTACAGAAAAAACAGAGCAAAATAGAAAAAAAACCAGGCCAAAACAACACTTTTCTATTTCTAAGACTGTGGGTCTGCCTCATTCAGCCAAAATTTCACTGGATTTACCATGGACTTTAGCTGGTTACCTTGAGATCATATTCAGGCACAAGTAACATGACGCTTCCTTTCCAGTACAGCACACTTTTATTTTTCTCATTTTCTTTTTTTAAGTTTTTATATTTTTGAGACCTCAGGTAATGAAGATACTTTTATCTGCCAAAAAGAAGTGGGATATTCCAGAAGATTTAAGCATTTCAGGAGATAGTCTTAATTTTACAGTGTGATTGTACCTTGATTAATTGGTTTGATTTTCCTAAATTTGATTCTGAACCGCAAAAAATCTTTCTATTGTGGAAGATGTGCTGGGGGCTAATATTGCAAAAATGGAACAAGTCTGTTTTATTCCAGCACACTGAGTGGAGGATATTTCTTTTTTTTTGGAGGATGTGTAATAAAAAGGTGAGAATTCAAGGGAGCAGAATTACTTGGAAAACCTGAGTTTCATACAGCTGTAAGCTACAGAAGAAAATGGTGCTTGACTACAGTGCCTGATGCAGAGTTTTTAGAACATGAGGGCATATATAATTTAGCAGTGACAGCAGTAATGGCAGGAGAAAGAATTTTACTTCAAAGAAAGAAGGAACAGAGGGAGGGAGATGTTTTAACGAACCTGGGAGCTCTTTCTGGCAACAGTGCCTTACAAGATTCGAATGCAGAAGACCAGACTCTTTTATTGATTGCTGACTGATCTGTATTTTTTCTTCAGTCAAAGTTAGTGTACACTCAGCTTTTAAATTTAACTGCCTTTAACTTTAAAGGGATAAAGCCTTGGATGAATTTTCTCAAAAAATTCCTTTTCAAGGAAAAAAAAAGTAACACACACAGAGAACAAAACCTTAATGCGTTAATATCTTTTCTTGTCTCAGGAGGTGTAGGACTGACAACTTAACTACCTAGAATTTCCTTTTATCCCCATGGCAGTCACCTCCCTGTAAACATCTGTCTCCTCCATAGTCAGAGGTCTGAACATGCTTTAGGATAGCTTTCCCTTAGCTGCTTTGATCTTCGAGACAGGTGATGCAGAAGAATATTTAGAGCAAAGAATCACCACCATGGGAGGTTTAACAATCCGTCAACAGTCATAAATTAACAAGCCTGTGTGTCAAACAGAAGCAGAAAGCATCATTGTTCTGTCTTTCCAAGGTGAGGTTGGTCTCCTTATGTCCCAAGTGAATCACAGCATTTGCCAGGAATCCCTGAGTCATCCTTTCTTACATGGTTAAAACTCCACTGGTCTTCAGGTGTCCCACATCAGCTGGGAGCATTTTCAAGAGAAGTTGCCTGAATGTTTCTTATATCCCATAGGTTATTAATGAGAGAAACAAGCCAGCAAGAAAGAAAGCAAGAAAGCAAGGAAGCAAGAAAGAAAAAGAAAAAGAAAAAGAAAAAGAAAAAGAAAAAGAAAAAGAAAAAGAAAAAGAAAAAGAAAAAGAAAAAGAAAAAGGAAAAGGAAAAGAAAAAGAAAAAGGAAGAAAGAAAAAGAAAAAAAGAAAAAGAAAGAAAATCTGTTCTGGTTCTGCTTAGGAGAGAACTTTCAGTAGAGCAGGATTTAATTGCTTTCTTTGCTGAAATGGGAATAACATTATCAAAAACATTTAAATCACTGTAAGAAATGCTGAATGTGTTGCATATTCATCTTGAACTCATCCATGAGGTAGCAATAAAAGCTGAGATTCTAGCCTGAATTCTCTTTCAGTCTTTTTTCATAAAGATCATTTTACGGGATGAGAATCAGCAGGTTTCTAGATTATTCACTGCATATACTTTGAACATTCCTGTTCCCTTTGAGGATCATACTTCCAGAAATAATGACCCAATAGATATGATTTGCAAAACAACAACTAGCCTCAATGGAATTTCCTATCCATTTTAGCATATCCCTTTTATGTGACGCTGTGAATCTGGATTATAATGCACTGCGTTAGTAAAATAAGACCTTTTATGAAAGGTAGCAAAATGAGGGGAGGTAAAGTTGGGAAAGAAAATTTCAGCAGTGTTCAAGTTTATATTTTTCTCCAGCTATTAATTAAATGTAAGTACTTCCTTTGAATGACCCCTGCCAGCCTTACTGAGTGGAGTAACAATGAAGTTATTTTTGTCTTGAGAAGGCTTTTGTTTTCAACAGCTGTGTATTCTCGTTAGCACTGGCAATCTCTGTTACAAAACAAACCCACATGCAGCTGTATTTCTGACACTCTGTGGGGTTAATAGACGCTATTTTGTGGTAAGCATTTCTAATGTGGAACACTGTTATTATGTAGTAACTATTAAAAGTCAGTTGGCACTGAGTTATAAGTTATGAAAGTATGAGAAAATAATTACATTGATTTTCTAAGTACAAGGAATTATTGCCATACCTCATATGTCTATTAATAAAACTTAAATTGTAAAACTTATACTATACTATGTTGTATATTACGTTTAATTATATAAATATAAACTTTGAAAACTTATGTTGGCGATGGTAAAAACAGTTCCAGAAGCAAAATCTTTAGCTTCTTGGGTTATTCTATGCAATTTTGAAATGGTTATACTAGTTGTGTGAGTTGACCCAGGCAAGCACCAAAAACTACCACAAAACCATGGCTGAAATGAAAAAAGTAAATTCATTTCATTACCTCACCAACTGGAGGATCCCAAATCAAGACCCAGGTGGAGACACACAAGTGGGAGCACTGGCACCATCATGTTCAGCCCATCCTAGCAGTTGACAAGGCTGCTCTTTGCATGTGTTTATTAAGGATACGTGCAGCCCATGTGTGATCTCCCCTGTGCTCTTGTATGACCCCTGAGTGTTGATCTTCTCTCTGCTAAAACTGGGAGCTCAAGCAGGTTTGAGTTCCTCCAAGTGTCTGTAAACACCTCTGTTATCTCAACACAGAACTTCTACTTTTCAGACAGAGAAGGCAAAATATATGTGTCTTTCCAAATTGTCATGCTTCAGGCCTTGGCATCCCCAGCTGCAAGGTCACTTGAGCCAATCTACCATCTTCCTCACCATTCTTCTGCTCCTAACCCTTTCCTCTCAACAATGTTTATTGCAAAGGAACTTATCACAGAGTGCTAAGGGGTTAGAATCCAAGTGTCTCCAATTTGGAGACAAGGATGTCATGTGTCAAACACTTTGCAGAAGTCCAAGTAGACTATGTCAGTTGCTCTGCCTGATCCACCAATGCTCTAGCCCCATATTAGAAAACCACCAAATTTTTTGGGCATGATTTGCCCTTTATAAAGCCTTGTTGGCTGTTATCAATCAATTTGATCATTTAAATATGATATTCTATAAGAAGCAACATCAAAAAAAGAAATTTTCCAGATTTTAGAAGACATTTTCTGTAACATTTAGAGCAGAAGTAACCAAAGTAAACATAAGTTGTAGTGGGTTTGGGTTTGGTAGTTTATCTTTTTTTCCCTTTTGGCTATAAGACTACATTCAGCCTAAAAGTTAGATTAAGTGGCTTTTTTAAAAAAGGACACTATAAAAATGCATCAACAAGCCAATTTTTCTCATAAAAGTCCTCAGGATTTGATCAGTGAAATGTAATTTGAGCACTGAAAAATAATCTAGAAATTGATAATTACTCATTGGTATAATCTTTATTTGTTGAGGTTTCTGAATGCTTTGTCATAGTCTAATGGAAGCAGTTGGCCAATGAAGAGATCTTTAAACTTCTGCAGCCTCATGTAGCAACATTGGCCAGGGGACCTCCATCACCCTGAAACTGGGTTTGGTTATCTGGGTCTGACTTCTGGTTTGCTGACCATGTTTCCGTGTCCTGTGGTGCTTAGACATCCTTGTTTGACTGGAAAAGGCTGTGAGATTGCAAAGGCCCAGCAAAACTGATGCTAATTTACACTAAGTTCTGATGTAGCTAAGAAATGAGTAAAAGGGAAACTTTGAGCACATGTATGAAAGACACAGAAAGCACCCACACAGTGGGATTTCCCAGGACATTTATTCCTTCAGTGAGAAGCCAGTTCTAGAAAAGGGATGCTTAAATAGTGAGATATTCAGGTCACAGAGGTTATCGCATACATTCAGTTTCAAGTGTTAATTAGAAAGTTCATGCAAGAGACTATTTACTTTAAAAGTCATCACAGAAGTTGTAGGGATGATGCAAATGATATCCTATTATCATAAAGCCTTATTTAAAATTTGTAATTTTCATTACAATATATTAAAAAATAGCAAGCTAAGATTCATTTTAGGGCGAAAGCAATAGCAGATTGATAAAAACAGGTAAGATACCCAAACCCCCCAGATCATTCCTAGGGAATAATTACATCAGCCTTGTCTGTATAAAAGCATAATCTGCAGCAGTACAGTAAGACATCAATTTTTCTTGGAGCCTGAGAACTAAAAGTATCTGAGGGATTGCTCATCTATACACATGTTTTTTTCTTGTTTTATAATGATACTTTTGGACCCACTATATAATGAGGGCAGTGGCTATGAAATAATGCAATGCATATGTGTCCAGGTGGCACAGATTATTACCAATTTCCTTTTTTCTCCTTATTTGTCATGTGTTGCTCCATTGGCTTCAGCTGTACAGTAAAAGAAAGTCTAGCTTTTAATTTCTTGCGCTGTTATTATTCTTTCACTCCTTCTGCCTCTGCTCTCACAGTCTGAAAAGAATAGCATTTTCTTTTGTTCAGTTAAGCATGAAGTCACAGAAGCAACACTTCAGTAGGGAGAGACTTACACTGATAGCAAGAAAATTTCAAAAGGTCTGGAAACTTTTCTTTTTGTCACCAAAATCCGTAAGAGTTTTATCATTAACTTCAAGAGGAGTGGATTCGAAAATGAATGCTTTCAAAAATCCCTCAGCAAAAACTGGCTCTTTCTTCCTCTTATGCCTGCTATATTTCTCTCCATACTTACTTCCAACTCCTTCAATGAATTTCTTTTGAGAGTTATTCAGCACATACATACACTTAACTGGAATTTTCAAAATACAAGAAGTATGTGCTGACTTAGTGTATATATATATTTATACACAAAGTAGTCAATACGCATATATTATACCAAAAGTATATTTTAATAGTGCCTCTCAGAATATCAGAGATAGTGACATGGTTTAACTAAGTTTAGATTCTCATTTTTATTTTTTGCATTACATCAACTAAATGCATACATGACTACAGACAAATTTTTAATAATTATATTGAGGTAGAAATTTTTAAAATGCAATTTTTAAAAAATAAAATAGTTTATCTGATTTTTTTTTCTTAAATATCATCTTGATTTAAAATGTTCACAATGATGTTACACTGATTCTGTTAGATTGTATTCTAAAAAACCCCAAAACTATTTCACTCTTGTATTTATTTTCATATATTGAACACAGAGCAATATTTCTTTGGAATTAAATGTTTATTGAATGTATCAAGTTAGGTGTGATTAATCTACTTAGTGCAAGTGACATGAAGATTTCATTTTATTTAGATTTATTTATACATATACACATGTGCCTGTTTCCTGTTCATCACCATTTATTCTCTGTGTCACATCTCCCACTCCCTGAGATTTCATGTAAGGAAGTTCTGGACACTTTCCCATCTGTTCAGGAAAGTGCTGTGGAAGTTTTTCACCACCATCCTCTCTATGTCACAATCATGACATCTAATGCTGTCAAAGTCTCCATCTGTGATATTACATTTGTCAACTCTGCTTAGGTTCTCCAGACACTGATGTTTAGACAGGATAATCCTACCCATCCTGCAGTTAATCCATAATGTTCTGTAATGTTTTGAAGGGGCTGGGGAGAGCAAAGGTACAGACACACAACAGGATGTAAGAACTCCAGAGGTTTCTTATGGTTATGTTGAAGAAAAATTACTAAAAGCAATTTTTCCAGAGTATTCAATTCCTTCTTTCTTTTTGTACAAAACTAGTTGGGTGAGCTTTTCAAGGTGACTTTGCAATCTAAGTTAATTCACAACTGTCAGAAATTATGCCTTAAAATAAATGACCCTAGAGTTTTTCCATTCTATTCTAGAAATAAGTAAATAAGAAAATACATAATCTAAAAAATAGCTCTAGTTGCATTTTTAAGATCACAGTTCAGAAGAATTTTGCCAATTAAAAAGTATAGGTGCAGATTTACAATGGCCTATTTCTTTTGATATTCTTTATGCAAATAGTGTTACAATTATTATGAATTAGAATATGGTAATAAAGATAACTAATTTAGGCTCCTGATCATTTAAAGTGCTTGAGCTTTGATGCTTGAATCACCAGTGGACTTAGATTCCATGCCTCCAGTGTACCCAGAAGGCTCATCAAGAGATACCATTCTATTGTTTGTGTTTTAAAATTTACCTCCATGCGGTGCCAGCTCTCAAGACATTATCCAAACAGCTCATTCAGATGTCGTTGTATCATCCTTGTTGATTGCTGTTGCACATACTGTCCTATTCCACTTTTTCAAGGTGGCAGTCTTTATTCCTCCATTCCATCCTCACAATGTACTTGTTGGCTTTCTGTTTCTCCATCCCAAACAGTTACAAAAATTTGGCATTTTATGGGAAGACAGCTGGAGAGCTATGTTTTTAAAAGTAGCTCTTCTACAGCTGCAGGATAAAGATGTTCTAGCCCTTGATATTCCTGGGCAGGGAACAGCTGTATCAGGCTTCCTGGGTGATTGATAGCTCCTTTCAGCTCAGCTGGGTAAAAGGGTATTATTTGTTAAAGAGCTCTGCCTGTATTTGTGCTCTGAACTTTTTGAGGACTGCTGTGACCTGAGCTTTTCTGTGGATTTGGAAGAACAGGAAGCTGCAGCTTTGGTTAAATTTTGATTCCAGTCCTTAAACTGAAATATGTCAGAAAAAAAAGTATTCTAAGCAAAATTTAAATTCTGTGGCCTGAGTTTGCTCAAACAACAAGTAGCACAAATTCTTTTTATTTCAGATGAAAGTGAAACCATCACTACATTGAATTTTCCTGTGTATTTTGAAGCTAAGCCAAATAAATACATCTTTAGAAGAAAATTTGGCTTGAAACAATGCATCAGTTCCATTGCTTTGCTACACTTTCAGCCTGCAGAATTACCAGCAAATTTGCAGGAAATTGCATATTCCATGTGGTAGAGTCAGCAGAGTTGAGGAAGTCAGGTGGTGTTATTAGAAAAGAGGTTTCAGAAACCGTTCTGAAAATCCTGGGTTTTTTTTCCCTGTGGACTGTCGGTATTCTTGTCATTGTTGTCCCTGGCTACAGAATCCTTTAGAAAATGATAGCTATTTTAGGGAAAAACACTTTTCATATTCCCACCCTTTCACAGCTTCTTATGAGCCAAATTGGTCAGGCAATGAAGCAATAAATTGGATCTTTAAAACTTTGGGAAGCGCTGGGTGCTCAGTGCTAAGTTGACAGAGAATTTTTTTTGTGGGTTTTTTATGATATTTTAGGAAAGTCTCTCAAAATCCAGTGTGGAGTCTGTGGGAATAGAGAGTAGGGAACCAGAAGAAACTCTGCTTTAGAGACACAACAGAGTATTAGGGAGACCCTTCTCTATTTTCTTGCTCTACATTGGGATCTAATATTTGAACATAAGTTTCCAATATACAAAACATACTCTAAACTCCTTATCATCCTGGCCACTGTAACCAGCCAAAAGGCCAGTTTGTCCAGCTTTCATACAGCTATTCACCGGGCAATATACTGCCTCTGTAGCAGTGGAATGGGGTACCCAACTTGGAAATGAAAGATTTTGTTGGAGTCACAAAGAACCCATATGTTCAAGATACTACAGTCAAAACAGGTGTGAAGGCATACTGAGGTCAGAGTAAAATGCTCTTGTACCAACTTTGAGGGCTCCTCAGGAAGGAGCAGGAAAATAGATGAAGAACGAGGTTATGAAACAGTCATGGGAATCAGTACCTGAGCAAAACATTGAAATAGGCAAGCAGGAAAATCTCCTGTAACAGGCTGCCATTGCAACATCTTCTCTCTATTGATTCAGAGATCATCACAAAAAAAAGTTTGAAAAGAAGATGATGGATTATCAGACAAATGTACATATCTCTGAGAGCTGTCACCTTACTTGAGGAGGTGTCAGGCCTCGCTCCTGTACTATGAGTATCTGGAGAGCAGAGATAAAGATTTCTGAGATGTCAAATAACTCCCTAAACCCCATTTGGAATCAAAAGAGTTTCATATGCTAAATACTTACACTATGAAAAATTACCTGGAATTACAGAGAAGAAACCACAGGCTAATTCAATGTCTTTATTGTTAGAATCTGGTAATTAAAGCTTTTGTGTCTTAAATTTGCAAGGATCAAGAATGTAGTGTGCAGAAACTCTTACAGGCTACCGTATTACAAAGTGTTTTACTTCACTAAGTATGTGAATGACAACTGCACATATATAAAAAAGTGATAAAGGACCTCAGAAATTTCCATCCCATTTAATTTAGTTTGTATAAAGACAAATTATGACCTGATGTATATGAATTTATATACACACATGGAAATATATATACATTTATATACTTGTGTGTATATACATATATACACATACACATATACACATATGCACATAAGCACATATGCACATATACACATATATACATATATACATATATACATATGTACATATATACATATGTACATATATACATATCTCTGAGCATGTGTTTGTTGCACGCAGTGTGAGTATATGGAGTATATCCTTTCCTGAGCAGAAAACCCAAAAAATTCCTGCTTCTGCTGTGTACCATCTTGGAAGTTCTAGTCTCTGAAAAATCAAGTATGTTTCCAAGAAACTGTGACAAGACGTATTTTCTATGTCACCTTATAGAAGATTTTTTTTTTACATTGTCGACTGTTATATTAGAAAGCATGGATGTCTGGAATTACAGGACAAACAAGAGCAATGGCAGTCATCAGATGGTCAATAGATCTGTTTCCTTTATTAGAGGAATAGAGAGAAAATGGACAGCTTTTAGATAGACGTACCAATTAGAATTTGTACTTTGGTCTATAAGTAAGCTGCTTGAAAGTTGGCTTTAAGTGAAAATTATTCTTTATTTTGTTATGAAAATCCCCTCAAAACTTGGAAGACATGATTTTGTCATTTAATAAATTGCTATGCAACTAATCAAGCCAGCCTCCCAACCCACAAACCAATAAAGGCAAACTACACTAGTAGTACTTTCTGCACAGCAGAAGTCTGACAGTACCATTTCTCGTGCACACAAAAATAGAGGGCTGTTGTGCTCAGTTATGAGAAGGAGCTTTCTGATGGAAAGTAAGTGTGAGTAATGACATTTTTCCTTCCAGCTACCGCATTTATGAGATTAGGTGGTGAGGAGTATCTTTGTGTGATTCCTCTTCCCTCTCCGGAAGGGCTATGCACATGAAATCCTTCACTTGCATTTTCGTGCAACAGTTTTCTTCAGGGGATGTGAAATTTTCTTTGTTTTGCCCTTGGAGAATATTCATTGCAGTTCTCTACAGAAAATTCTTGATGTTCAATTTTAAAATATTTCCAAACATTTAATATGGTGGAATGAGAAGGATAAAGTTTTTATCCCTGACTTTAAACTTTCATTGTGTCATTGTTCTTGGCTCTCCCTAGCTAAATTAATTTGCTCAATGCATTGATTCAAAATATTTCTGGGCATTCTGGGTTTATTTTGAGCACAGTAAATATTTGACTACAAGTCTTAATGCTCCAGTAATATAAAGACTGTTAATATTCTTTCTTTCTTTCCTGATAATCTTTATATTGTATTTTTTTTTTTTTTGGAGCAGCTATGATAGCTGAGCATGTCTTGACAGGAGAGTCCTTTTGAAGCAAAGCTATTGCTGAAATAGGAACCAAAGGCTTTATTACTACTGGTATGAAGGAGGAAAATAACCTGTTAGGTCATTTTCTTAGATAATTGCTCTTTATTTGCAAGGATTCACTTACTCAAATCCTTGAATGTGAGTTGAAATGTGTCAGATGAATGGGAACAATTTACTAATATTACAAACATTGCATACTATAAGGCAATCAAATCTTAGTGTTAGGAATGTGGCGCAACCTATTTCTCCATAAATGAGGTATTCTGTGTGAAAGTGAGCTGGGCAGCCTGTCATAACAAGCTCCAATTCCTTGACTTTAGAAATTTTAAATTGGGTAGCACCAAATATGGCTCTTCTCCACTCATCCTCTTCAGGAAGCAAATATCTTAATCATCCGATCAGAGTCTGAAGTAGAGCTGCACAGGCAATGCTCCATTAGCTGCACTCATATGCCATTCAGATCTCTACCGTCCATTTCAATGATCTGTTGAATGGAAAAAATCAAGCCCATTCTCCACTGATCCACCCAGACTCAAAAGGCTAATCCAGCACAGGTTTTTTTATGATCAGCAGAGCCTCATCCACAAAGTTCTTACAGAAAACATTCATGCCTTCTGACCTTTAGCATGAAGAATCCAAGGCAAAGCCATGGGCAGCTCTTTTCTCTTTAAGAAGAATCTTCTGGCTCTGTGTTCTTCTTTTGTCAAATTCAGTACCATTCTAATATTGCAACCAGCTCTCTAGATAACCAGGGTAACCATGCTCATCTTTCTTGATTCTTGGAGTACTTTATAATCTTACAGACAAAATCCAAGTGAAGGAACAGACATGTTGCACAATATTATTAACATTAAAGTTCATGCAAAAAAAATCTCTGTGATAGGAACAGGAGGCCTCAGAAAGAAGGTTGCTGGATTCAGACTATTTTGATTTTATTATTGCCAGAGGGTTTCCTTTCCTCACCCATTACTTTTTTGTTATCTTTTAAAACACTTTTGTAATGAGTGATTCATTTAAATACTTCTGGAAAGTAAACACAAAAGGGTGTTTTGACACAAAGTTGAATTTTTATGAGAGGTTGTATTTAAAAAAATTCTGCAAGTTGTTTAGCGAGTTCCAGTGAAGGGATATTTTGAAATATAATGTTCCTGTTGATATACCAAGTGTAGAATGACAGTTCTGACCACTAATATCATTCTGCAGATTCTGGAAACCTTTTTGGCAGAGATCTGCCACTCACGTGTTTTAAAGCAGGCAGAAGTCTGATTTAGCTGGGAACCTTATCATGCTCTAAGAGAAAGGAAGCCCATGGGGATGGCACAGCTGCAATCCCTGTTCCGAATGTAGCGTTCAGAATATGTTCAAGGAAAAGATAAAATGTCTGGGTTGCTCAGGCAGTTCCTGTTACCATGACAACTCTGGAGCACAGTAATTTAGATCAGCCTTGGGGCTACTCTTTCAGCTCTGGCAGAGGAAGGGACATAAGACCACTTACAGGTGGTGGAAGAAGCAGTGCTAATGATATGACCTCCATACATATGTGTGAATCCATTGTGTCAGCTAAATAAACTACTGAGGTTGCTGGCATATTCCTTTAGACAGATGGCAGCAGTTGTCAATGTATTAGTGCAAAAGAAGAGCCTAAGAAAGGAGAGGGGTCAGGTTATTTCACTGAACCACAGCTGTAGCAAAACTCTGTGTGTGCACTCTGTCTGCTGGCTTCCTGTTTTTCCTCGCAGGCCTTGCCAGGTGTTCCTGTGCATCTTGCTAACTCTCCTCAGAAGTGCTGGCAGGCTGCTAGAGCTGAACCTACAACTTCTCATGTCATACCCTTGGCTGCTTCTATGAGGCATTCTTCAGGCTGCTCTCTTGCCCCAGCTTTGCTGTCTATAGCAACTCCTGGGGAATGCTCTAGGCTTTGCAAATAAACTTCTACAACTCATAACTTCTACAAACTCTTAAGTTTGTAGAAGTTACCTCTCCCTTTTTTAGTGCTGCTCGAGTACTCCCCTTTTGATGTGGAGCAGCTTGTTTTGCAGAACCAAATATTTTTTGTCTCATTCACCTCTACCTCTATGTCACTTCTGTTTCCTGACCTCTTCATAACGTGCTGTATGAAACCTGCAGGAAGGTATAGCTGATTTCCATTAAATGAACCAAAACATTTTTGCTCCAGTCATGGTAGAAAACAGAGACAATGATCGCTCATACTCTTGACATGTTCTTTTCCATGACATATAATTTACAAGAAATAAGACTTTGGTTCACACCCTTGACTTTATTCATAAATGCATCTTTAACACCTCAATGAGGAAATCACAATTGGTAGGGCCACGTAAACAAGAAGCATATCCAGAGTGTTAATGTAGGCTATTCTTTTCTTCTCTTTTAGCAAGAAAAGACTTTGGAGACCTGAATGCACAACATTTGTCTCATTATGCCTAGCATGCTGTTGCTTTGCTTTTTCACAATGGCAAGGTAACCTGCTGACACAGCTTGCCAAACTCCTGCCTCCCTCGGTGGATATATAAGCCAGGCTGATGCAAATGGGCTGTTGAATTGCATTCACTTGGCAGTTCTCCCACACACAAGATGAAGAGCAGCAACTTTGATTTGCAGGGCCTCTTCTCATTTACTTCCTTTGTAGGGCACTGCCTTTTGTTTAAGAAACAGATACACTGAGCTGAGAGTTTAAGCTCTGGTTAATGATTCTGTAGTGAAAAACCTTTTGCCTGTGTTAAAGCTAACATTCCTCTAGCAAAACAAGATACACAAACACATTTCTGAATTCAGTGAGTCTGCCTAAATATGTAAGAAAATCGGGTGGTTGAGTATTTTCAAGTGTATAGCTCAAAACTACAAAACAAAATTTAGACTGGGAAAAAACAAAGGATGTTTTTAAGATGTACATTGAGTTTTTATTTAAATATATTCAAGTTGTTAATATAAATATTCACCAGAGTGTTGAGTCTAGTAAGGAATCTTTGATGTATTTTATTTTCCTTTTTAATATTTTCTTTAGGTCTGTTAAGGTTGATCAAGTAGAGAGAAATGCCTACAATTTATTTTTTAAAATGCCTACAATTTATTTTTTAAATGGAGCTCAACCTTTAATTTGAATAATTTTGAACTTTTTTCTGTTTATATAATACAACTCCTGGTTAAACATTGCGTTCATAATTTATTGCCTTTTCCCAGTATTAGTGGCAAGAAAAGAGATATGTAAAATCCAAAATTTGGGACTGTTTTGGATTTTTGGCCATCATTTCTTGCTTGGAAAGGGGAGTGCAAAAAGCTACATTTCTAGAGAATATGACTATATTTGATGGGAAAGGATTGCATGTGAGTTGTTTTCTTTTATTTATCACATAGTTTAATCTCATGTAAAGCTAGAAAATTGGTGTAATCTATTCCTGCATAATATAACACAGAAGATAATAATAGTTTTGGAAGAGAATCATAATTTTCCATCTTTGGGGCACCTGATTCATGTCCAAATCATTCCAAGCAACAGTAGTACCTGAGATCAGCTTGGGATGTGCAATGACTACAGGAGCATAGGCATACAGGAATATTTCAAGAAATCTAAGCACAGACCTAGCTATGAGGTTCAGGCACTTTCAATGAGCTCTATAGTGTATTTGGAGTATTTTTAGACTATGTTTACTGTATTTAATTCCCCCATCCAAATAAGTACTACTCCTCACTAGAGTAATTGCTTCTCCTAATCTGTGCTGATCAGTTTTTCTGCCTGCAGTGCTGGAAATAGAGTAATGTTATCCTAGTCCTGATTCTAAATGCAGCCTTACTAGAGATGATAACCTTAACGTTTTCCTTACTAGTTCCAAACAGGAAGCAAGAAAGTGTCTGTACCAAAGAGCCAAGAGCTTTAGCTGTGTTATCCCCCTGTGTGCTTCTGCAGACTATCAAATACTGCAGAGAAATTTTTCCTTACCCCAAATGCTCCCATTTCTCTTAAAGCTAGTAATCACGAGCCAAATTTCATAGGAAACTATTATCCTTCTGCCTTCCTGTCCCAGTCTCCCTTCCTCTCCTCCTTGTCCAGTCTAATCAGACAATTTAGACACTGAGCTCAGGACAGCAGCTGGAATCCCAGCCTCACACAGGCACCACATCCACAATTTGATTTTTAATGATAAAGGGAGAGAAGAACTCCCATCCCTGCCCTTCTTTGACTCTGATTTTGGTTGGTGTACTTCACTAGATCCTACCAGCCACCTTTTTTTCTCCCTCAGACCCTGTCAGGGCCATACATTTTTAGGCTTTTGATTGTCGATTCAATTCACACAGTTAGGCACAACTCAATTAAGATCCCACCTCCAGTCCTTTAGCTGACTGGCATGTATCATCCCCTGACTCACCATTGCAGACACCTGATTTTCTGAACCAAAAGGCTACTATTTTTACTGGCTCTCAGAAGCATCAAATGTCAAGTAAGTACCATTGCACCCAGTAACTACTGGCCATGAACTGAGATATCAGGGCAAAGGCCACCTTAAGACACCTACCACAATTCTCAGAGATTATTAAATCTCCACAGCATTCCTTTTGAGACTCTTTTATACTTTGCTGCATGTAGAACCAATAACCTATAGTTATTTGAAATTTAAAAATCTAAGAATTGATGTAGCTTCTGTTCCTGACCTAAAAAAGCTATCTACTGTGAGCTGCTCAAAGTAGAGGTCACTTTGCCTAATTGTATCTTAAAGTTTCAGTATCATACTTTGCAGGATTTGGTGAGGCTGATTTTCCTGTAAGGGCATATTAAATAATCTCATAAAGTAATAATCAAGTGCTGATTTTATGACATGAAGAACTTGAGCTGCTCAGAGATAGGATTTCCAAACCTGGTCACTTGACTATGCTACTACTGCATAATTGTATTTGCAGATCTCTGAAATGTCTCTCCCAAGCTGTCAGGATGAATGGGCAGATGGCAGAGAAGGGGTGACAGGTCAGATGAGCCATATCTCTACCTTCCACTTAGGATCCAATGACAGCTGGTTCCCAGCGGAATGACTCCTTCCCCTCCCAAGGATGAGGAGCAGCTAACTGCTGGACTGACCAGCTGGTTCCAGCACACTTGGTCACAGAGCAGGCAAGGGTCACACTATAGCATTGCATTGCACAGAAGCTGCTTGGGCAAGTCTCCCTCAGCAGCTTGACAGACCTGGATTCTGCTGCTGCCCTTTTGCAGCTCCAAGTGAACCCACTGCTTGCTAATTTATTTATACCAGGTTGTTTGGAAGAAAAGATGACTGGACCATTAGTGTCAACTATGTGAGAAGACAACAACAGTGGGAGAGTTTGCTGGCAGATTTGGGACACAGGAGAGAGCACTTTGAGGCTAAGAAACTGCAGATATTTCATATAACACAATTCTCTTCTTATGGTTAATATAAACATAAATTCTATGTACCAAATTGAAAAAAAATAAGATTAAGAACTGATTATAAAGTTACCACTATTAGTAGAGAAGCAAGATGTCTTTCAATTTTTCATCTGCCTTAAGACACTACATTTATTGTTCTGTTCTTCCTTTTTAAAGAAATTGTTAGGCTTCGTCCCTTCCCTTTCTCCTCCCCACCTCCTGTCCCCACTTTCTCCAGAGTTAGTATTAGAATCAAGAGGCTTCTAGAGGCATGCTATGATATAGCATCTTTCTCTCCAGATACTGAAAATTTAGGCTGATAGGTTTTTCAAAAGAAAAGCAGCACTTTCAGGTTACTGGCATCCATCACTGGCCCATCTTTTTGCTGTTTTGTTTTGATTTATTTTATTTAATGAAGTCATGATTAGTCAAAAACCTTGTCTGAAGAATTTTGAGCAGTAAAGTGTATAAATTCATCATAAGACCGGAAAAGCTTTAAGAGATATTTTTCTTCTGTATTATATGTGAGGAATTAGTTACATTAATGAAATTGTGATAAATACACATCCTCTGTTCTTTCAAATATGATAGTGATGAACATTATGGCCTCATGAATAAATATAGGTTTCCAGAAGGACAACACATATGACAGCCTGAAATGCATGTGTCTGAAGAATTAGTACCCAATATGTCAACTATGAGTAGAAGAATATGAATGGGGAAATAAAGCTGCACTTGGTTGTAAAAACAAAATCAGAAAGAACTTAAAACTTGCTTGTTAAATCAGGGTGACACATGTTGGTGAAAACTTGATATGACAGATGGAATGTATTTTGATTATCTGTAATAAAACGTGCTAGACACCAAACTATTGGCTACTGATCATTGGCAGAAAATGCTTAAACACAGAAACTTCTAACTTGCTTTCAAATTCACGTACGTGAAGCAAGGTCTGCTATCAATTTCAGAGAGCAAGTTACTCTTTTATAAAGTGTTAAAATTAGCAACTTTTTTTTTTTAATTATGAAAGATGTGTAGCCTTAGCAACAAAAATTTCCAAATTTTCTAATGTATAGGGAACAGCACTCTTCACCTGCTTTAGAGGGTCTGAGTAGAGGCTTGGCACTTCTTCAGAAGCAAAACAATACTTGAGAACTCTAAAAGTCTAAAGTCTCTAAAACTGATGTCTAGATTTTAGACAGATCCTATTGAGCCTTTAATGCTCAAAGTAGTGTAAGTCAATGTAAAATTTCATACCCAATTTATTTTAACCATGACCCACATAAATCACATTTAGGAATAACTTTTGCCATTTAGGTCTTTACATGTTTTCTACAGAATGGAAGGGGCAATGTACAAGGATGATGACACTGATTCTACATAAGGCACAGAGCAGTCATAAAATACCTGTTCTTCCTTTCCTCTACAGAAAAAGTCTGGGTTTGAACAGCCTGATTAGATCTGAATATCTGTTTTATTACTAGCCCTCTGAGACAAATGGATACAAATCTTTTCTTTCTGTAAAAACAACCAAATCCCTGAGTATTGGAAGGCATTTAATTCCCATGTATAACTCTCTTCTCAATCAAATTATTTAAGATCTTGGAAATTCTGGCTATTTCTTCCACTAAAGAAGACACTGTTCACCACTGTAAAAACTACAGCTGTCTCCCATTATCTGGCTTTGGTGTATGTTTCTTCTCATTCTAAATATTGTTATTTCTCATTGCTGGCCATACCTTGTGTCAAATCAAACCTCCTAACCTATGAGTGTTATGAAAGGACTTCGTTCTTCAGATGTGCTGTTTGTCTTAATGTCATGAATCAGATAATGTAGGGATCATTATGAGAGTACAAAAGCTACAAACTACAAACTGCCATTAAGGATCCTGTTTTTCAGATTACAGGAAGTCCATAGAAGTGTAACCAGTTTGCTAACAGCTGGTTTTCAGATTTTTTATGACTTCCAGCTTTTTTTACTGCAACAAGCTCTTCTTAGTGTTCTACAAGTCCTGCCTTTCTTATCACTCTCACAACTTTTTATTTTCTGGTGATCTTATCCTATCATTGGTAAGAAATCAGCTGCCCAAATAGTGATTTTACAAGTAGATAATGGGCTCTGCCTCCTTCAGAAATATAAGTTATGATAGAAGATGGCTTTAAAATTATTTGCCATTTGTCTTTGAACTACCTAGTTCATAGAAAATGGCATCCCTTTTATGTAGAAAGTTTGAATGTGAAATTAGATGGGAAAATATGGAATTACTTAACACCTCTAGGTTTTTTTGGATGAACCCCTCTGTCAATACAGCTACTTTTGCACATGCTAATATACACCATGTGCAAATCGAACCAAGATCATCAGAAGAAAGAGACATAGCAAGAAGAAAAAAAATTGCAAAGTGCTGCTGAAAAAATATTGTTTTCTCTTTCCCAAATGAAAAACCCTGATTTTGCTATGGGTGATTTTTCTGAAGGTTCTGAAATCAGTGAGTTTGCTATCACTACTGAAAGAATGTTCTAACCTTCTTACTCTACCTGGCTACTATAGATTTAAATGGGATATGAAAGTCTTTCTGCAAACTTTGTCTTACCTTGCTTAGTTGAGGGTTTGACCAACCATCCTTCCCTGTTGTGGTTTCACCAAAACCAGTGCATCCACACTTCTCAGGATTTCTTAATCAAAATGTGACAATCATTTGAGTTTTCACCTCCAAAATATCCACGCTCTATCTCCATTACTTTTATATTTCTTAATGCTCCATTACACTATTAGGAGATGCTTCATTAACTTAATCCTCTGTAGCCCACTGTATGGAGAATTCATGGAGATGTAGAGAGAAATTTAAATCCTACATTTTAGAAAATCTTTATGGAACCTTAATTTCAGTGTGGAAATTCATACTGTAGAGTCACAAGTATAAAATCTTTAAAAAACACAGTGGATTTATCTTACCTTCATTTTCATTCTTATGCTATTCCACACAGAGATCTCTGGGTAGATCATTGTTTGCATAACAGGTATCAACAACATAACAGGTTGTCTCTGATGCTGGCATTGGTGAGTGTTTCCCACCAATGCCAGCATCAGAGAGAAATTCTGTGATTTCTCACTTGCATGACAACCATTCCAGGATTACTGGAAACTGATGAGGCAAGGCCAGTGACAATTACTTTCCCAATCTAATCTCACATGTTTTTTCTTTACTTATCTTTTTTTTTTACCTTTCCTTTGAAATCATCTTTTTGCATATTTATTTTCCATGTTTTTTTCCAAGCCCTTCCAATAACAACACTCCAAATCCCTTGCTGGCAAACCTAAGGGATCTAGTTTCTAATTTAGATTATATCTTTCATGTACTTGTAGTCTTTTAGAAACAAGTACATGTGATTCCTCATTTTCTGTTCTTGGGTTTGTTTGCTTTGCCATTATTTGGATCCTTATTGGTGTGTTTGTTTATCAGGGCAAGAATTCCTCTGTGATAACGAAAGAATGTGAACAAAATACTATTTCAGTAAGAAGTAAGAGTATAGTAAGAGTGTAGTAAGAACAAAGAACAGGAAACAGTGTATTCCTTTGTTCAGGAAACAAAATCTTGCAGTTTGTGACCTAAACAGCTCTGCTTCCTCTGGGAGCTCTGCAGTCCTATGTCTCTCTGGTTTTCTCTGAGCTTTCCAAAAGTCACTCATCTATTTTCATCAACTGTGGTCACAGCCCTTCAGTTTGCAACTTCTCCTTAAGTTTCTTCTTTTTCAGGTATCTCCAAGAAGCACAACAAATATTGAATGGAGTGTCTTCCAGATTTTTAGTCATTCAGCATCTCAGGGAGGCATCGATGAATTCTTTCATGAGACCTAGATGGAAAATGGCTAAAAGTTTGTTTCTTTAACAAGGTCTGTCTTTCTTACAGATCAAAGGCATCTTTACTAGCACAAATGCTGCCAGCACACTTGCATATTGTCCCAATTAATATTATTACATAAATCTCTCCAAAATTCCTAGGAGTGGGAGGTTTAGAAACTGGGTTATTTTTGGAGATTATTTATGAAAGACTGTTATCCATATTCTGTGAGACAAGGCACACAAGTGGGACATTCTGAAAAGTAAAAAATAGAAAATATAACCTCAGTTCTTTGCACTATATCAATTTTTGTTTTGCAAAAGCTTTCTTTCTGCTTTTTAGTCAAAGAAAATAATGGGAAAATTTCTTTGTATTGTTAAAAAAATCTTGGGTTTGACTTTAATGTAAAATGAGGGTGTAAAATTAAACAAGAAATGAATGGACGTTTTATTTCAACTTCTTGATTTGGGCAATTTCACTGAAAGAAGAAGATATTCCTAGATGTCCTGCATAGATTTCCCTCAAATAGCAGTACATGAACTGTCATAATCACCAATAAATTTCTATTCATCTATTGTACAGTTTTGTGAGTCGATTGGTCAATAATGGATTTATGCACAATAAAATATGTACAAAAGGATTATAACTTATAGGGGGGCTGGAGCTTTGGGTTCAAGACAAAGGCAAAGTTAAAATCTTCTGGAGCATTTAGAAAGTAAACACATGCTAGATGGTGGAAGAGAAGGTTGCAGGTAATCAGTGGCATGCCCTGGTCCTTACTAAATCTGCTAAATATCCTAAAAAGTCACATCTTCCCTGCAACAGAGAGGTGGTGAGAAGATACCTGTTGTCATGCCAAAGAGAAAAGAGCTGGCTTATAATGACTTTGATGATCTCTCCTGAAACGTAATTGCTCTTACAGCTCTGTTTTGATGTGGGAACATGGCCTGCCTTGTCTTTCTTATGCAGTACTATCAATTTGAGTTGATTTATTTCAGCTTTGATTTTTGTTCTGAATCAACAGTGTGAACTATATTACCTTGAATGGGCAGGAAAAAGTTCAGTGTCATATGCCCCTGTAGAGTGGGATAAGTGGCTGTCTGAGAGACCCCTCCTCAAAAGAATTAGCTGACCAATAAATTAGTGAAGCCAGCCTTATGGTAATGCTTTATAGAGCACTTTATGGTTCTTGTTGATTCTCAGCTGCGGCTTGCTGCAGGCTTAGTTATTACTGAAGCATATTTGAGGATGAATAAAGGCTGAGTGAATGGCATCATGATCAATATCTGAAGTGTGAAATAGCTACCCTGGTGCATTGTATTACAGTCCTGCAGCAATATCACAGAGAACTTTTAGGTTCTCTGCCAAATTCATTCAAGCACTGTAATTAAGTGGTCCTGTATTTTGAGATAAAACTCAAAATATTGTTTCTCTCCTTCACCCTATATTTTAATTTTTTCTTCAATAATATCTTATTAGACTTGTTTTTTTCTTCATTGCAAGGCTTCTGACTTAACCTATAAAAAACAGTCAACAAATTGGGTGTCTTTATAACAGAAGTATTCTGATCTCCTCTCCAAACTAATGCCAGAAGGCACTTCATGTGGTAAGGAAAAGTAAAATTGCCCTTTGCCTTTAATACATTTAGGTTGCACCAGAGGATGAGGATTGTCTCTGGGATTCAGCTGGCTTTAATGGCATTACTTTTTAAATGCATGAAATTCCAACAGGCAACAGGCAAAAACAGAAGCACAGGAAGTTCCAGCAGATTATGAGGAAGAACTTTACAGATTGCCCATGGAGGTTGTGGAGTCTCCCTCACTGGACATACTCAAGAACCATCTGGACACAATCCTGTGCTATGTGCTCTGGGATGGCTCTGCGTGAGCAGGGAGGTTGGACCAAATGACCCACTGGGGTGCCTACCAACCTTACCCAGAATTTGTAATTCTGTGATTCTTTGAAATTTTCCAAGAGTTTTCACAGTTAGCCCAAGACTGGTCCTGTTAAAACTAGCTGATATGTTGACAGTGACCTGGAAAAGGTGATTTGGAGATCCCAACTTAGAGACTAGTCAAAAGGCTTAGCTATAAGTTTTTGATTCTACACAAGAGGTACAAAATTAATATTTTCTTAATTCATAAAATGTTTATTTATATGCTAGTTGCCAAAGTATCAGAGCAAAATCTGTTATTTCTGTTCACAGAAATTTCCTATTAAAATAAATGTTAAGGTGCTCTCTTGGTGTGAAACAGTATTGCTTATGTTGCCTAGTAACAAAAGGAAAAAAAAAAAAATTATGAAAAGCAGAACTTCAGAGCTGGTAAAACGAACAACAATATTTACATCAATGGAGTAAGAATTCTTGCCCCCTTGATGAGTGCAAGCTTATCACGAGTGTACATTTATGATGCTTGCTGTTTGAAATGCTGGCTGAACCTGTGTGAAAAACTTGTCTATGTCCACTTATATTGTAGGAACAGAAAGATGTAATCTGTGGTCTTTTCTATTGCAGAGCCCTATTCCATTTTCTTCGCCATACTGTGAAAATTCCAAAGGCAGTTCCCCTTGGTTTAAAGAGTGCTGCCTGTGAAAGCTGACTACTATATCTATCTCTGCTTTGCAGTCTCTGACAGTCTTACATTTTTATCATTGCAGTTATAGAATATTTTTAAGGAGAAGCATTTTTTTGTTAGTGTCACCCAGTGCACTAAGTCATTGCAAATATACTTAATACATTTTTCATCAGATTGTCACAGAATTTCAATAATTTAATATAGTTCAAAAATAGCAGTTCACTTTAGGATGCATTCATCAGCATACATAAATCTTTTTGCATAATGAATATTGCTAAACTTATTATTGATAGCTTATGTAATCATTGTTGAGCTAAAATTGTTGTTATTTGTCTGGCCACAAAGTGTGTATTTTCAAAACCCATGTACATTCACTAAAACTGACCGTTTCTCTCTGATAAATCATGTCTGCTGACTGTCAGCAGTGCAAGCAGTAAAATAACAACAGCAATCACACAACACCTTTGCCCCTATTTGGATGGGGGACAAGGTCTGCCCTGGTATTCCAGACCCAAACTTATACATAGATGCATGTGGACAAGACCCTCAGGCTAATAAGATGCCTCAAAAATGTCATCTTGCAGCAAATAAACGTGATTGTAGATTCAGAAGAGAAGCCTTGATATTGTGAACTAAATTGATTTTTAGGGCTAGCAATTGGATAATTTGTTCAAATTGAGTTTGAAAATACACTGCAAGGTATGTGGTTATCAACTGTCTAAAATAATTGACTTCAGCTTCTCTAATTTTAGGGTGGAAGGGTGAGTGTTGGTAAGCACAGGGAAAGAAATTAGGATTCTCTTTCATATGAAGGAATATATATTGTTTTGCAAGGATAACAACTGTGGCATTTAAGAGGAGTTTTAACAAAAATAAATTTTGAAGGATGTGTTTAGCTAATAACTTGTAGGTAGGAGAGGGAGGTGGAGGTGGAAGAGGAGTGTATGAAAGTGTAAGTTATACATACATATATGTGTTTGAGTTTCTAGGTTATGGTAGAGAAAGGACGGTGAGAAAGAGGGACAAGTGACACAGGGAAATCAGTGAGTGACTGAGATGGAAAAGAAAAGTAAGGAGCAATAAATCGTCAGATTGATGAAGTTTAGAATTGTTTTTCTTTGATTATTTTTAGTGATATTTGCCCTGCTATTAGAACAGTTGCATGGGGAATAAATGCATGTGATGTTCTGGGTCAATTTTTGTATGTGCTGAGTTTCAATAATTTTTGTTACTGTGTACTTAATACAAGGCAATAGGAAAGACACTGGAAACTAGTCTAAGACATCTTCTTGGCAAACTGTTTTTCTTCTTTGCTTGTTAATTTAGTTAACAACCTCAGCTAGATTTGTAAGGCATAATGTGAGCCTGTTTCCTTTTGAGATACACGAATCAAGAGTCCCAAAGTGGCCAAATATTCTGTCTTTGTTTCAAATAATTCATTACAGAATCGTTAATGTCTAGAATCAAACCAAATGGGTCAAACCCACTTAAAATTATTTTGTCTTTCAGGATGATAATCTGACCGAATACTAGATTTTGACAGTGCCATTCTTTTCTGCCCTTGTAGTCAATGGAAAGACTTGAGCTTGATTCACATGATTAAATGTAATTTATGTGATTAAACTGATATCAGGATGAGAAATATCATACCATAAAAAAGGCTATTTCTCTGTAGATACTTTAGCTATACTGGAAGGAATCTTCTCTCCTTTCAGTTTATTCCTGCATAAGAATTAGCTTTTCCACTTTTTTTTATTCTCAATAGGACACTGATGATGATGTGTCAGTAGCAATTTGTGTCTTTGCGTATTTCCAAGATTTTTTTAAGAATCAAGTATTGCTAAAGTATGACAAATTCATGTTCATGCTTTTACAGACTCCTTGTGTAACAGTTCCACACCAAAGAGCTGTGAAGAACAGACAAACACAATGTCAGTCATGCAAGAGAGCTAAAAAAAACCATGTGAGAAGAAACTTCTGTTTTTTCTTCAAATTATACACATTATTAATAAGAATTGTATGGTACACTGGTTAAGAGTCTGTAATCTACATACATAGGTATTGGTTAGTCTAAGAACATACTCTTGAATATGCAATTGGTTTTATGTGCAACTGTCTCGGTTTGAAAGACAGGTGTCTGCTAAGAGAGGTTGAAACCTCCCTTAGGACAGAGAATGTGATTTTCCCCTCCCTCCGAATTATTTAATTTTAAAAATCAAGGGCTTTCAGGCAAAGGTATGGGAAAAGGAATAACAGTCCTTTACTAGTCTCTATAAACAAGCAACAACAATAATAGCAACCACAAATAGAACCAGAAACCAATGGCAGATGACTTTTGAGCTGCCGAGCCTTTTTCCCGTGTGGTGTAATTATGGTCGCAAGCAGCAGGTGGTGTTGTTGAGCTCCCGGCCAGGCAGGGCTGGTGCAATGACTCCTGAGCGGCTGCAGATGGCGCTGTTGAGCTCCCGGCCNAGCCAGGAGGAGAAAACAGAGCACAGTTAGATTTTCCTGTGGTCACAGCCAGAAGTCAGGAGCAGCCTCTCCTCTCCATGTCCGAACGACGAGAGAGAGTTCCCACAGACAGCTCCTTCCTTCTCCTGCTCTGCCCAGCACACCCCTTTGTCTCTTACAAAAGAGTTGATGGCTCTAATCACCCAGCTATTTGTTGCTTAGTAACAGGAATGGTGAGAAAATTCCAAGGCCTCCCTCAACCTCCAACAGCAACTAACACTGGCTTAATAGAGAATAATGAGTAAGTCACTGAGAGAAAAGTGAAAGGGGGGAAAAAAAGCACAAAAAATATAATTCCCACTAAAAGCAGAAAAAGCTTTAAAAGGAAGATATTTTCTGGTATGCTTTTAACTTCTTTTAGCTGAATTTAAACTGTTGTGCAGATGTGATCCACCACATACCTTTCACTCCCTGTGTATAAATTGAGGGACTTGACCAGTGCTTTTAATGCTTTTTCTGCTTTTAGTGGGAATTTCAGGGTCAATTCGGATTTGGTCATTCTCGCAGTCGTGGTTCACTAGCTCAGGGCACTGAGACCCTTGTGGTCTGTTATCCCTGTTGAAGACAGAGACAAAGATGTGTTAAACATCTTTGTCTTGTCCCTATCCCTGGCTGTGAGGTGACCATCCTCATCCTGTAATGGGCTGATGTTGTTTTTACACTGCCTATTGCCGTTAATATATTTGAAAAAACTCTTTGTACAGTCACCAATATTTCTGTCCAACATTAATTTCAGCAGAGCTTTGGCCACACAAATTTTCTTCCTAGAGTGGCCAGCAGTATCTCTGTTCTCTTCCCATGTCACCTAACCTTGCTTCCATGGGGCATATGGCTTCCTTTTTTGGCTTATTTCCAAGAGAAGAATCCTGTTCAGCCAAGCCAGCCTTCTGCCTCACATGCTTGACTTCCAGCATTGGGGAATTGCTTCTTCTGTGCCCTTAGGAGGTTTAAAAAGTGATCAGCACTGATGGACCTCAGGACCTGCAAAATCACTTTTTCAGAGTTCCTTACCAGCTAATTCCATGAGCAGCCTGAAGCCTGTTCTCCTTGTATCCAGAGCTGAGGTTTTGCTGGCACTTTTCTTCCTGTCTCCAGTGGTTTTAAACTTGATTGTTCTTCTTATTAGGGTATGGGACACATTTTTTTAACTACAGACATTTACATGTGAATTTCAAAGACTGAAATAATAAAGAGAGCTAAATTATCAAGAAGTGGTGCATAAATGGTGGTAGGGTTCTATTACTTACAATATTTATGCCAAATATCCATGTAAGGGCTTGTCTGATAGTCTAATATATATTTATTATATTTATTTTATTATATAAAAATGTAATA
>VZRM01007018.1:6423-79757 GCA_013397955.1 Grantiella picta
ACTGGCCCGGCCCGGGGGGACGCGGGGGGGCACTTGCTGATGATCGGAAGTTACTGACAATAAGCACCTTCATCCCCCCAAAGGCGGAGAGAGGCAGAGGAGGAGGAGGAGGAGGAGAGACAGGGGGAGAGGAGAGCTGATGCCTGACGAGTCACTCGGCGGAGGCAGAGCGGGCGGGACCACAACTTCCCGGCGGCGCGGAGCAGCGCGGCGCGGATCGGAGCTCGCCGGCCGGATCGCTCCCATGTCAGCGCGGCGGCGGGGGACTGCGCTCCGCTAGCGACCAGCCGCCGGCCAACCCCCTCCTCGCCCAGCGATGTATTCACTGCTCTCAGCCTGCACTTGCCTGTAAGGATTATGGCATAATTCTAATTTTTTTTAAATTAAAATTTTTTTTTTTTTTTAAACTTTCATTCTGGAGGCTCCGGTTGCATTTTCCTTGCAACCAGGTGGTAATGGGGACTTGAGCCTTTCTATAAGCAGAGCATCGCTCTGCACCCTTTAAAAAATTGCGAACAAAAACAAAGGAAAAAAATCAAAAAATCAACTTTAACCATTTTACCGCACCATTTGATCTTTTGTTGCCTTTTTTTTTTTTTCTCCTCTCCAGATGTTTACATTTCCTGCTGCTGTGCTTTCAGGTACAGGTACGTGCCCTTTCTGTCCTCTCTCGCTTTTGGTAGTAAAATAGAAACAAAGGCGGTGTGCTGACCTCGAGTGCCAGGCAGGTTTGGCTGGCGCTTTCACTTGTTTCCCTCTAGTTTTTATAGCTGTATTAAACCGATCCACGCACCAGATGCTGGAGTGTCACTTGTCCTGGTCTGGGGCTTCCCCTTGTGCTCAGCTCCCGTTCCGTGCCCGGTTGTGCTTGGCCGCTGGTGCGGGCTGGGGTGCAGCCGGAGCGCCGGTAGCCTGCCGTAGCGGGATCCTCTGGAGTGCATTAGCCTGGCTAATGATGTGAGAGGGAGTGCTGGACTCTCCTTGCTCAATGTTGATTGATGCACTTGCCTTGGAAGAGCAGGCACTCTCCTGCTCGCCCTCTTTCTTTACCCTCCTTTTTATTTCTTTTTTTTTTTTTTGTCCCACTCTTCCCTTCGGGAACTCACTCCCAAAAACTGATGCTTTGAAAAACACAAGTTTCCCAGCCAGTAGAAGGAGGCTGCATGCTCCCTTCCCATTATTCAGTAGAATGCCGTCCAAGTCAGCTCCAGCCTTTGATCCTGCCTCGTCAGGAATGAAGCCGTTGGAGGAACACCCTGAGCGAGGCTCTGCAGCCCTGGTGCCCGCGGGATGGGGATGGCAGCTGCTGCCGTGGCCACACACCTCACTGCCACAGGGATTTTAGCTGGGCATCTTGCAGCAGATCCACCTGTGGGGCCAGGCAGAGCAGGTGCCACTTCTCCAGCGGCTCCAGCCCACTCTCCTGCCGGGGCTGGGGGCCACTTGTGCCACCCCTTGGCCCAAAAGTTGTGCTTTGGCCAGGATTGCACCTGCTCACTCTCCAGATCCCCAGTGGCAGCAAGGGATGGTCCTCGATGAGCACAGCTGCAGCCTTGGAGGGTCTCCATCCCTCTGGCCAAGTTAAAACCCAAACCAGCCCCATCCCCTGCTCTCCTACCCATCCAAAAAATCCCTGATCACACTTTTTTCCTCATCCTCTCCAAAAACTGCAGCTCAAACCCAACACCAGCAGAGCCTCCCCTGGTGGAGCAACCTCCCCAGCAGGAGAGGATCCACAGCTGTAAATTACCCTGCGGTTGGAAGGTGTTTGCTCTGTTTCTCTGGTGCATGTTTTTTTCAGCACAAGGAATAAGAGGCTGCGCAGTGCTTGCAGTGCCGGCACCCTTTGCAGCAGGGAGACCTTTTCGTGTGCTTGTGCGGTAACTGAAGTTAATCAGCCCTCCAGCCCCCTTCCTCTCCCCTCCCTTTGGTGCTTTTAGTGAATCAGAAAAAGTTTGGCTGGCTGCCTGGAAAGCACTTGCTAAAATCTGATCTCTTACTTCAGCAGCCTTAAAACAAAGTTATTGGCATTTATACAGTTGGAGCTTGCAGGCTTCCAAAGCAATAAAATAATAAAAAAAAAAAAAGGAAAAAAAGAAGAAAGCTCTGTGCTCTGGTGCTATTAGAACCATACTTGCTCCCTTTCGTGTTGATTTTGCAGCATTTTGGGGGATGTGAGGTGGGATGGCTGCGCTGGACTCTGTGGAAGTGTCCTGGCTGTGGCTGGAGGGGCGGTAGAGCTCTCTGGGTGTCACAGGGAGAGCGGAGCTCCTTCGGTGATTAGCGTTGGGAGCCAAAACATTAGATTAGTCATACTCGAGGGCCTTCAAGTGAGTGTTTACAGTATTAATGGTAGATGAAAAGATGTGAATGCTGTAAGTTTTTATTGCCCGTTTTGTTACACTTTCTTTCTGGATTTATTCACGGGATTACATGTTTTGAACCTGAATGGGAGCGAGGGATTATAGGATTTCTTTTATAATGATCAGTTTGGGTAGGAGTTAGCCTTTGGTGAACTGGAGTAAATTAATGCATCACTTAGGTTTAATATTTATTTAGTCTAAAGAAAGTTGTTTAGTTTTGCTTAAAGGGCTCTGCGTTGTATTGGGAAGATTTAAGAGCTCCTGAAATGGATTATATTCTAAGGCTGCCTTTCACACTCCGTTCAAGCCATGATCTGCTGGTTGTCCCGTGTGTTGATCTTAGAATTACTCTCTGCTGCTGCCTGGTACCCTGTGGCTCTGTGTGCAGTGGTAGAAATCCCTCCGGCACGTGTGGGGCTGGAGGTATCCTGGGACAAAACACCGTGGTTTGGGTATGTTCTGTAAGCTCCTTGTGTGTGAGGCCTGTGGTGCCTTTATGTGTGAGCTGCTGCATTTATGTGGCTGGGGGCTCAGATCTGCCTAAAAGCTTTCTCATAGACCCTAAGGCCACCTTCACAGCCACCAGTGGGTGACCCGGTCAGGTGTAGCATCTCCTATGGGCAGGTTATGGCAGCACTGGGGAGGTGTTCCTCAGCCTCGGCCACAGGGAGGTTGGAGGGTTGGGAGCTTCCAGGAGTGGGATTTATAGCCCTGGATGAGTCGAACTCCTCCAGGGCTTTGCCGCCACGTGACATTTCCACCAAGAAGGATGGGGACTGGCACGTGGTGGGTCAGAGGGGAGCACTACTGGAGTGTGGGTGCAGCACAGCCCTGGGAGTGGCCCTGGATCCCACAGGGCTGCCTGGAGGACAGGTCATTCACCAGTCCCTTCCCCTGTGACAGCAATGGCCCTGTCTTGTTTTCTTCTCTTACATCTTAGGAAGTCCCTCTGATGCTTGGGGTTGCTGCAGGTTCCAAAGCAGGGACACTGGATACCATCGTGGACCCTGTAGGCATTAATTTATTTATGCAGGTTGTTCTTAGGGATGCCCTTTCACTGATGGTTACTGAACTCTCCCTCTATCATGTCTTTAGCATCCTTCAGTTTATTCTCCTACCTTTGCACACTTCCAGGAGCAATTTCTGTTCCATGTGCTTTTTCATTCTGTATGTCCCAGAGTGGTTTTGTGTTTGGCTTTGGAATCAATCTCTGCTCTTCAAGCAGGTGAGAAACCCCAGGAGCACCTTCCACAGTTGGAGCGGATTGCCCCATGTGGTGCTGGCTCTGGCAGCACCAGTGACCCTGAGGATAACAAATTTGGGGACATGGGTCCTCAGAGAACCCCTTTGCTGGGGGAGCTGGAGGTAGCTTTAGTGAGGTTGAGCAGTAGGATGTGAGGTTTTGAGTGCTGTCCTGGTTTGCAAAAGCTTCCAGCTCTTCTGTCCCTGAGTCCCCTCGAGTACATGGCCAGCCAGAGCAGGGGACAATGCCAGTGTGGGCTGCCCTGGCTGTACTGTAGGGCAGAGGGTGGTCCTGCCTCAGCCTCCTGATAAACCTCACCGTGTTCTTCTGCATGGAGTGCATCTGTCTTAGATTATGAAGAGGTCCCTGATAGGGCCAAATCCTTTTCTTTTATGGCTCTTGTAGGTTAAGATCCAGCTTTGGAATCTGTTCCAGAAGCAAACAGGAGGTCAGGGGAACGCACGAGGCAGCACTGGACTATTTTCACATCTGCTGGTGTTGTGTAAGAGGAAGGCTGCTGTGTGCCATGCCAATAGCAACTTATGTTTCTCCTAAGCTCCTGTGCAGCAACAGACAATTATTGTTTGGGGCTTTGTAAAGTGAGACACAGAGAAGTGTTGCTTCCACACATTCAGTGAGCCAGATCCTGTGGTCTGGCAAAGCCACACGCAGCACATGTCAGAGGCCTGAGCCTGCTGAGCAGCTCCCTCCCCTCTCCCTGTCTGCTGCTCCACAGCTGTCCTCCCTGGGACAAACAGGGCAAGTGGTGAGTGCCCCCAAATGGCTTTGGGGATACTACTGTGGAGAAGCCAAAGGTGGTCCTGGTCACAGCCCACCCAGCTCTGCTTGCATGGCTGCCCTTTCTGTGGGTGTGCAACAGCTGTAGAGCCAAAGCTCCCTGCCTGCCCTGGCCTTGTCCTCCTGGTGCAGCACCAAAGGCAGGGTGCTGGACTGCATGTTACCAACAAGTGTTTTCTCATGTCTACCCTTCCTGCAGATGGGCACCCACCCGCCTTTTACCTCCTCGGGTGGCACAATGTCTCTCTTGAGAAGGCAGCCAAGGCTGTGTGTGCTGCCAGGATGGAGCTTTGGGTATCACCACATTGCTCCTGAAGCACTGTGGGACAGGACAGGTGGCACCCCAGTGGGCTGTGCTGCTCCTGTCTTCATGGTCAAGCCCTGCGTGCCAAGACTCGGTGGAACCCAGAGCCCTGGGGCTCCCAGGCTGGGTGATCCCATGCCTGCCCTCTCTGCTCACCTGGATTGGAAGCACCAAGTCCTCAGCACAGCATCCCTGTGCCACCACCTGTCTCCTGCTCCACAAGGGGGGAGAAGTCATGCTAGGAAGGACAGAATATGACAAAGGTGGTCTGTGAAAGGCTGGACAGCTCTCTGTCAATTTTTCTGATTGGACCAGGCTTGATTATTAGGCAGAGAGAAGACCAGAGAAACTGCGTGAGCAAAGTCTGATTTAATTAGTGGAGGAGCTCAGTGATGTTGGAGTGCATGGTCCCATCATGGGCTGGAGTTGATGGGATGGTCCATGCCTCTGGCTCTGTGCTGCTGCTGGACTCATGGTGGTGGATGCAGTTCCTGATGGTGTGGCTCTGCTGGCCTGCAACCTGCATGGGAAGGGTCCTGTTGCATATTAAATTGTTCCAGTTTCAAATGCCCTTGCTGTCCTGGAAACAACCATGTGGTTGACTTCCCTGCTGCTGGCTTATTGCACCAGACTATGAAGTATTGTGTCCTGAAGCTGCCCAGTGTATCCTGCTTCTGCCTCCTGAACTTTGGAGAGCTTGGGCTTCTGGAGGAAGAGGAGACATGTTGGAGAAATTCCCTGGGCTGAAGCAAGGAAGCTGAGTGGCAGCAGGCTGCTGCTTGGGCTGATAGATGCTCAGGTTCTCCCGTGGGAGAAGCGAGACTCAGATTAGCTTGGGGTGAGTGTAGATGTTGGTCTTGCTCCTACACAGATGGCAATATGCAGCCTGTGTCCCACCAGTAGCTGTTAGCTGCCTGCCCTGGGCACACCCTGCCTGTGCTTCTCGCTGAAGGTGCCTGACTCGTCAGTGTGCTGGGAGAGGTCCTCTGCCACAAAGACTCCTCAAAGACGCTTAGCAGGAAGATTTGCAAAGCTGTTACGAGATTCTCACCCCAGTGGGGCTGACACACATGTGAGCTGCTTCAGCATTTGGGGACTTGGCTTTCTGGGTGTGCTGTGGCAATGGGCAGCAGAGCAGAGCTGCTTGGAGGCTTTGCTCTGCACCCCTTTGTGAGTGCAGTTTGCTTTTCCAAAGCTCCAGAGATGTGTGATGTGCTTCAGAGGAAGAGAAGGACATGGGTGTTGTCAAAGGGAGTGTATGGAAGGGCACCATGAAGTCCAGATTTTAACTGGATGCAGTGTGGTGGTTGTATTGTATTTCTGTTTTGCTTTCCTTATTGTACTTGACTTGTGCAAGACTGGATGGAGTCAAATGGTGTGGGTTTGGAGTGGTGCAGGATTTGAAGTGATGTGAGGTTCGGTGTAGGGTTCAGAGCAGTGTGGGGTTCTGAGAGGTGCTGGGTTCGGAGTGCTGTGGGGATAGGAGCAGTGCTGGGTTTGGAGTAATGTGGGGTTCAGTGCGGGGCTTGGGGCACTGCTGGGTTTGGAGCGGTGTGGGATCCACAAGAGGAATTCCTGCTCAAACACAAAACTGGTTTTTGCTTGAGCAGCTTGGCCATAGAGTACCAAGGTGGGAGAGAAAAGAGCAGAATAGGCAAAGAGTGGCACTTCCCGAGCTCTGTGGGTGTGATTGGGTTGTGTTGATGCAGCTGGTGGCAGGAGTGACTGCTGAGGGCTTCAGGAGGCTCAGGGAGGATGAACAGCACCGGGGTTCTCAGGCAACCTCACAAATATTTGATTTTGCTGTAAGCTGATAGTGCCGAGCTGGTCGGCACTGGTTGGCTGGGCCAGTGGGTATCTCCCTCTGCTGTGGGAGCTCAAGAGCGAGCTCCTCTGGGACTGAAAAGTCATTATTTTGGATCTATGAAAGCTACTTCCCACATCCTTGGGAGTATTTTTATGTGTCTCTTCCTTTCCTTAGGACTCTGTTGTGCTCTCTCCTCCCTTGTAAGGCTGCTTTTGCTTTGTTTTTCCACAGATATGGATACTTTGGATATCTGTTACGATAAGTGCAGGTGAAAAATGTGTTCAGGGATCATGATTTAAAAAGGGAAAAGAGGAATGGCTGCTGTTGGTGCCTGGACAGGGGTGGTGATGCCTACTGCCAGGGTCCCTGCTGGGGTCTGCGAGCTGCTCTGGCCCTGGGAAGCTTGGGGTAGGTCATGCTGGGGAAGCTCTGGGCCCAGGGAGGCACCTAAATGCCCTTCTGCCTGTGAGACGCTCTGCTGCAGGACATGACATGACCTTCCTGTGCTCTGCTGCTGAGACCAGGGGGCTTCCACCTGGGTATCTGTGGTCCCGACAGGTCCAGACATGATTGTTTTTCTTTCCGTCTCTGGGTTTTTGTGTTTTGGTCACCCGCTGTGCCATAACAGCAGCTACCAGCAGAAATTATGCAGAGCTGTGCAGTGTTCTGTCTACCTGGTATGTCGCCTCTGTGTCCTAGTACCTTCCAGATGTCCATGGAGGATTAGGCATCCGGCAAAGCAGCTGGAGGGAAAGTAAGGAAAAAAAACCCCAAAATATAAAAGGCTGTCTGGCTCTGCTGAAGTATTTTCCTATTGCCATTCAGCAGCCTCGCCATAGCATGAAGAGAAAGAAAGGGGAACAGAGAGGAAGGAGGAGGTCTGTCATGGTCTGTGTGTTTCCCTTTGTGCTACCTCCTCACAGCCCCAGGGGCTGCTGTGGGTGGGAGCCAACGTGCCAATCTTCCCCCTGCAGGGGCTGGGCTGTGGGTCTCTGCCCTTGGTGCTTCCATGTGGGGCTGACTTCCCCGGACAGTGCTTCCACAGCTTCCTGCCTGCTCTGCCCATACAAACAGCTGGATTTCAGGCTGAACCACATGGCAGTGTTGTCCATGAAGTGACAGTGCATCCTCCCCCTTTGCCAGACTCTGCTCACACCCTGCTCATTGTCTGTGTTTGCTTTTTCATGGAGTTATTGGCTTGATTCTGCTGCAGGCAGGAAAGCCAGAATGCCTTTAACCTCCAGATCTCAGGGTGCAATAGCCGTGTCTGATGATCCTCCTGCACAAGGCTCCTGTCTGGGAAGGTGCTGTCGAGTTTCCTGTTGATGCTGGCTGATGTGAGCACTGCTTTGGAGGCTATGGGAGGAAAGGCAAAGATCTGAGGCTATGGCATTGGGATAAAAGGCCACAAGTTGCATCAGGGAAGCTTAAGATAGGCTATTAGAAAAATTTCTTCAGCAAAAGGGTTGTCAAGTGCTGGAAGTGTGGAGTCACCGTCCCTGGAATTGTCCAAAAAATGTGTGGATGTGGCACTTGGGCACATGGTTTAGCAGTGCTGGGTTAACAGGTGGATTGGTGATCTTAGAGGATTTTTCCAATCTAAATTGTTCTGTGGTAAGAAGTGGGAAGTTGGGAATGATCCAGCACATCCTGCTTGCTTTGTATGGCTGGTAATGACAGGAGATGCAGAGTGCAGCCTGTGGGTTCATCCATGAGGAGGTAGAAGCTGGGGCAGGCTGGGGGGCTGGATGTGGAAGCAACAAGGGGATGGCACTGAGGGGAAGCAGGGCTTCCTCTGTTCATCTTTTAAAGTCGAACTCGATGAATGCTAAACCTTGGTGAACCCAGAGAAGTGCGTATTGCATAGATACAAATACCAGGATGCAGCAATTAATAACGGATTGCTCTTCCTACAAGATATTCCCAGCACTTCTTAGTCCTCCCAGTTCCTTTTTCTCCTGCTGCGTATTTCAAATCCCTTTCTTTCCTTCTAGAACACTATCTTTGACATTATTTTGAAGGACAGCTTGTTAAAAAGCTTCTGTACGTTTTGGAATACCCTGAGCTACTCTTGCACACAAATCCAGAATTAACAGAAAAATGCAAGGAGCAATGGTGAACCTGGTAAATAACTGCGTGTAGTGTGTAAGCTGGGTGTCTGTGGGCATGGCTGGTGGGATGGGAAGCTCTGGGAATATGAATAAGAAAATGGCATGAAGGATATTTTGAATAAAGGGCATTTTGCTGCTTCTCTGATGTTTTTTATCCATTTGAAGAGAGGGACGGTGTGGAAAGCTGTTAGTACTGTAACCACAGAGACTGGAGTCACTTCCTTCCTGTCAAACCCTGGGTGATCACCTCACAGTGTGGCTGCATTGCTTCTCCCATTGGAGTGTCAGGTACAAACCTGATCAGATAATTGTACTTCCTTTCTCAAGTTGAATTCACATCATAGGTGAAATTTGGCTGGGTTTTAGGATTGTACGAATGAACAGTGAGTGGAGCGTGTGCTTCATTTCCAGTCATGCTCTCCAACTCTTAACATGGCACCTGGTTTTGACCCCCTCACTCTCCCAGGCCAGAAGGTTACAATCCTGTATAACAGCCTCAGTCTCTGGGCGTGAGGCTGCACTGTAGGACTGCATGGTGCAGTGCAGTATTGATTAGCTGTACAATAAATTATGATGTATGTAGTGCAGGTTTCTGACCCTGTGGTCACGACCTTGTGGTAATTGGGGAGATTCCCCACCAGCTGAGATCAGAATAGCCAAGAGCCCCCCAGCAATCAATAGGGAACCAGCAGCTCTGCTACAGGAATAACAGGAATGTGCAGCTGGATGCTGCACACACATGGCAGCTTTATCCCGATGACCAGGCAGTTACACCACCTTCACCTGGAATTAGACACGGAGCTCCATGTTGGCTGTTGGGTTGTGCCAGCCTGACCATGGGGCTGTGGGGATGGGAGGGACTGTGTGTGTTTTTTACCATTGGTGTTCTCAAAGCTGGAACATCTCAGGTTGGAAGGGAGGAGTGAGAACAGCTCTGCCTAGCAGTGCTCCTGGCCCTGGCTGGCACAGAGGTTCTGCCCTGCTCATCATAGAATCCCAGAATGGTTTGGGTTGGGAGGGACCCTTAAATCCCATCTCATTCCACCCCTGCCATGGGCAAGGACATGTTCCATTACCCCAGGTTGCTCCAAGCCCCGTCCAACCTGGCCTTGAACACTGCCAGGGGTGAAGCATCCACAAATTCTTTGGCCCAGTGTTCTTCAACATCTCTATTTGCAAAATGGCAAAAAGACTTGAGGGGATACTAAGTAAGTTTGAAGGAATATTGAGTAAATTTGCAGATGATACAAAACTGTGAGTAGCTGTTGTCTCCCTTGAAGGCAGAAAGGCCTTGCTGAGGTACCTGGATTAATGAGAAGACTAGGAAATCACTAACAATACGAAGTTTTTATAAGGGCAGGTGCCAGATTCTGCAAGTGGGATGGGGCAGCCCTGGATGTATAGACAGACTGAGAATGAGAGGCTGGAAAGCAGTGCACTCTGGAGATTGACCTGGGGGTCATGGTCAATGGCCAGTTGGATCTGAGTCAGCAGTGTCCTGGAGCAGGGAGGGACATCCCTGTCCTGGGGCATCAGGCCCAGCATCAGCCAGGGGTGCATTGTCCTGCTCTGCGCTGGGCTCACCTGCAGTCCTGGGGCAGTCTGGGTGCCACAATATCAGAGAGCCAAAGCTGTTCCAGAGTGTCCAAAGCAGGGACCCATGGCTAGGAAGGTCTGCAGGGCCACCCGAGGAGCGGCTGAGGGCCCTGGGCTGGTTCAGCTGCAGCACAGCAGCCTGAGGGCAGAGCTCCCCGGGGCTGCAGCTCCTGCCGAGGGGCAGCGCAGGGACAGCTCCGAGCTCTGCTCCCTGCCACAGGGACAGCACCAGGGAACGGCTGGAGCTGGGCCAGGGCAGCTCAGGCTGGAGAGCAGGAAAGGTTCTTCCCCCAGAGGGTGCTGGCACTGCCCAGGCTCCCCAGGGAATGGGCACAGCCTGAGGCTGCCAGAGCTCCAGGAGCGTTTGGACAGCACTGCCAGGGATGCACAGGGTGGGATTGTTGGGGTGTCTGTGCAGGGACAGGGGTTGGATCAGTGACCCTAATGAGTACCTTCCAGTTCAGAATATTCTGTGGTTCTCTGGGCAATCTGTGCCAGTGCCTGATCACCTCTGAGGAAAACATTTCTTCCTAACATTGAATCGAAATCTCTCTTACTTCAAACCCATTCCCCCTTGTCCTATAATAAATGGGAGCAGTCTGCCAGCAAGGCAGAGGGCTTACTTTGTGCTGTTTATGTTGAAAGAGTAGGTAATAGGAATTTAATTGCTGTTTAAATGTAGCAAACAAGAAAATGGAATTTATTTGCTCAGCTTTCATTTCCGGGAGCCTGATTTCCCCAGTGTGTGCCATCACCATGTGTGCCAAGAAGCTGAGAGCCACCGGGTTCAGTTGTGGGGTTTCACTTCCAAAGGAAATTTGTGCAAAGTCTGACCTGAGGTCAGTAAGGCTGAGCTCACAGATCTGCTCTGTGCTGGGTGGTGGCCTGGCTGGGTGGCACCTGTGGGCATTCCCAGAGCAGACAGGGAACTGGGATGTCTGGACGAGGCACAGTGCTTTACGGCATCCCTGTGCTTGGGTGTGGATGCTGGTAGCTCAAAGAAAGGGCTCTTGGGGAGTCTCTAGCTTCATGCCACAAGGTCTCATGTCTGTGTCTTCCCATATCTGGCCTGAATTTCCCCCCAGCAGCATTTTTCCCACTGCTGGTGACTGATGATGGATGGAGTAAAATGTGTGGGGTTCTCCCTGGTACCCCCAAAGCTGTGCAGGGATGCAGCAGTCCAAACCTCAGTGATTTTACCACCACTTCCTTTTTTCCCCTATTTAAAGCATTTCAAAACTAGATTTATTTTCCAAAACTATTGAGAATTGTTCCCTGAAAATGGGAAAATCTGCAATCTAAATTAATTAATACCAAAAAAGACTTTTCCCTAAGTCAACAAAGCAGAAAGATAAGAAATCCTATTTGCCCAGCATTTGCAGTGTAAATATTTCCAGTGTAAATATTTCCAGGCAGAAGCGTGGCTAATAGAGATCAGAACAAATCTTCTATTAGAAAACAAATCCTGCTTTTCTTTCCTGGCCCTAGGCTTGCATGTTTGCTATATCGGATCCTGAAGGCAGATTGACAGTTTGGTTTGGACTAAAGTCAACACATGGTTTATGCCACATTTTTGATAAGGCTCAGTAGTAATCTGATGTTTTTTTTCCTGGGCTGCCTTTAGTACATAAGTAGCAGAATTGTCCATTGCTGGGAATATTTTTGCAGTGAAGCCATTGAGGAATATTATTTCTGGAGGGAAGATGAAATTTCTTGTTTTAAAAACTCTTAAAATCCCAAGTAAAGTTGAAATCCATTCACTGCAAGCTGTAAGCTAGACATGATTTGGGCAAAGTTCAAGCTATTTTATTATCTGATCTAGAGAGTGTTTTCTTTAAATACCTTTAGAAAGACAGAGAGGAGGAGCAGAGCAGGCACAGAGGGAGAGCAGAGCAAGTTCCTGTGCTTTACCACCAGCAACATTTCTGATCAGCTGGAGTAAAATTGCCATCATTTGCACCTGTGCGTGTTTGTGAGCTCAGGTTTCTTCATGGGAATAACAGGCATTGCCACTGTCTGCTGGTTCCCTCCTTGGGGTGTCTCAAAAGTGGGCTTTTGGCTACCCTTGGCCCCTTAGGTACAAATAGCTATTTATTTGTATAGTATAGATTTATTCTGTTTATAAATAGGCTACACTCTCCAAAGCTAGTGTCTTTTTGTCGCTACTGTGTTCCCTAGAAAGAGAATGGGGAAAAAAGTAGAAAATTTGGGAATGGGGAGGATCAAAGGAGGAATTGCTTGCTGCCTTTGAACGCTGTGCCTCAGCAGCTCTGTGCGTGGAAACCCATCTGCAAATCTTTGGGTCTGTCCTCACTGGAGGATCCAGTGAGCTGTTGTGGCTCATTTTGTGGCCACCTTCATCTCTGATGCCAGTGTGGAAACTTCCAAATGGGGTGATTTTATCAGGTTGAAATGGATCCCAGAGTTGTCTTTGATGCTTGAAGGTAACTGGTGCTGGCATACTGGTGCAGGGCTAGAACTGGGCACTGGAAAAGCTCTGACTTGATGGTGATGCTGAAAGCGACTGAGATACCTATGCTAGCTATATATTAACTCCATAGAAAATTGAATGAATGGAGCTGAACATTGCCTGCATCTGCATTCATTTAAAGCTGCTTCTGGCAGCAGGTTGTGCCCAGCAAAGGCCTTAGGTGAGCTCTGCTCCGAGTGACAGCTCCTGGGACGAGTGATGGAGTGAGGTCCTTGCTCCTCAGCAAGTGGTGAGAGTTCCCTACATCCACCCGTGCTGGGTGAGTCAGGGAGCTCCAGCCTCAAACGGAAAATGTGTGTTTGCATAATTAGCGTGGCCCCTTCCTTCCCTGGGAGCAGAATGGTTTATTGATTTCTGTGGCACACTCACCCCCACCTATTCAGCAATAATGACCCTTCCACCCCAACTCTAAATCATTCCAGCCTGCCTCACCCACAAGCCCTCTAATCTTTTTGGGTTGTTGTTGGTATTTATGCTCATGGAGGTTTATGATCTGTCGGCGCTGGCTGCTGAAGTGCTTTATTTATCCATAGGCTGGCCCACACAGGGAGCGTCCTTATTCTGGTATCATGTTCAGGATGCTGTAGTTAAGGGTTGTGTCAGCACTTCCATGCACAAACCTTGTTATTCAGGGGTTTTGCAATTCTGTGGAAAAGAAAACCAATGACCTGGCACAGTGAGGGGAGGCTCAGAGGCACACATGAAAGCCCAACAATCCACTGCCCATTTAGGGATTATTAGATGGGCAACCTCTTTCCTTGAGGAAAATAGCCAAAAACATCCTCCTTCTTTGGTTTGATTTTGTGAAAAGAAAACCCTCTTTTGTGTGCTTGTATTGGGGTCGGATGGGGAGAACATAGTAAGGTAGGACACTGGCTGGGATCCTCTCCAGATACTTAAAAAATAAACCTCTGGCTGATGCAGAACAGAGCTGCCTTCTCCTTGGAATACACTGTGGAGGGCTCAGGATCAGTGCTTCTCCCGGGGCCTTCTAGTCCAGCTCTGGCCTGCCTGGCACTACAGCCCTGGGAACATCAGTAGGTGATGTGGTTTATAAATGTGATTTATGGCCCTGTTAGTGCAGGAGCTTGTGGGCTTATAAATTAGTTGGAGATTTCTTGATAATAGAGGGAGTGTGGTGTAAACAGGAGAGATAATAGGGCTTGAGAATGTATTTCAAAGCGCTTTTGGGGAAGGAGAAGTTCCGTGACTGCTGGCAGGTGTGAGCAATCCTGGCTGTGCTGGATGAAGAACCTTTATAGACCAACCCAGCCAGGATATTTTTTATTTCTTCCTCTTAATGCTGATGGGTTTTGTGGCTTTTCCATGGAACAGCCTGGAGCAGAGTTGATAACTTGGGGCAAAAATGCTCATGGAGCCCTTTGGCCCAGGTCAGCAGGCTGGGGTTGGCATTGATAGTGACTTGTGTGAGCAGGATTGATCTGTCCTCAAGCAGGAACAGGCAGTGGTGAAGCACTGAGGGAGCTGACAAAAATGATGGAGAAACAATTTACAAGGTCATATAGTGCCAGGACAAAGGGAAATGGCTTCACACTGCCAGAGGGTAGGTTTAGATGGGATATTAGAAAAAAGTGTTTCCCTGTGAGGGTGGGGAGCCCTGGCACAGGGTGCCCAGAGAAGCTGTGGCTGCCCCTGGATCCCTGGAAGTGTCCAAGGCCAGGTTGGATAAGGTTGGAGCAACCTGGGATAGTGGGAGGTGTCCCTGCCCATGGCAGAGTGCTGGAACGAGGTGATCTTTAAGGCCCTTTCCAACCCAGGCCATTCTAGGATTCATTCTGTGATTGCTCAGGAAAGGGACTCTGTGGCAGCAGGATTTTCATAGAGGGAAATCAGGATGCCAAACTGATGCTCAATCCTTTTGTTAGCAGTTACCAGGCTGGTGTGACTGGCAGCCCTCAGTTCTGCTCAAAAACCTTTTTTCTCATCTCTGGGATGATGCCAGCAGGTTGTGCAGCACTCTGCCACCATGGCGAGCAGGCTGCAAGCAGCACTGATGGTACAGGAGCATCATCCTGGGGAGGGCAGGAGTAAATTGGGAGATGCAGGACACATCTCCAACGTGCCTTGGGGTTAGGTCACTTCAGTGTTCACTTCTCTCTTTGGCAGGGGTCTGGGGAAAGACTTAGCAGCTTCTCTGCAGGCCTGTGAGAACTGCAGACTTGAGGAGGAGCATCTTGGGTGCCAGTGCTGAAGCAGAGGTGCTTCCCATCTCTTCTGTTTCCCCTTGAAGCTTTTGGAGCTGGCCATACATTTTGTTCACGGAGTGTGAACTTCTAAGCCATTTTTCAACATCTGGGTCTTACATTGGGAATGTTTTCCCGATGAAATTATGCTTTGCTCATAACTTCTGCAAGTTCTGCATCTCAAACTGTGGTTACAGGTAGGGTTACCCTGGAGAAATTACAAGAAATGGAAAAGCTTGTTCTTGATGACTGTAACTGATTGAGCTTTGCTAAATAGAAGTGGGTCTTCCCAGGGAAATTGATTTGAATAGATTTATTTTCAAGCAAGTAGCACATTTTCAAATGGAAATTGGTTCTGTCTCCCTCCTACGTCAGCAAGGCTCCCAGGGGGTTTGTCTGGGGTTCAAGGAGCATCCAGAGCATTTTTGCAAGGCAAAAAACATCCAGAGTTTTTGCAAGGCAAGCAAAGCATAAGACAAGATAAAAATGAAATATCTCCCTTGCAGAGACGAAGGAAATTTTGCATCTTATGCTTCAAATAAATGATCAAATTACTTATCAAAATCACCTCTGGAAAGCCATATTCCAGAAATAGCTTGCAAGACTTGTGTAAATAGAGACATTTCTCTCGTACATGAGCAGAGATCTGTGCAGAACAACTCTAATGTTGCAGGTGCTTGATCATGGTAACTTGGGGAGAGGAAAAGGAAATTTGTCAGCAAAGGGAGCAACTAAAATGGGGGAAAACTTTGCAGGACGAGGGGCAGATCATCTTCATGGCTGCTATTTCACAAGTTGCCATTTGGTTCCAGGTAATTTTCTGGCCTACTCACGTTTTTATCCTGACTGCCCTTCTTCAGCACTGCTACCCCAGGACTTTGCCTTTAACAAGCCTTGGTGATCCTGGGAGCTCCAATGCCTTGTTCCTGGGAATTGCTCTGCTGCTGGATCATGCTGTGCTCTTGTCCCCATTCCCTTTCCTGTCCTGCTGAGGAGCCTCCAACATAATTTCTGCACCTAAGCCTGCCTTGGGCACAGCAGTGCTGTGTACCCCTTGGCCCCTGCAGGAACAGGGTGAATGAATCTTGTGTCCTCCCTGTCCCCTTTCTGGGAATTTTGGGGTTTGGTACAGCTGTGTACTTTGCTTTGTAAAGAGGGTTGTGTGCCTGACTCTTCCAACAGTTGCTGAAGCCAGGGCTCATCGAATATTCCTAGCATCCCAGGTGCATGAGAACTGGAGGGAAAAAAAGGAATGCCAGTAATGGGATTTTACTGTCTTTTTAGACCCGAGGAGAAGTCACTCTCTCCCTGAATCATAATGTGACATTTGCAGAGATTTTTACATACAACTCCTTTTCCTATTTTGACTCCTGGGATCAGCCTGCCAGTCAGGGAAGGGCAGGTCCAGGGTGACCCCCTGCCCTGTGCCACAGGCTTTGTTTCACTGGGGCATAGAGAGACCAGAGAGCTTGTCCCCAAGCTGGGCACCCCCGTGGGGTGATGGAATGCGCCTCTGAAAGTGAGATCAGAGACACAAGACTTTTTCGCTGCTTGTAGCAGGAGACCTGTAACCCTGGAGACTGCTGTGAATTTCCAGGTTTCCAGGGATGTCCTGGTGGTGTTCATAACATGGATTTGATACTTTTCCTGATCCTGCAAATGTCTCTCTTCAGAGCAGTGCTGCTGGAGATGGTGGGAGTGAAGAAGCAGCTTGGCTGAATGATGGAAAAGGCAAACTAAAAGTGTAGGAGGGGAGGATTGAAACTATGGAAGGGATTTGGGGTCTCAAACAGCTAATGTCAGCCAGTCCTGAAAGCAGGCATGGAAGTTCAGTAAATCCTCTGACTGGCCTCCAGTTACTGTGAGGTGGATTAACTTCCCTGTCCTTGGGCACAACCATTATTCCATATTCTGGCACTGCACAGACGCTGCCAAATCATGGCATGAGTGAGCAGGAACTCCTGAGGAGGTCCCTTCGCCTTGGTGCCATTCCCACAGAGGGTCACTGGGTGCTATCTTGTCAGAATGAGCAGGAATAGAACCAATTGGAGCTTAGTAAAAGATTTCCAGAGAGGACACCTGATAGAGGAGATGTCAAATGGGATGATTCAATCAGGTCCCCAGGCATCTCTGCTGAATCAGCTTTAAGAGAAGCCACCTCTCACGTGAGGTCAGTGCTTGGGAGTTGCTGTGGGGACAGCTGTTTGCCACATCTCTGTTTTCTTTGCAAATGAAATGCAAAAAGGTATTTTGTGAATCATGCCCTTGTGTGCACTGCTCGGCAGTTGCCATGTTTTACCCTAGAGGGAGTTGCTTTTCTGCAGTGGGAACAGGGATCTGTGCTCCTTGGAGGATGTCAGGGGCCCAGGATGAAAGGAGCTCCCAGGATAAGCATTGCATCATCGCTGAGGTGCTGCCCCTGCAAATGTTTGTTCTCTTATGGTGAGGTTGGTCTTTGATGATCTTCCATCTACTCCTGATAGCACGGTTTTCCTGAGTATGCCTTGGGTTTTCCATATCTTGTTCTTTTGCTCCTGTTTCTGTGGAGATCTCGACTGGTCTGGTATCAAGCAGAAGAGCAGAGATGTCCCCTTGAACTAGGCAGGCTTGTGCTTTAAAGTGACATTTAAAGTCCTTGTGGCAAATAACTCAGCCTTTTTCCAGGATTTAGGAAATGCCTGACCAGTTTCGGGGGAGTGGGCCTGGGGTTTCCACTCTGCCCTGCTGCTGTGGCCAAATGGGTTTGCAGCAGGAACATCTGCCCTGGGGAGAGGCTGCTGCTGGCAGAGGGAAGGGGAGAAAAGTTCATGAGTGCTTTGAACCTGGCAGGTTTCTCAGGAATCTGGCTCGGGTCTCACTTGAAGAGGTGAACCAATTGCTGGTAAGTATTTTTAGTGGGATGCTGCAGCTTTTGTCTCAGAAACACCCCCACTGGGAGCTCTGCCCTGGTCTCCACTGCAGCCCCACTGGTGTGGCCAACACAGGCTACTCCAGCCCTGGGTGAAACAGGGTAAGCAGCAGAGGGCTATGGGGACAGATGGTGTTCTTGGCCAGCAGTACCCTGGGGATGGGGAAGGCAGTGCCCTCAACCCTGTGCCTCACCTTTGCAGAGCCGCCTGTGGCCTGGGCTAAGGTTTTTAAGTTGTTTAGGAGCAAGGTGGCTGCTGAGCCTGTTGCAAGAGGGACTTCCTCCTCCACAGCATGTGGGTGAGTGCTGTGCTGGGGGTTGTGCTGGGGACCAGTTAGCTCTTTGTGTGTTTTGGACTGATGAGTCTTGATGGTTTCCTCTCAAGGTTTTGTTTCTTGAATCCCTGTTTCAACTGCTCAAAACCAGTTATAGACAGCTACTTGCAACAGACTGAACTGCAGAATGGGTTTAATTCCTCCATAGCAGGGCTGTTCATTCCAGCAGGAGTGTTTTCTCCATCAAGGAAAAAAATTGTGTTTTTGTTAAGGTAGTGGAGGCAGTTGTAGCATGCCAAGCTCCCCAGTTCATGGTTTCACAGGGGTTAGTTGGGGCTGTCCTATTGCAGATTTCTTCGCAGCAATACCAATGCTGTAAGGAGGTACAGGGGCATGAAATGACTTCTGAGAAATTTGTGTTGTGGTGTGAGCAGTGAGGAGTGGTGGCAGCAGCACAGAGCCTCTCAGGGATGTGGGGTCCAGTGCGGCCCATGTGAAGTGTGAAGGACATTGCCACTGGTCAGCAGAGTGTAGGGGACATGAATGAACACAGAATATTCCTCTGGAGCAGAGAGTGCACCCCGTGGGAGGCATGGTGGGAAGGCGGAAATGTTTGGAATTTTGTTTTGTTCATGTTGAACTTGATGGTGTCAGAAAGAACTGTGGTTAAGTGACAGCAGTTGGAGCTCAGCTGTCCCCCAGCAAAACTGCCTGGGAGAAACCACGGCACATTTCAAGCATAGAGGGGAATATTTAGGAAAGCTTAGGCTTGAGGAAGAGGTGATTTTTGTAGATACTGACTGTGAAAGCTGTTGCAGAGTAACACCTCATCCTCAGCCAATCATGTCTTTTTTCCATGGGCTGTGTGTCTCAGGGTGGGTTTGATTTGCAAGGTGGGATGTGTCAGGAAAGGTTTGGGCTGGAGAGCAGGAAAGGTTCTTCCCCCAGAGGGTGCTGGCACTGCCCAGGCTCCCCAGGGAATGGGCACAGCCTGAGGCTGCCAGAGCTCCAGGGGTGTTTGGACAGCACTGCCAGGGATGCACAGGGTGGCATTGTTGGGGTGTCTGTGCAGGGCTGGGGTTGGATTGATGATCTTTGTGGGTCTCTCCTGTCTCAGGATATTCCATGATCCTCTGTGTCAGAGCAGTGCCCACACTGGGAGGTCTCAGTGCTGTGGACTGTGAGGGTTTCTGCCACACCAAGGCTTGGGTTGCCATGATCAGACACTGTCCAGGGCTAAGCTGGGCAGGTCCAAGGTAATGCTGCTCAGGGAATACTTGGCACCAAAGCGGTGATGCCTGAGTGGCTGGCTGGACAGGGAGATGGCAGGTGAGGATTTCATCCTCTCCCTGGATGGCTCTGCCGAGGGCGAAGGTGACTGGCAGAGTTAAATATACTGTTGGGTGATACTAGTCCAGGTTATTCCTGTGAACATGCGAACAAATTTGGAGTCCCTGGAACACAGCCTGTCCAGCTTCTGTCTGGCAAGTTTGACAGCTCCAGCATTAACCACTGCAAGCTTCTGCAGCCCAGGCTGCACAGAGCTGCCCTATGGAAGCCTGAGGTGTCCTCATGAAATCACCATGCAAATGTAATGGATTCCAGAAAGCAAGGGAGAAATCTGTTTGATGAGTTTATTTGATTTTCATATCCTCTATTTTTCCTCCTACTGATCTTTTGAAACTCTCATTCTTATTATTCTGGGATCATTATTGTTTCCTGAAAATAGTTTGCTAAGATATGGTTGGATTTTCTTTTTTATGGATGAAAAGCAGTGGATTTTGTGGGAGTTGTAGCACTCAAGCAAAGCTGAACTGCTTTGCACCCATTCAGTCTTCCTGCACCAGTGTCTCTATCTGAGACAAAATCATGTACAAAAGCACAAGTTTGAGCCAGACTTGCTGGGATCACTGATATTACAGTCCTGTGAGACCACAGGGCAACATTTCAAAACTAGGTTGTGGCATTGTGTCCCAGTTTGGGAAGCCTGGACAGGACAACCAGTGCCCCTTGATAAATGTGCATTTCAGTGGGTCCATTTTAATCCATGTTCCAGCATCTCCATTCCCCCTCAAGACTTTGGCCAGAGCTGCAGAGCTGAGCACCTGCAGATCCCTTTGAGTACATGGGGACTTGCAGTCACCCTCCAAAATGATCCTGGGGGAGATGAGGTGCCAAAGCTGGAATGATCATGTCTGTGCAGCATCAGGTCAGACCTTCCAGCGCTGGCCTCCCTCGCAAGCCCCGAGCAGCGGCTTTGGGAGGCAACACTTTGCCAGGCGCAGTGGAAGTCAGGACCACCCAGTTCTGATAGGGGCAGTTCAGAAAGGAAGGGGAAGATTGTGAAAAGAGGGGCAAAGGGGCACAAAGGGAAGACAAAAACCACCCCACCGCCGAACAACACTGAAGATCAAGACTGCTGTTAAACACACTGCCTGCGAGGGAGGTCTCACCATGCCTTTTCTAATCTAGAGCCAGCCAGGATTGTATTAACAGCTTCAACGCAATGGAACAAATTAATCCCTGATGTAATTGAAATCGGTGAGGTCTCACAATAGGTGAGTTTGACGCAGTGGGATAGAAATAGAACAAGTATTGGAATGAAGGAGTGAAATGAAGTCACATTGTTCAGCCATTGGTATTTCATTCCTAGAAACAAAAGACCAGACAAATGCAGAGAATACATGGCTCTGCTGGGCATGGTTGAAAGCTGCTCAATAATATCAAGCTTTGAAGGGATATTTCTGTGTGGAGAGGAAGTATGTAGCAGACATATAACAAACATTAAAAAAAAAAAGACAAAGAAAGAAAGGAATAAAGAAAAAGCCCCGCTTGCTCCTTGCCTGATGGATACTGTGGTAAAATAATACCAGCCTAATAATAATAATAATAATAATAATAATAAAGATATATCATGACTAGGGAAAAATAAGAAAAAGAGTTAAGGTCTGAATTGTATTTCTGGAGACTCAGACTGTCAAGAGCCCGTGGCAAGCTGTGGTGTCCTGCAGATCTCACTCAGCTGAGATGCATGGAGTTGGTTTGCTTTGGTTGACACAGGCAGCAGGAATTGGTGCCACTGGGAAACAGCTGCCTTTGGGTGTTGGGAGGGGGCTCAGTCTTGGCCCCTTTGGTACTGCAGTACCACAGCACAGCTCAGGGGCACAGGGGATGCTGGGGGTGCCTCATGCAGGCGGCTGAGCTGCTGCTGCTTATGGTGACATTGTTGGTAATGTCACCTGGAGGCTGCTGGCAGTGGCCTGTTCTATGGTGGTGAGAACAGGCAGGCAGAGATGAGAGGATGGGGGTGTTGGAACCCCTTTGGGAGCACTCTGGTGCTGGTCTGTGCCTTGGGCAGCGCTGGCTGCAGGTGCCATCCTGCCTTCAGCTATGGTTCTGAAAGTCATTCATCGAGGCTGAAACCCTGCTGTTCCCCAGGATTAACCATTTCCCAGGGTGCAACAAGTTTAGAATGTCACTATATCACAAAAAGTGCATTTTCACAGTTCTGGCTATGTCTCATTCCTTCATCAAAAGGAAAAACTTAGTTTTCTTGATGGTAGCATCATCTTTCTCTAGAAAATGGCCAAATCATTGACTAATGGGCCATAAAACATCCTTTTCCCTAAACTCTCAGGTTCCAGTTTTTTGGCTCTCCCTCCTGGTTTGATACCAGGCTCGGTAACACTGTCTGCAATCCCAAGGCCAACAGATGAGTTGCTTTTGCAGTGGTGCATGGCTTGGACAGCTGGTGGGGTCTTGGTAGCTGCTGGGGAGCATGGCTGAGTGATGGCTGCATTTCTCAGAGGTTGTGTGTTTCAGAGGGATCAGAGGTCTGACACTGCCCGAGGAGATTTAATCTGCCTCTCTGAATGTGCAAGGCAGCTCTCTGGAGGAAAGGAGGCTTTGCTTGCAGAGTGGCTTTGGGAGTATGTGTCACCTCACTGAGCTATATGTCCCCTTTTCCAAGCCCTGGAAATGTATTCTCTTTGGGTCTTGTTTAACATTTCTGAAATCCAAAGGGACGGGCAGGCTTGACCCCCTCATCACCTCGTTTCCTTCTCCTTTCCAGCTCCATCCCTACGTGCACTTCACTGAAGGGTGCATTAAACAAAGAGCAAACTTCCTTGAATTTCACCTACTGCGGCAACTTGAAAATGCTCAAGTCAAAGAAATGAGTGGCTCAATTCCAGAGTGTTATCTGTGCAGGAACAGGGAGAGCTCTGGGTTTTTTTCCACGATGGACTGACTTCTCCTGCTTGGGCCATGCCAAGGGAGTGCTTGGCACTCATCCTCTGTGCAGGCAGCAGCCCCTCTGTGACAAGGGGAGGTGGAGATGGTCTGTTCTTGGCTTTCTTCCTGCCCCTGCATGGTGAAGTGGAGGCTGGGAAGAGAGCAGAGGGAAAGGGAATAGCCCAAATGCATTGCAAAGAGAAGCACAAGGAGTAAAAGCATTTTTCAAGCTGAAGGGCACTGTTGGAGCTAGAGTGTTGTGCTTTGGGAATGGTGCTCCCCAGTTTAGTTGTCCCACCAAGACTCTCCAAACGCTGCTGCCACTTGCTTGCTCCCTCTGTCCTCCCACCACCACGGGTGCCAGAGAGAAGAACTGGAGGCACAAAAGCCAAACATCACAAGTTGAGATATGAACAATTTTCCAGAAACAGCAATGACATAAGAAAATGAACAGTAGCAGCAACAGTATTGACAACAAAAGTGTTTGAAAGAGGCAGCGATTCACATGCAAAATACTCACCAAGCCTGACACAACTGCAGCCAGTACCAGCCCACCCTGACCACTCGTGTGCCACACTGACTCACCCAGCAGGAGCTCCTTCTCCCCCAAAGAGTCCCTTTCCCCTGCCCCTGGCAAGGAGGTGAAGTGCTGTAGAATAACTTCCAGGTCCTGGCCATGCTCCTTCGTTCCACTGTTGCAAAAAAATTAACCCAGTCCTGTCTGGAAACAGGACAAAGAGTAAACAGATGTCAGCTGGAGGTAAATATATCAGGTAGAAAATGAAGATAGAGAATATTCGGCAATTGTTTCTGAAACAGCCTTCTAAGGAAGCAGAGACAAAAATGGTTCATGGCTTAATTTAGGAACAATCTGTAAAGCGGTACAGCTCTTGTGGAGTGAGATCTTTTGGGCTCTGGGTTTTTAATAGGATATTTATAATGTCGTATGTCTGATGAAATTTTTTTCCACCAAAAAGCAATATCAAAAAGCATTTCAAGTGAAGTACTTTGTAAGTGCCATTGGTGGAGTCTTTTGTGGAATCTCATATCTGATCACTTTGAATGACCACTTCTGTGGTGCTCCATGCCCTTCCTCACAGACCATCCCAAAGGGTATACAGTTGACCATCCACAGTGACATCTCCCAAGGCTTAGAGTGCAGCTTAGCCTTTTGGATATTTATTTCTCAAGAAAAAAATATTTTTCCATGGGTATCAGGAAGAAACAAACACCAAAGCAAAGCTGCAGGTTCTGTTATTTTGAAAAGCTTAGCTCCATTTGTGGAATTCTGGCACTGTTGCACCACGGCCTCTCTCCCATTGGATGCACAGAGCTCCAAAGTGCTCTTTCCCTTTGCTCTGTGTTCCTGCCACATATCTGAGCATGGAGCTGCTTCTCCAAACGTGCTCTTAAACCCAGCGAAGGTTTGGTTTACGCCCAAGCAGTGCTCATCCACTCCTGTCTGGCTCCAAACTAGGCTTTGTAACACAAAGGTAACAATATCCTGGTGATGGATCGACCTTGCAGGTAAATGGAGAAGAAAGGAGTGCATTGTGTTTCACTGTGTGCCGAGTGTGGCTGTCACGGTGAGCTAGCAAATCCTGCTGTAATTTGCATACAGGAATTTTGCCAAAGTCATGGAAGCAAAGTGGTTTGTTACTTGCCTTTGAGGGCTTGAGAGAGATCTGTCTTGGATATCCTCTTGTTGACCTTATTGACTTAACTTTCATGTGTTTAAAAGGTCATGAAAATCATTAATATTAGGTTGATTTGATGGCTGAAAGGTAATAAGTATTTCCTGCTTATCAGATGGGGTTTGAGAGGACTTTGAATAGCCTGATTTGTTTATCTTTCACAATCGGTATGGCCCTTAGCGAGAGGGATTTTGTATTCCTGGAATGACACATGATTTGCTCTCTGTTGAGTACTCTGTAACATAAATAGGAAAACACCAGGAAATTCTGAAGTCCAGCTCTCAGCTAACTTGGCCATGCTGTGGGCCTCGGACATCTCATGCTGTAACGCTTTATGACATGAACAATAACAGATTAACATCCCCTGTTACTGGAAAGCTCAAAATAGAAAATCCGAAGTGTGTGAAGGTTGGTGGGGTGGAAAGCCAAATCCCATAAACATGGCTTGGCACGGCCAGAGTTCCATTGACCTTGGGGCTGGGATTGCTCTCCATTCACAGGGAGGCATCTGTGAGTGCAGAGATGGGGCACAAGCCTGTGTAGAACTGACATAGCAGTGCTGCTGTTGGAGGCTTTTGCCATTCTCAAACTTTTCTTGGATTAAGGCACAGTGAAACCTTAGGCTGCATCAGCAAAATGGTCTTTCCTTCACCCTCCGTCTGGGATTTAACAAATAGGGGAGTCGTTCTTTAAGCTGAATGATGGTTGTAAAGCCATTTCAAACAAAATCCACTCTTATTTGAGAATCATTTGGCAAAAAAGCACTGGAAAATCTCCCATTGGGGATTCTCTAGAAGACAGATGTCGTTTCTGGTACCTTTGGCCATTTGGAAATGAGGTAGGACTGAATGCTCCCTCCTTGAATGACTGGGCAAGTACAACAGAGGAGGGAGATCAGCTTCTTTTCAGGAGTGAGGTATTTCTGTTTCATCTGTGGCTTGAGGCAATGGTTGTTTTTAGAAGGAATGTTGTTTATTCCCTTACACAAACTCTGTATTGCCAACTGTATTTGTAGCTGTATATTATCCCTGAGAGCTGTAGTGACAAAGAAATAATAACTCGATAAGGAGCTGATGGAAAAGGAAAAGAGGAGTGAAAATGAAACCAAATTCAATGCTCTGATTTAACGACTGGGATCTTGCAGGTTATAAACTGTTGCCAAAGAATGAGACGGAGTTATATTGAACCACTATCCTGAGATGCTGAAATTGGCATGCACAGACAGCGGCCCGTAGCAGTTGGAGAGATGCAAGACAGACCATAATACAACCCCAAATCCCTGCTGGAGTCCTCTCTCCTGTCCCTCGAGGGTGTCCCACAGTGCTGCTCAGGAACTAGAGGGTGAAAGCAGCCCGTCCCTTCAGTGACCTGTTGTATGGAGATCTGGACCCAGAGTCTGTTTAGCTGCCTACAGCATGGAGGTGTGGATGATCAGACTGAAAGGCAAAAAAAAGATTGCTGTTTTGTGTATGATACGTTTATATGCAGTAATAGCATATCAGTAGTAAAAATCAAAAAGGAAAACTTGCTTTGGTGAACAGGAATGAAAGCCCTTTAGTTTAAGGGACTTGAAGACATTTCTGCATTCAAGTGTATTTGGGGGTGGATGCACTTGGTTTTAGGTGACCTCCTTGACTGAGTGTTGGCGATCAGTTGCCAAAGGAGACATATGTTACTAATTTTTTTGAAATTTATAGAAGAGTCTCTCTTATGGTATATATACATGGACTTTCTTATCTCAGAGAGGTTTGCTGCTTGATGGAGTGCAACCTGTAGGGAAGAGGTCCTGTGAGAGTGGATTTTAGCAATGATCAAATAGGTTTTATCTCATGAAATCAACACCGCATGAAATTTTATTTCTGGATATTGATATTCTCTGCTGCAGGCCAGATGTAGCCCAGGCTGGCACGGTTAATTCCCCTTGGCCACAGTCCAGCAGAGCATCCTGTTTCCACGGAGTGGTTAAGTGTGAGCTTATCTTTAAGCAGGCGGCTAAATCCGGATGGTTTCACTGCTGCTCTGGACCGCGGCTTCTTGGCCAAGGGACAGGTTAGCTGCAAGGGGAAACTACAGCATGTTCCTCTTCCAGGATTTTTTCCCTGGGTCAGAGCTGGGCCTCTTCCTAGGGAAGCGATGGAGTGATACACACTGGGCTGGATGTATTTCGGGGGTCAGCGTCACCTGCTGATTCCTCCATCAGCTACTTCTGGGCTTGGCTGAGGTGTGTGCTGAGGGTGATACCAGCCAAGTCCTTGGATGGGGGAGGAGGAGCCATCATCCCCTGTACTGCTGGTGCCCTTCTTGCCAAGGGAGGGGGCACTTAATTAGCTGATCTTAGGCAGGGCAATGGTGACAAACAGGCACAGGTCTGTTGGTGATGTGTTGGAGCTGAGCACAGTGCAGGATGCTCCCAAATCCACCCAGGCACTGCACTGTGGGCTGGGGCCTCTGTAGTGTGAGGGCTCCAGAGACAATTGGAAGAGAATTAAGGCATGTTTTGGAAAACAGATTGCCTTTTCTGTTGGGAGTTTCCAAAAAAGCAAAGCAACCTGCTCTTCCCCCCACTTCAAATCCCACCTGTTTTGTTTTTTTTTCCTAGAAAAATGTGAAATTCATTAACATGTGATGAAAGCAGTGTAACGACGTCATCTTGATTTAAAATCTGTTTTAAATCTTAAAATTATGGAGCCAGAATTTTAACCGCAAATAGCCTTGTTTTGTGGGCAAGAGGCAGACTGTCAAGCATGACTGGAACATCTCTGGGTTTGGTAGTTTAGGATCCTTTGCAACAATGGCATTTGAAAAGAAAGCAAGAAAATATGTAAGAAGGAAAAAAAGAAATTAATGTTATTTCTGTCAAAAGCCAAGTCCTGCTTGCTGTACTCATGTGTAGCTGTGGTGCCTGGGGAGCGCAGGGCGAGCAGAGCCCAGCTCTGTGCTGACCAGGGTTCTGTCAGCATCCCACTGTGGCATCCTGCCATGCCCTCTGGCCAGGTGCCACAGCTGGTCCTCTTCTTGCATCCTCAGCAGCGGGTCACAGCTCCTGGCTGCCTTGTTTTCTGAGAATGGGAAGTATTGTGACCCTGTCGGTCACCTCTGGCATCACTGTGAATGTCCCAGTATCACTCTGCACCTCCCTTTGTGCAGCCTGTGTCTCTACCTTCAGATACCTATGAGCTTCTGACAGTAAAATCAGAGATAAATCACTTTCTCCCCAAAAATTCAAATAGCAAAATCCCAGCTTTTAATAACAGCACCACAGGCGATCCCAGAATATTGCTGCGAACTTCATTGATATTGCCACTGTGCTGAACATGGGCTTTGGTTCAGGGTGCTTTCTGAAGGTCTAGTGCTAAGCAGCACTGTCTGCCTGAAGTTTTCCTCCTGCTGCAGACCTGGGTGTCCCTTAGATAAGTGGAAATGCCACAAAGTTCTATTGAGGCTTTGACTTTCAGGCTTCAAAATATTTGCTGGTATGAGATGACATGCAGGATGCTAAAGTGGGGCTATTTGGTGTGTTGTGGCCACTTACTCTTCTGTGTTTTCATCTGAAATGGATCGGAACAAGGATTTATTGGCCTTTTTCATTTTTATTGCCAGTACTGTCCCCACACAGATACATCAGAACACTGTTGCTTGCAGGCTGTGTTTCTAAGTGATTTTTTTTGTCCTGAAAAGGGAATCTGCCACCAAAATGTTGCCCATCTGTGAATTTGGAGTGGACAGTGTGAATGCTGTGATGCAAATGCTCCACAGATCGCCAGTGGACAGATCATGGAGCAATTTTTGGACTTTCATGTTGTTTGGGTGGGAAATGCTTTTTGGGTGCATGCTGCCCAGTCTCCCCTTTGGGAGGGCATCTTGAGAACATTGGTTTTTTCATGTCCTCTCACCTTGGGCAAGTCAGGACTCCTCTTTACTCTTTGGAAGCAAAAGTGGGAATCCTGTTTTGGTATTTCTTGGGAATACTTAAGCTGGGAAACTAAACAAAAAGTTTACGGTAATATTTTAAGGCTGTAGTGAAATAAGGTTAATTTACTCCCTTGGCCAAAACAAACAAATGAGGTGGCTGAGGCAGTCAGACTCCTGATGATCACAGCCGCTGGTGGAACAAACCAGTTTGATTCCCACCACTCCTCATGATCTCTCCTCAAGAGAGACCTTCTGTGACCCTGTTAAAGTGGACAGAAACGCATCCATGGATGGTGACCAGTGAGGTGGCTTCACTGAAGAGCAGAGCTGGCCAAACAGTTCAGCTGAAGAGCATACATGTGACACTTTTATTGTAGCGGATTTTATGCCAGTGTGAAGCTCGAGTCTAGTCTGCCAAGGGCAGCACAAATAGTTTTTTCCCTTTGCTTTTCTCTGCAGTTAATCCAGGGAGTCAGTGCAGCTGCTGTAGGTGATGCACCAAGTCTCTGAGGAGGGGTTGTCTGTCCCCAGTCTCCATTTGTGCTCACGGAACCTGGTAGAGGCTGTGCACGTGGAGAGCTTAATTTATGGTCAGTGTGGCTGACCAGGATTAAATCAAAGCAGGGCCAAGAAGACATTTTTATTCAAAAAACCCCAGTTTGATTGTAAACCCCCAGGTTTGGTTTACTGTGGAGAGCCAGCTCTGGGTAGGATTACACACTGAGTTCCTGATACCACTGCCAAGTGAAGGGCAGCCAAATCTGAGTCCTCCAGTGCCACGTGCCCTTGGCAGGTTGGCATTAGTCCGTCTGCCCAGGAGGTTTGTGTTCATGGTCTGTCCTGTTCTCTCTCCCAACTCCCCATCCCTCGCAGATGTTTGCTGCTGAGGAGAACGTGGATTTTCGGATACACGTGGAGAACCAGACGCGAGCGAGGGACGATGTGAGCAGGAAGCAGCTTCGGCTCTATCAGCTCTATAGCAGAACAAGTGGGAAGCACATCCAAGTGCTCGGCAGGAGGATCAGTGCCAAAGGAGAAGATGGAGATAAATATGGTAAGAATATTTACTGGGATCCCCCAGACTTCAGGTCAAAGGCTTTAATCCAGGATGTTGTGCTAAGAACCTCTTGGGAGAAATATAATGAGAGCAATAAAAAACAAGATAAAAGGAAAAAACCCTTTCCAGGTTAAGAACATGAGATTCGTTTTGTTGGAGCTGCCTCCCAGCTGCAGGCAGTTCCCACAGTACTGCCATGCCCCAATTTATTAGTATGTGGTTGAAGAGAAGAATGTCTTTCTGCCCAAGACATGAGCTCACAGTGTGCTTACTGCAATTCATAAATGATGCCTAAGTTGGTGGCTGGGCCAGTTCTTTCCCCATGAACTCTTGGGCTTGTGTTTGGGTGAATCCAGTTTTTAAATGAAGCAGTCTCATCTTTTCAGGTGGTGGGATATTTGATTTGAACTGAAATTAGACTTTGAGAGCTTTGAGAGTACCCCAGAGCTCAAGCTGAATCTCTGAGCATGTAGATCTTGCAGGAAAAACAATACTTGTCCTGTGCTAGCAGCACATTCAAGTATTCTCACTGCGATTTGTGCACAAGCAACATGCTGGAAATGCTGTTAGAGGCCGAGTTACAAAAAATGCCCTGATTCTGCTTCATTTTGAGATGGTTGCAGCTGAGATGCTTTTGCTGTAGTTGGCTGTTGGGAGGATGTTAGGGCTGTTCAGAACGCTGGTCCTGTTTGTGTTTGGCATGTGCAGCCTGTGTTGCTTCAGAGGTGTGTGTGTGTGTGAGTTTACTGGCACAACCATTCATGTGGGATTGTCTGGTGCAGCACTGGTGAGGTTGAGCTGAGCTGCGAGGATGGCAGGTCAAAATCTGGGGGCAGTTCTCTCAGGAAGCTTCAGGACAGATGAAGCACACGCTGGGCACAGAGGGCAGCTGCTGCCAGTGCCGGACTGGGTGCAGGAGCCGCGTGAGCTGTGCCAGGGGAAGCGACAGCCAGAGAGCACCCGGCAGGTAGGCAGTGCCCGCCCAAGACACTTGTGTGGAGTCACCCCATCTCTCCAAGAAAGTCCTGCCCTGAGGTCTCATCAGCCTTGTCCTTTGTCATTCCCAAACTTCCAGGTATTACAGGAGTGAAAAGTGCCACTTGGCTGCTAATTATTGTGTCATTTTATTGCATTCATCCTCCTGAGGTTTGATATGTAAACGAGTCGCTGGGCGCTGCCGCCGCCCGGGGATGTCTCCTGCCCGCGGTGGCTGTCAGGTGCCGTGATGGAGTTTTCCTCTCCGTGAAAGAAGGCGGCATTTACAGTGGGTGCATCAGGGAAGTGTTCCCGGGAGCAGCTGACAAGTGCTAATTTATGTGTCAAAGCCCATCTTGTCCCCTTCATACATATGCAATCGTGTCTGAACAACAAATCCGCGCGTCCGGGAGCGCTCGTGGCCGAGGGCGGTGCTGCGCTACGGCAGAGCCCGACATTCCCCGGCTGGGGAGCTCCTGCATCCCTGGCTGCCACCAAACCCCCCTCCCGGCTGCCGAAGTGCCATGGGGTTGTTTGCCACCCCAGCCCACCCCACAGCCCCGCCCGGCTCCCTCTCCGGAGCCTCTTCATCAAACTCGCTGAGGCTGCGGAGCCTTCTCGTCCCCAGCCCTGTGAAAGGTTATAGAAATCTGCTCATCGCCCTGCTTGGCGCGGAACACTCGGAGCATGATAATCGGGGAGACAGTGAGGTGGGACACGGCGATCCAGGGTGTGACCACGCAGAGCTCCTCTCTGGGATAATGGAGGGGGGAGAGATGTCGGAGTTACTGGAGTGAAGACCGTCTGTGTTACAGCCAAACCTGGACACAAAGGCAATGACACAGGGCTCATTATGTACCAGGAACCCCTCCCCCTGAGGCATTATTATGGAGTAACCTTTGATCAAGACCAGAGAGAAGCTTAAACCGGGTCTAGGTATCTCAACAGTTGCAAACTTTTGATCCACATCTCCGTCTCGCCGATCAGGTCTGCGTCTGGAGGACACCTCTCCTCCCACGCGGCAGATGGCTGCGTGTCCTCCTGCCCTTTCCCTCTCCTTCCCTCTCCGGCTGCCTCCGCGCTGGCACGGTGTGCCAGAGCCGGGCTTCGCTGCGGAGGTGCCCGCTGGCCTCTGGGCTGTGTCACCCTTGCGGATGGCACAGGCTCCGGCGGGACGGCCTCTGCACCGCCTCACCCTGCTGAGGGAGGGCACGGCGAGGCTGAGGTGGGCTGGTGGCCTAAGGATTGCAGCCTGGGGAAGGCTTTGGGAGGACAAGCACGTCTGAGAAATGTCTGAGAAAAGGCAAGAGACAAGAGTGGGAAAATGTGCCGTGAGCCGGCTCCAGCCATGAATTCTCACCAGCTTGCTCCCACTAAAAGAAGGTATGGGCAGGATCAGGGTTCACGTGGGAAGCTCTGTCAGGGCAGAGGTCCATGATGCTCATCACCAGCCCATTAGCACTAGCCTGCCTTAAGGATAGGAGAGCAAATAATGTTTTAGCACCTCTTTCCCGTCTTCCCTGACATTCACAACAATATCCAGATGCTTTTTAGGGCTGTCCTGCCTTTGAAGGGAGGTTACTTTTATTGCAAGGTTTTATTGACTTCTGTAAAACTTCTCACCTCTTGGTTGCAGAGAATGCCCAGAACAGAGGGGAGGTGGCAAGATCTCAGGAAGGGAATTGCTCCTTTTCAAGCAGCCACCACAAGTACAGCAGAATGAGCAGCCAGCCCTAGCTCAGGCAAGGAATGATGCTGCAGGCCTGCGGGGATCCAGCCGGAGGAATCCCCCTTGACTGTTTTTTCCTGGTGTGCAAATGTCTTGTGCAAGGCAAAATGCATGCTCTGCAATGCATAATTTTGCTGTCATAATTCCGGTGTGTAATTTTTGGTTTATGCATTCTTTGGGGCCAAGATCTGGCTCTGTGTATTAGATCATTAAATGGCAAATTAAGTCAGTTAATAGAATTAATTGAGTCGATGTAATCCTTTTAATCAGATGGATTTGATCCCTTCTCAGATGAATTAGTATCCATCAACAGATAAGTCAATTATAGGACTACATTAAATCTAATAATAATGCCTGCTGCTCACAGCAACACTAATTAAATCTAAATACACTTGCCTATCTCCCAAGGTTGGTTTTTTTTAAGGTTTAATTGATGCTTCTAAAGTGCTCTGAAATCTTTAGATAACAGATGATCTATGTGAGCAAAATATTATCTCTAAACAGACTATAAACTAATTAAAGGACTGATCTATTTACAAATTGCATTTTTACTTTAATCTCTTCAACCTATTCAGAAAGAATTTGCACTGGCCCAGGAAAACAATATTCCTGTTATAAGCTTATTACTTTACAGGTTCCTAAGTGGTCTTTTCATTCAGAAAATGAAAGGGTGAAGGAGAAAAAACAACCATTAAAGTACTGACAAAAAAAAAAAAAAAAAAGGACCTGGAACCTTTATATTCTACCTCCGATAAATGGTACAGATAGGGAAGAGAGGGATCAGTGACCTGAAACCTTAGATCCTTTAATTTACTTTCATTTCACAAAAGGCAGAAGACATTCTATCCTGTTTGTTCACGATCTGTGTGTCCGGCACAGTTGGGGAGAGAGAGCTCTCTTGGTTGGGTGAAGGCATTTTTTGCCTCATTTGTATTTCACAGCCATGGGATTTTTGGTTTAATTTGTCCCCAGCTCCTGCTGTCCTGCGGGGCAATGAGCAGTGATAGCCATCAGTGGAGAGGCGTGAGAGCCCTTTGCTCCTCTCGGTGGAGGTAACTTCAATTTGCGGGAGAGTTTGGGTGTCCTGAAGGCTGGGGTGTGGTGTGTGTCGGTACATTCCTGATCAGCGCGTTCCAGGAGGTATTTTGTTCATGCATCCATTCCATCACACTTTAAAATACACTCTTTGGTCCCTCAGGAGTTGATAAACCCTCTGTTTTATAAACCTTCCCTCTTACAAGCTCTCTAGACTACAGCATGGAGGCTTTGTTTGAGGACACCCTGTGCAAGGGGCATGGCACAGGTGGGACATCTCAGCATCCCAGCTCTGGTCACTGAGGCAGGACAGCCTCCTGAATGTTCCCCGGGGTTCAATGGGTTTTAGCTCAGAACTGCTGTGAGACGGGAGCTCTCAGGGCTTAACAGAGCTTGGGTTTTTTAGCAGGGTCCAGCCCAAGGAGGGAAGGAAGAGGTGATGTGCACATGATACCGGGTGTGACCTCCACATTCTGGGGACAGACGTCACACCCCATACAGATGTGCTTTTTGGGTGGGACAGAGAAAGCAAGGAGCTGAGGGAAATATGCGTCTACTTCCTGGGGCCACTGCAGCCTGGGTGATGTGCCTGCAGCCCCCACCTTCTGCTCAAGCTGGAGCTTCCCTGAGATGCCAGTGAACCTACCCACGGAGTGCACATTACAGCTGTCTAGACATCAGCCACACTCCATCCTGCCAGAGATTTCATTTATGGTAGAAGTGGGCTCTGTTCCATGAGGAGGTGTAATATGTGTGGAAAATATTATTATAGCAAAATAGTCTCCTTTAATTGACTCTCAATTTTGCAGGATTCCTTCCTAGGTTTGGGTAATCCAGTGCTCTCCAGAATTAGTGGCTGACATAGCACTTCTTTGGGTTTGGCAGCCTGACAGCTAATTTAGAACTCCCTAAACTCATTTCACTAATGACTCCATTTGTTCTATCTGAAAGCCTGAAAACAAATGCAAAATACCAGTGCCATTGTCCCATCTTTAGCAAGTCATTCTTTCCCCTCAGTATTTCTGGCACCTTAACAGCAAGCTGCCTTGGGAAATCTGATTAACCCTTTCCCTTCCTGGAATATTTTGAATCAATTTTGATCCCTCTCCTGGGAAGAACAGGAGTAAAACACTAAACTCATTGCGGCTGAAAGGCTCAGAATTTATCTGCAAGAAAGATAAGAGATGTAGTCCGAAAAGCAATTTGGATTTGTGAAATATGGCTGTATTTCCACAATTTTTCCACGTGTATTTCCAAGTTGCTTTTCTTCCCAGGAACAGGTGCTTGCACGGGTTTGTCTGTCGGTGCAGCTCAGCCCCTAATCCCGCATGAGCAGGGATCTGTTTTGTAATTTATTCCGCTGAACCATCAGGGTGGCTGTTTCCCATTTAACCGACATATCGCTGCCTCCAGTCTCTTCCCATTACAGTTTTGACATCACGACAAGACAAATAAATTTTTTAAAAGACCTTTTATCTTCTAAACCATTTATTTTCACTGACTTAGCCCAGGGGCAGAGCTGACCTCATCGTAGGGGCAGATCGTTCACCATGGCAGCTGTACAGTCATATGTGTCCTGGGGACTGGCCTGAGCCGGAGCAGCCTTTGCTGTCCAGCTGCTGTGTTGTGGCTCTGGGCTTTGCCCTTCTTGCCCAACAACCCCTGAGAGCTGCATTACTTTTTCTTTCCTTAAAATACCTCCTCTTTTTATCTGCAGTGGGGCAGTAGTGAAGTTGTCCCTTGAAAGGAGATGAGGGGATGGGCTGAAGCTTCAGGTGGCTCAGGGCTTTGCTGACCCATGGGGAAGGAGCTGGGCTGGGGTTGAGGATGGGGCAGGGGCAAGGCTGGGGCTGAGGATGGGGCAGGGGCAAGGCTGGGGCTCCCAGCTTGCTCTGGCAATGAGGGGTCTTGGCTGCACTCACCTTCCTGGTGGCTCCGAAAGGTTCCATTTGAAACACACTGTAAGCATCTTATACAAACCATCTGTACGTTGAAGACATTTTTAGTTTTTATTCTGCCACATTCTGTGCCTGTGCCAGGGTGAGGAAAAGCCTTGCTTAGGCGGGATGAGAAGTTTAAGAAAAAATCCAAGCCTTTTGCATTTTGATTCATTACAAACCTATTTGAACAATGAATTTGTTGCCAATTCCCTTTACTTTTGATTTTGGTAGCTGCTGAGCTCCTGCTGTAACCAGCCTCACCTCTGAAGTCCAATCTCTCTGCAGCAGTCCTTGTTTTGTACCTAGAGTAACAGCAACACCAGTTGTTTATTTTTTCCTTTGACACTACCTTTATTTTGGATTTCCCTACTTCTGGATCTTGAGATAGTTAAAGAGCCTTGACTTTCCTGGGAAAAAAAAGAATCTCCTTTTACCTCTGTGTCCAAACTTCAAGTCCCCATAAGCACTGATCAGGGTTTGGAAAGCATAGGCCTGTCTGTCAGCAAATATTAGGGACCCAGAAATAATGAGGGGAGGTAATTTAGAGATCTGCTGATAATTTGTCCTTTTTAATTTCTGTGTGGAGTGGAAAGTGAGCTACAAAGTGAAAAATCTTTATTTTCATGCAAGCCATAAAAAGGGTTTTTGTTAACAGTTTGTGTGCGTATATAATTCTGCGCTGTGATTTAAGTGTTCCATTAAAAATGCAGAATAGGAAATAGGATCCCATCTGTGAGCAATTTAAGAGGAAGTGAGACAATGGAGTCGATTGCTGCTTCAGTTTAGATAATCAATACAAATATTATTAGTATGGTGATTTATCTTCTTAGACACTTTATGAAAATGTGAATGCCAGACCCTGAAGACAGGTCAATATGATGTTATCTGTTCCTGCCTTGCTGTGTTTATGGTGCTTTACCATGAAGCTCAAGCAGCTGCTTTGTTAAATATTCTTCCCTGGCTCTGATAAAATAACACAGAAACAAACTTAGGGCTTTCTCCTCCATGACTCTGGAAATGCACCATACATATCATTATAGTGATTACTGCTGTCTGAAATCCGTACTGGGGACTGCTGTGAGGACACTGGAAGGTGATCTTTAAGGTCCCTTCCAACCCAAACCATTCTGTGATTCTGTGATGAAGTTTTGGAAGAAGTTTGCACAATTTTAAGTATATTTCTAGGCCAGTAGTGATTCTATGCACATATGCTGAAAGAGCTCCTTTGCATTTATCACAGTTGTTCTGTGTTGTCTGTTATCAAACCTTGTTTTGTGCTGAGGTTTTCCCATATCTAAGCATTTGTCCAGTCATTCATTAATTCAAGTCAGTTCTTGGGGTGCAATTAAAAGTACTCTATTAACAGGCTAGTCTGTGTTTGCAAAAGGGTTTTTAATTGCTTTTACTTTGGAGAGGAAGGAAGGAAAACCTTGTCAACAAATGGTCTTGTAAATTTTGCTTTTGGTGAACATACCCATGCATGATGTCAAGTGACCAGATTTTTTCCTTCATAACAAACTTTTGTAAGAAATGAGAAGTAGTCAATAACCCTATTAAGAACTGCCTAATTAAAGACAGGATGGGAAATGCAAAACTTGGTGTGAATTTTACACTTCTGCTTGAGGGTACCGTGGAACATCACTCGGTTGTTGTTTGAGATTCCTGAAGTCAGCTTCCTGGAGACTTAATCGTGGTGTTGGCTTTGGCTACATCTCTCATCTGGAGCATCTCCTGCTCCACTTTGCCAAGGTTGGGTGGTGGGAAACTGGGCCTGGACCCTCCACACAGTGGAGGCAGAAGGAGCTTTGTTCCTCATGTAAAACAAAGTGGTGTGAATTTTGTTATCTCAATGTCCTCATGTGTCCTTCCCTCATCCCAGAACCAGGTTCCACCATTCCCTCACCTCGTGGTGCCAGCAGGGAAAAAGCTTTGCAGATGGAGAGATGCTAAGGAGATAGTGGTAATGGAGACCACATTGGTAGCCCACTTAGAAGTAATTATTTGGTGCTTTTAGATGCTGTGAGACTGTTCCTGTTTTCAGGTTGGGATTTCCTCAAGAAAGGCGTTAAATTTATAAAAAAATAAGGCACTTCAGTCACTCGGATTTCACCTCAGCCCTTTGAAAAACCAGATAGTCAGGAATTTCCGCAGTTGCGAGGTAGAGCACAGAAAACATTAACAACGCCAGTAGCACTGCGTGGCCGTCTGGAAGAACAGGGAAGCGCCCTGGCCCTACAAAAGTGCACTGAGCCCCAGGCTCAGCAGAAAGGTGAAAAATAATGAAGCTGTGAAGAGGAGAAACTGCTGACGCATGACACTTGGCAATCTAGAAGCATCCAAAAAGGGAGCTGAAAATACCCCCCAAAAATGACTATCTGTGGCTTGAACGAAATAGTGTCCGATCAGCATTCAGAAACCGCTGAATCCAGGCCGTTCCAATACTGGCATTTTCCAGACTGCTTGCCAGTCGGATGCAGAGGCGAACACGTGTAGAGCATCTGCGGTCTCAGTGCTCGCAAGAACTGGAAGGCAAGCTGGAAGTAAAGGCAGTGAGAAGTCCCAGTAAAAAAGGAAAAACAACTACTTTTTGTTACAGTGAGGAAGAGCAGGGGTGTCAGGGTTCAAGGGAGATGGTCACGTGGCTGCACTCTGTGAGCATCCCTTTTCATGAGCTGTGCCAGCAATAAATAGTGCACACTTTGGTCCCTGAAGAACTTTTTTTCTGAATGCCCATGACAGAACCCAGCCCAACCCATGCTTTTGTGGTGACGTAGGAGCTAAGACCTTCTCAATGTATCCTGAGCTTTTTGTCCCTGACCTGTGCTGTAGCTGCTTTGGGGATGCTGCCTGGAGTGGTTGAGCTTGGAGCATGACTGGGTAGCGCTCAGATTTTTTTGCCCTTGTCTCCACAAGCTGAAATGTGTGCTCAGAGGCCTTCTCCTCTTCTGCATTTGCAGTTGCCAAAAAAGGGGCCTTTCATCCCAAAGCAATACGAACAAAACCCTCCATCTGCTGTGACCCTGCCGCCTTCCAGCTGTGACGAGTTTTGGGTTTTCTCCAGCAGTGATGGCAGCTGTGCTAGCTGGAAGGATCTGGCCCCAGGTAGCACTATGGAGAGGAGTCCTGTTCTCTGATGCTGCTCAGCTGCTCTGGCCCTCATCCCAAAGATGGGCTGGTGGGACAGAGAAGGAGAGGATGTTACTCCTGAGCAGCTCAATGGTGATTGACCGTATGGTGGGTGACATATGCCTGGGATCCTGGCTTCGAGCTGCTGTGGTTTGGTTCATACCTGGTGTTCTCAAGTGCTTTTGGAAGGACAAGCAGGAGAGGAAATGGCTGTTTGAACGTGAGAGGGGAGCTGTAGCATCAGGGGATATTGCCCACAGCCTCTGGAGGCAGTGAAGACCTCAGTGTAGAGAAGCAGCAGGGAAGGGCTAGGAATAGGACAGCATGTAAACACCAGATAAATCTAAAAGAAATGTCCAGGTGTCCCCAGCACTTGGTCAGGGACAGTTGCAAGGCTCATAGTTTTGCAGGGGTGAGTGTTGAAGCAGACTGGGGGATGCTTTGGGCTCCTGGTTTCAAATCACATATTGGGTTGATTTAGAGGGTGAACACCGCAGCTCCCAAAAGCTGGTCTTGTCCTGTTGGGACCAGTAATGTTGTCCCAGGTTCCAGTGCCGAAGGAACTTGCCTAAAAGTAACTTCAGTATAAATCCCAAATAAGATTTCTGCTGATTGCATGGAGGGATCACTGGGCTGGGTCTCTGTTACAGTCAAGGCTTGATTATCCTTTTTCCTACACTCTTGAAACTCCACCGACTTCAACAGAGCCATTCCTGGAGCTCCTGTATGAGACTGAAAGGAGATTAAGTGCCCAGCAGTGCTTCCCATTCCTCCTGTGTCTTGCACCTTTGTTCAGACCTTGCATTTCAAACCATTTTAGCCGGTGGGAGGCAAATCAAAGCTGTTAGGTTTGAGCCGGTGACAATGGCCTGGTGCTGTGTAGTGTGCCCAGCCCCTTGCCTTTGTGCAACGTTTGTGATTCTTGCCTTTATTTTATTTGCTTCGGCATCTGCATTTGTAACCCTTTTTTTCAAGTGAAGTTTCTGATTGGTGACTCATTAGGAGTAAATAGGCAAAAGGATATTGACTTTACACCTACTAATTTGGGTGTGCTAACAAGCACATGTAAGAGCTTTATAGTCACCGGGTAAATTGTCCCACCTGGGGGGCTGGAGGAGGGGAGATGAAAAAGCTTTACAAAGAAACGGCACTTTTGTTTCTAACTCTTAGCCTTGGCTGTTCCTGCTGCTACTGGTGTTGGGGTGAATGTTTGATGGTCACCATTGCTGTAGCCTGTTCTGAGCTTTCCCAGGATTTTCCAGCACTGGCACCACTAGATCTGTGTGGGCACAAGACATGGCTAAGATCTATCCATAACATGCTAAATGTGTTCACTCGGAAATGAGGTGCCCTTTACGTGGGCTGGTGGAAAAAACCCTCCTTCCTGTGGTGTGTGAGAGTGCAAGGTGGTGATGAGTGTGTGCAGTGCTTGTAGGGGGAGTTAGAGGCAGGGAGTGGCTTGAACATAGCCCTCTGCCAGCAGCAGTCCAGCACTGGGGGATGGATGTGGCTGCAACGGCACCAGAGGCTCACGGTCGTGGCCGGGGGCAGCTCACTATGCTGAGTCAGTGCTCAGTCCTGCTGGTGCTGGGGCCCAAGTCAGCTGCGGTCTGTCCCTCTCCAGTCCCATCTGTGACGTAGTAACTGCCACCCCTAGGTGTGCTTGGATCAGGATGTCACTGGCTCTGAGTCACCTGTTGCAGGGGAGCTGTATCACAGCTAAGGAGTGATGGTTCCTAGCCTGGTGGTCCTGCTCAAAGCAGAGGGTTGAGCTGGGTGACCTCTTGAGAGCCTTCTCAGCTTGAATTATTGCTTAGATGAGTGTCTTTAAACCCCAATTGTCAGAACAGAACAGGCAGGTAAAGCCATCAGTGATCCCTTGCTCTGAAGGCAGTGATTTTCCTTTGGATGCATTCAGTTGGACCCTTAGGAAGTGACTTTTGTGGTTTGTCCCCCTTTGTGGTTTTTGTATTGAGATTTTTAAGAATTTGTATTACTTAAAAAATCGGAGATAGGCAAAGTTTTTCATTCTCCCCCTTTGGTCCTTCTTCCCTTTCTCTCAGCTTGGGGTGTCCCACTTAATGTGGAAAAGATGGTACCATCTGCACAAGGTTGTATAAGCAGTAGTTTATCTCAAAAGGTGTGTGTTGGGGAGTGGAGAGGCATGCTGTGTACCAGTGTGATAACCAGCTATCATCTCTGCTCCCTTCGGGACACGAATCTGGTCTACTGTGTACTCGGAACGGCAAGAAGCAACCACCAGTCTGGCTGTATCCAATGTCAGGCTCCCTCTGGCTAGCTCTCTGTGGCTGTGACTTCAGCCTCACGCCTTCTCCTCCTCCGTGCCTGACCTAGCTGCAGCCAATATCTGTCTCTCAGCAGGAGGAATCTGGGGAAATGCAGCAAACTTCAGCTCCTGGGGCTAAATTGTTTTGCTCCCTAACAGCAAACTGTGTTGAACTAATTGACAACCAGCTTTAAATGTACTCCAATCAAGCAAAAGCATTGATTTATTTTTTCCTCTTGCCGAGCACTAAGCAGCTTCCAACTTGGTTTCTCCCCCAAGAAGTGGATAACTTATCTATTGTGTAGTAAAACTGATGGGCAGTGTTGACTTCTATACAATCCTTTCAGTATGCTTAGGGAGGAAGGAGTTCTTATGCTTCTATGAATGTTTGACCACTTAAAAAAAAGCAAAACAAAAAAAAGCCCAACCCAAAACCACACACAACAACAAAAGATGATCCATTTTCTCTGGATGTCTTTGAAAGAAGCTTAGTTTAGAGACAGGCTGGAGAGAAAGGCTATTGATTTTGTTTGACCTCCAAAGAGACTGCGGTCAGTATATTTTCCCTGTTGAAAGTGGTTCAGGGCTCTGAATTTCCGTGTCAGCGTTTGTATTCTGAAGCGCACTGAAGCTTTTGCTGCTTCTTCAATAAATAGCAAGCTGTAGGGAAAGGTAATGCTGGTGTAAATTTATTTCCCTCTGGATCTGCACTTCCTTTATTTTTTTTTTCCTATGTAGCTTGGTGGTGCTGCTGATGAAGCATTTACAATCTTTTTCATTGAATGCTGCGCAGGTTCATGGGTTAAGATGAGACTACAAGCATAGTTTTGTAATCCCCCTCTTGCTTTTCCCAAGGCTGAGCCAGTTCCTTTCCCAACCTCTTGCCTGCACCAGTAAGGAGGAAGATGCCTTCCTGTATAGAGTAATAAATGCTCTAAAAACTGCCATCCTCTCTTCTATCCTGATTATTCTCAACCTTTGCAGAGGAAAGCCTTCCTGATTTTTGCTTAGTCTCCTGAAGTGAAACAGATTATTCCATCTGGGGACTTGATTGTACTGGAAATGCTCTGCTTGGTACAGGTCTGTGTAGTTTTGTAGATGTTCTTGTAAAATGGCTTATGACAACTGACGTGCCCTTCCTCTGGCAGCCACCTATCAAAGGATGGCTTCCAGGGATGGAAATACCTGTAAGATTAGTTGATTGTCAGGTCTAAAGGAGCTTCTTGGAACTCCTTGTGAAATGAGCAGTGCCAGTAGGCATCTCTCCATGCCAAGGTGTCAGCTGTGTTATCTGCCCCCTAATTTAACAATAATGCTTCACACGGTGTGGTTTTGGGTTGTGTGCTTCCTCCTGCTTGGCCACAAAGTTCAGCCCAGCCAGTTTGCCGCTGTCAGCACATCAAAGAGCAGCCTGATAAAGCTGCCACAGCGTAATCAAGTCATGGCAGAGAGTTGCTGATGTGGAGTACCAGCTGCTGAGCTCCCCTGCTGGCTTTGCCAGCATGAGCTTCATTTCTAACCCACATGGACAGAGGTTCCTCTTGGAATCCCCTCTTTAGAGGAAGGGTTCGTCTTCCTGCCACTGCCAGCCTCACCTCTGCTTCTGGCTGTGTTCTGGGTCAGGGTGCAGGCTGCTGCTGTGGGTGTGTGAGACCTGCAGCATGTGTGAGCTGCTGACAACTGCATGGCATCAGTTTGTAACTTAAGCACTTAATTTCCCAGAGAGAGATAGCCCAATGCATCCCTAAAAACTAATGAATGGTGGAGGATCTATTTGTGCAGTCTGTGCCAAGCTGAGCTGAGGCTGCAGCCGGTGTTGCATGTGTAACTCTACCGACTCCCCAGAGCAGGACTTCAAGGGTTTCCCAGCACCTTTCATTGCTGTCTTTAGCCCAAACTGCCCCCCACCCCTCCTCCGCCGCCATCTGAATACTCAAATACATTAACCCTTTGCAAATGGCTCAGCAATCACCTCCCGGAGTGGTGAGAAGAGAGAGCTATAACTGCTAAGCCTCTGCACAAACACGAAGGCAAGGAGCTGATGGAAGAGCTAGTGGGAGGGATGGATTTGCTCACAGCGATGCTTTGGCCCCAGGCAGGGTGTGAGCCTGGGCAGCAGTGCTCGCCCTGCATCTCCCCGCGGCTGGAGCTGCTGGAGGGGGTGCCATGGTGCTGCCACCGACCTGCCAGCCACGCTGGGTGCTCATTGTCTCCCCTGGGTACTGCTGCTGCCAATTGTCCCAAGGCTCGTGTGGCAAGTGGTGTTCTCCTGTTTGCACTGGACCACTGAGTAGGACAGGGCAATGCAGAGTGGCTGCCATGGGACAATTTAGTAATATTGATTACACGATTACTATGACATTTATTATAATTACTGTATGAATTCATTATTATTACTTGTAATAATATTTACAAGTCATTATACAGTCATTATTATTAAATTATTCAATATTTGATAATTCACAATATTCACTGCTTGCTTTCGGAGTAAGTAGCCTTGAGCTTGTGGTCTGAGCACAGACTGGGCTGTATAGGTACTGCCCACCTCAAGGTTATCAGGAAGCTTTGTTAATTAATAAGCAGAAAGTTTTGCCAGAGCCCCGAGCAGCAGGTGATGGATCAGCTGAGCATGTTGCTGGAAGGACAGGTGATCACAGGGAAAGCACCAATGCTCTGTGTTACCCTGTTGCAGTGGCTTCCATAAGGTGGTCAGCAGGACATTCTGATGATGGATCAGAAATATGACAATTTCTTGTTAATGATCTACATCAAAAACTACGAATATGTAGAAAAGCAAAGATATTCTTGTGTTTTAAGTGCCTGTAATCTGTTTCTCGGAGCAGGGTACCAGAATATCCCTTTGATTTTCCAAGGTAATTGCACCTCTTAATTAGCTGGAGAAAAAAATTCCCACAGCCTGAGATCTTGCTATATAAATTATAATTAACCCCTTGGCACTGGAAGTTGAGATTTCCTGCCCCCAAGCACAAATGCAAAACGCATTAGCAGCACTTGATATCAGGCACTCTGCCCAGCACAGCCCAGGGGTCAGGCTGCTACCCTGAAACACTGCTGCTCTTCCCAGGGCAGCAGGGAAATGGCAAGGAAGCCATGGAAACCCAAGGGGAAGCACTAAATACACAATTGGAAGGTGTTTGACCTGCTTTCTTTTCAGAGCTGCAAATGTCCCAACAGGAAGGACAACACAGAAAAAACCAAACGCAACCCCGGGGAAGAGATGGGAGTGAGGAGAGGGAGTGGATTAGTGAGGCGACATGGCCTGGTGCCCCGTCGTGAGAACGGCGCTGGCGCTGCCGCCTCACACACCTCCAGCCCGACCATTGTCTGGTGCCAGACACACTTGGCTGTGCCTGTTGTGTGCAGGGCTGGGCCACCCACTGCTGTCATTCACCAGCATCCTGCTTTTTTGTCGCCTTTTCATCGTGCCTGTTGGGGGATGAGCACTAACTCCTCACACCGGAGGTGACCTGCGGTGAAGTGCCAGGTTGGGCAGCTGGTGGCAGGGAGGTGACAGCATGGCTGGGGGGGCTGGGGGATACCCCGAGCCTGTCTGCACCTGTGACTCTTCCCTGCCCGCTCCCCTCATCCACATTGTGGCCTCAAAGGAGGGCCAGGCCTGCTGGGCACCTGGAAAGCCACCTCCTAGAATCACAGAACTGTTTGCTTTGGAACTGAAACTTCAGCTGGTTAGCTGGTTCCTTTGCTCCTTTAGGGCCCTGGATGGAGAAGTGGCTCGCTTTTGGCATAGGTCAGGCTGCAGCTTTGCACCATGCTATAAAGCCCTTGGAAAAGGTGTTGTTGGCCAGGAGCTGTCCCTTGCCCCATAGCTGTGGTGTGTCCTTGGGTTCCTCTGTGCCAGTGGTGCTGGCCATGAATGTCCCTTCAGTGGTTGCTGAGCTCAGGTGGTGGCAGCAAACGTGAGGGCACTTGGTTGCCTGGGCAGGGTTTGAAGGTGGCCTTGTTCTCCTACGCCAAAAGTGGGGGCAGCCCTGCTCCTCAGGCTTGGCACACAGATGTGGCCATCAGGGCTGCCTGCAAATATTTCAGGTCTGTGCAGGAGTACGGGTGCGGGGTTCCCTGTCCACTCCAAAGGTTGTGGAGGGAGAGAAAAGGAGGAGAGTACAAAGGTGTCCCGGCAGGGAGGAGGGATGTGCTCGCTGGTGTGGGGTAGCAAGTGTTGGAAGGAGGGTTTGTGTTTGGGTTTTGTCCTTTGTCTGTATGTCTGCAGATTTTTTGAGTGAATTATGTGCTGCTTACAGAACTGATCAAAGAGTCCTCCAAGCTAACTGAGCTCTGTCAGTTTGAGTGTGGATGAGTGCGGGCTGGACACCTACAGCAGAGATGTCCCCTGCCACCTCAAGGGATCTTTTACCATGTGGGTCCTCAGGGCCACCCTTTCAGAGTGGCGAGAGGAGGGCAGGATGCTCCAGCACAGCAAGGACAGAAAGAGCAGAGAAAATTTTGAATGGAAACGTGGGGTTGAGTCTGAGCTTTAAAGGTGGCCTGGGTCTCTAGATAAACTGAGATAAATAGCAAATAATGTAATAGAATAACGATTTTATGCTGTCAACACTGCTTCTTCAAACTCAGAATGCCCCCAAAAATAAGCTATTGGACATATTACCTCTTTTCCTTGCTGCTCTTGTTTATAATGCTGCAGATGAGGGCTGGCTTAGTTCTGTACTTGATTTAGTTTTTATATAAGATTTAACATGAGATCTGCTTTTCTTAATCCAAACACTTAAGGTTTGAATACATAATTATATTTGAGATTTTAAAAGTACCTTTATTAAAACGTAAAACTAATTTTACAGTTCTGACAGGTCTTATTTAAATACTCAGTGCCAGATGCCTTTTGTCCCAAATGACTCCAGGAAAGAAAAAAAAAGACTTTTAAAACTTCTCATGCAATTAAAACGCAGTAAAGGGGAAGTATATAGTCTTACATATGCTGAGGACCCGGGGGTAACAGTTTAAGAGAAATCCCGTGATAAATGTTTCCAAAAATAAATATGTGAAACCAAAGGTGCTAAAGGGAGGGTTAATGTGACAGCTTGCTTGTGTTGGTTGTTGCATTATTTCTGTTGCTCCTACCCTGAGAATAGTTGTAATAGTTGTGCTATGTCTGTAGGGAGAAACCTCTCTAAAGGGACTGGCAGAGGACTTTCCTCCAAGGTCCTTCCCCTGAGGCACTCCCCAGGGTGTTGCTGGTTCCAGATGGGTGTCCCCAGGTGCTGTAGAAGATCCTTGTCCACCTCTTTTAACCCTTACCCCCAAATAGTCACACTCTCTTATCCTCTTACCCAAGAGTGATGATTTTCTATACTTAATTAGATGATATATTATCTTTTATTTGGTAAAAGGGAGCTTCAGCAGCACAAGCATTAAAGAAGTCAGGTATCTTTGGAATTGTGTTTGTGACCATTTCTAAGGGCAAACCCTGCTTAAAATCTTAAAACAGAGAGGAATTTTCCCCATATGCCAAACATTTTCTCCTGGTAGGTTGTGCTGCTGCCTCTGCTCCTCTGGGTTTCAGAGCCACAAGAATCCCACTGAAAACACCAGAGCATCCTGCAACTTTATTTTCAGCATATTTTTCACTTGCTGGAAGAAGGGAAGGTTACAATGAGTCCCTTTGAGAAAATGGATAAACATGCTTATATTCTTGATCCATAAAATTAATTATCCTAATTTCAGCTTTTACTGGTGCAGAATAAGAACTCTGGTTGGTAGAACTGAACATCTTTTTCTATCAGGCACATCTGATAATCTTAAGCTTGTAAACATTGCTTTACACATTTCTCCTGATCAGCCCCATTTTGGAGCACTCACAAACTCAACAGTGGAACCTGGGTGGACTGAATTTTGGAGTGTGTGAAACCATTATGGTGTTGGTATATGGGAGAGATTTATATGTTTAGGACTCTTTGGTAAGAGGAGATGGTGGTGCTGACATCACACCTACTTCATCCCTAAGGATGAGCAGCCATCCAACAGCTTGCTGCAGGGTCCATGTGCTCTGTCTTTGCTCCTGGGCACCAACAGAGCAGCTCTGGAGAGACAGGAGAGTAACACAGGGTTACTGGGGTTGTCATCCTCTCCTTATTGTTATTTTTGTGTACATCAGTTTTTCTTGGGTTCAGCTGAGACTGGAAACAAGAGAGTCAAAATAACTTCATCAGGATTTGTTCTTGCAGTAATTCTAACCCTCTGTGGGGATGGGAAAGGTTCACACTCTTTCCAGACCTGAGAGACTCCAGGGCGTTGGATGTGTTTCAGCGAGGAGCTCAGGGCCAGGTTCTGAGGTCGTTGTCTGTTGGGCTTGACTGTGTCAGTAGGAGTTTATTCAAATGAGAATGATCAAAGACATCAAGGGTTTGGCCCTTTATTTTTCATTTTAGGTGCTTTTTCAAGCATAACAGATCTTCTGAACTTTTCTGAGGCTCATCCTTCAGTAGTTCCAGACTCAGAGCCTGGCAGCTTGTCAAGCAGTTTTCCTGCCTCTGTAGAAATACTGTCCACTTGAGCTGTGTTTGGAGGCAGCAAGACACCCTGGTGAGATAGAGGAATTTCTGTGCTAACATTTTGAACGTTTCTCTTTCCAGGCTTATGTCTTAGTCATGGCGAGTTTGCAGGTGGCAAAGTTCAGGACAGAATTTGTTCACTGCTGTCCCACCCAGGTGTTTTTAAAGCACACAGCCTACTCGCCTCCACTTTTACTGAATGTTGCCTAGATAAGTTTATTCACCATCATTGAAGCAACTGCCAGAATATATTTATTGCCTCTTATGGTGAATTATGTATAAAACATCTGCAAGAGGTAAAGTCTGATTTCCCACTGCTTAATCTTTTTTTCTAAGAGGTACAGAAGGGTACAAATGGCTCCATGTTAAAATGACAGTTTTTACATTCATTTTTCACATGGGTGCAGACTTAGGCAAGTAATATGGTACTTATAGCTCAAATGGGGTTTTTTTGGGGGGGTAGGGTGTTTGTTTGTTTTGTTTTTCACATAAATACAGATTCAGGAGTTTACTAAAGTTTTATTTAAGTTGGACAAAAATCTCTTAGACCTACCTTAGTATTTATTCTGGTCTGATTCTGGTCTTACATCTGCTAAACCATCAAAGAATTTTCATATGTGTGGACTAAAAAAAGACCTCAAATTAGCACATTTTCATTTAAGCTCCTCCCAAGATGAGGTGAATAGAGTAAGTCTGTATGGACTATGTTTGGAAGCGTTGTCATCCTATAGGGAGCCTAGGCAGTTTGGGGAAGAGGATTTCTATCTCTATGTTTTAGAACCTCATTGTTACTTTGATAGTGCCTTTCTGTCATAAACAACATATCTCTGCATGGTGGGGACGCAGAATCTGCCCAAGATGGTCCCTGAGATGCCTGGGGAACACCAGCAGCTTAGCATCGTACCCTGGGCACGTTTTGTTAGCCACTGCTGAACTGGTAGGGAGATTTTTTGGGTGGGCACTCCTGCAGATAAGACCTCTGTAATGGTCTAGGCCAGGTTGGACAGGGCTTAGAGCAACCTGGTGCAGTGGAAGGTGTCCCTGCCAAGGGGTTGGGACTGGCTGAGCTTGAAAGTCTCTTCCAACCCAGCCATTCTGTGATTTCTGTGAATGGTGTGTCAGGCTCAAAGAGTGGAGAGTGATATTAAATAGTGTGAGAATGCTGTTTTATGACCCAACCCCATCCCGAGCTGTGTACCCTGTGGGGTTAACTGCAGCACAGTGTGTCATGCTACACAGCTGGCCTGGGCTGGGCGCTCAGGCTGGTGTGCTTGGCACTGACATGGATATTTCTGCAAGTCTTGGCCCTGTGTCCTGTAGACATGCCCAGGGAGCGCCAAGGGATAGCTCAGTGTGCTGGACGTGCTTCAGGAGCCTCCTTGCTGTGAGGTGGTGGTTTGTGACCGGGAGTGCCTGAAAGCATCTCCGGGAGACTGAAGCTCCTATCAGCTCCTGCAGAGGTGAAACCCAGAGGGAGGTGTTCCAGAGTGTGCCAGGGAAGGGGGAGGTTGGCCCTGGTGCTGGGATCCTGCACCTTTCCCCATCCCACTGCTCCCGGGGGCTGTGCAGGTGGGCAGTGAGCAGCAGCCAGCCCTCGGGGGCGGAAGCTTTGACCAAAGCCGTGTCCGGAGCTGTGCTCCCCGGCGTTCCACCCTGCAGGGGCTGACAGAGGCGGGACCCTGAAGCCATATAGGGTCTTTATCAGCACTCGAGGGACTTCCGATGTGTGTGAAGTCCTTTGTGTGAAAGTATTTACAGGATCAGGTTGCTGTAGTGTAAGTGCCTTTGAGGTCTTTGCTGCATTATAGATTTTCTTCTGATGTCTTCCATGCAAATATTTAACCTGTCTGGTTCCTGAGAGCTACCGAGGCTGTTCTGCGGGTGACAGGTTTTGTCTGCAGTTTGTCCTTAGTTCACACAGAGCCCTCGGTCCTGCTTCCCTTGCCGCCCCACGATGGGGCAGGAAAACGTGCCCCGGGGACTTGTATGTGTTGATGCTCTGAGGGGATTACACACGCCAAAAAGTCTTTGGCCCCAGGTGCAGCAGTTAGGGTGCTGACTGAGTGAAAGGTACAGTGTTTAAAAGAAATCCTCATTTAGAGTAGCAGCACCTTCAAACAGCCGGCTCAGGACTGGGAGCTGCTCCCTGGGGAGCCCCTGCGCTGACACCGAGCACTTCCCTGGCTCTTGCATAGCGCTGGCTTGAAACAGAAAATATCTGCAGCCTGGGTACTGGAGCTGCTTTTACTCTTCCTCCCCATGCCCATCCCTTTTAATAATTTGACATGCATATGCTGTGCTCAGGACAGACAGGATGAGCTCAGCGCAGTGGTATGTGGGTCAGAGCTCTGCCCTCCTGGGCACCAGCCTCGTTGATCGGGTGGTTACTCCTGATTTGCACCTGAATATTTGAGAAGGGAGTTGGGTTCTGTGGATTAGAACAATTAAGTACCATATGGTTTGCAGGGCTATGCAAGTATGCAGACAAAACTTAGGGATGCAGCCTAAGTTCCCTCACTGGTCCACAGCCTGCAGGCTTCATTAGACCCTCCAGACTTTACCTAATTTTGGCATTGTTCCCTCATCATTACATCATGACTATGGAGAGAGGGTAATTTTCTCCTATGTTGTTGTCATGGAAGGGATTCACGTGGTTTTGGTAGGGGTAGCCAGTGTTTGAACAGGTTTCAACTATTTTAAGCACAGTTGCCTGTGTTGGGAGTCTCAGGAGAAGATCCAGTCTCACCAGAGAGTATATTTCTGTCCCATCAGATGTGATATATGCACTGTGAACGATGGAATGTCCTGGTTCATAGCACCAAGGTAACAAAACTGGGAAAGCTGCTCTCTATCCCAGGTGCTGTGCTCCCAGCCTCAATGTGTCAGTACATCCTTCCTCTTCATTCACTGGAAATGGTTTCAAGTCTGAGAATAGTTTTGCTCACTTTGTTTCAGAAAAAGAAGTGCAACAGAAGCAGCAATATCTTGGTCCCCTCTGAGAGCCTTTTCCCCAGGAAATCTCTTGTAGCTGGCCAGCTTCATGGTGCCTGTGAACAGCGTAAGCAGCTGTAGTTCCTTCTCTCTGTGGCACCTTTTGCAGGGGTTTTACCTGGAAAAAAAAAAAAACAAACCCAAACCAGTGGATACACTTGAAGTATCCAGAGCTTCTGCACCTTTCTTGTGTTTTCCCCTTTATCTCTTCCTTTATCTGGAACTGAAGATTTTGTGATAGGTACTTGTAAACCTTACACTTCTTAGGTGCCCTTTTTCTACTCTCTTTCCCTGTGCTTTTCTGGCTCCTGTCCTCCCACTCCCAGGAAATATCTGAAAGATAATTTGGCATATATTCTGCCACCTTCACATATCTCCCTGACTTCATGTTTTCTTAGCTGGTAGATAGCTTTTCAACATATATATGTAATCCTTTTCACCTAGACTTGTGAGGAATTCCAGTCTCTTCCAGTGGGAGTTTTCAGGAAGGTTTAGGTTAAATGGGCCAGTAAGGCAGAAACGTAGCAGGAGATCTCACCCTCTAAAGATATCTTTTCTCTTTTGCTCTTTTTTTTTTTTATTCCCCTGGAAAATATATCAGAATGTCTAGCTGTCAAAGAATTTAAACAATAACACCTGATATGAAGATTGCAGTACTGGGCTTTTGAAAATAAAGATTGTAATCTCTGTGTGGTATACCCAGGGACAGATGGAGTGGGCAGTCAGGTATGCTGAGCAGCAGAATGCTGTGGGTATGGTGCTCTGGCATGGTGGGACCCATTTTACCTGAGCTCTCCCTGGAAATTCTCTTGGCTTTTCCCCACGGCCATGGCATATTTCTCACAGGACCAGATAGCATGCCAGGTCCAGTTTGAATTAATGTAAAATGTGTTGGTAGTTGCTGAGCTTTTCTCCTGCTGTGAGAGTGGGATGGGAGACATCAGCAGCTCCTTGTGCTGGGTCAACCTCCACCCCCCAGGAACTCTCGTTGCAGCATTCAGGGCCAGGATTCATCCCAGATGATTTTAGATGTGCTGTTTAAGGTGCCTGTCCCTGCTCCTGAGGGAATTTAGGGAGATGCCTGTTGCACAAAGAGGCTGCAGCTGTCAGGGATGCTGCAGACTGGAAGCCAACTGGGTTATAATCCACCCTAAAGCCACACTGATTTCTCTTGTAGAAAAGGTGGTCAGAAATTCCTAGAAATAAGATGATGTTTCCAATGTCTTAAGACTCAGATTTTTCAGAAGTGGGAACCTCTGTGAGGCCTTGGCCTCTCCTAGGGCAGCTCAGGTCATAGCAGGGATCAGACATCCTCTGCTGAATCTTCTTCCCTCTGCTCCCACTCCTTGGAATTGGGTTCAGAATGATCCCTGGGGGTTTTGGGCTGTCTCTCAGGGCTCTGGGATGGATGCTGGTGTGCTCCAGTGAGACCAGCATGAATCCAGGTCTCACTGGATGCCTGCCTTTCCTCTGCTGCTCAGACTGTGCCATAGCACTTGCCTGGGAGGGATCTCAGCGCCACCGTAACCTTTGCAGCCCGCAGGAAAGGTGACTTCCATTTAGTTCTAAATTATGACATTATTTTATTAGATCTTTAAACTTTATTTAAATTTTTTATTTAAAAAGGGGGAGGAAGGTATCATATTTTAATTAGTAGCGGTGCCAAAGGAGTCCTAGATTAATTATTTGAAATCACTCCATCCAGATGGTTTTAATTTTCACAGCAGGGAACCGGCATCTTTTTAAGGTGATATTTTTCAAATTAAAATCAGCTTGGATATTACTCATACTGGCTGCAGAGCAAGGGGGTGGGGAGCACAAGCCAGTGTGCCCCATTTGTCCATCTGAGTATGGGCTGCCAGCAGGGACCTGCGTCACAGGAGTGTGAGCTGCTGGCTCTCCAGTGGGACCACAGTTCACGGTTCTCATGTTGGAGGGTTTCGTCGATGTTAGCTCCTACTTTGGCTGGCCAGAACTGGTATCTGATGTTCAGAGTTATTCTCAGCAGCTTTAGCTGCAGCACTGAGGCTGGAGTGGACAGGGAATGCCTTGCAGCTCACAAGGGAGCTGTGGTGTCCTGTTCTTGCCTGTATAGAGCCCTTGCTTGACCCCTGTGGTGGGTGGCCCTGCACCAGTTTTTTGGCCTGAGTGGTTTGGCCACTGTAGATCTGTGGGCAGCTCCTTGGTGCTCTGTTGGCCATGGCTCTTGGAGCAGCCTTTGCTGGCTCCATAACCTTTTACTCATGTGCTGCCTGCTGGTCTTCCTGTCTGAGGCTGACCTTCAGTCCCCTGCTCATGGGAGCTCTTTCAAAGTCACCATTTTAAATGCAGACAGTCCCACCTTTGCTGTTCCCTGATCTGTTAATGCTGCATTGCACCTGAGCAGCTTTACCTGACCTTCCTGGAGCAGTGGGCACTCACTGAGTTCTGCACCATGCTGGTCAGCCTGCCCTTGAGGAGCTGTCCTTGGCCCTGTGCCTTCATCCCCCTCTTGGCTTGGCTCACCTTGATATCCTTACTTTGGCAGGTTATTTCTGGCTTATGGCCCTTCCTCACAGAAGTGGTCACAGGTTTGGCACCACTTTGGCAGGTGAGGAGACAAAGTGGGCAGCACTGTTGTTTCCTGCAGGCTGCTCTCCATCACAGATACCCAAACCCATGATGCATTTCTGAAAAACTTCCATAAATATCCATATCTGTGCATGATTGCAAGCAATATTTTGCTGTAATACAGACATATCCCCTGTGATAACAAGCTTAACAAATATATCTAAATAAATGTAAGCAGCTAGTAACTGGAAACCCCTGAACTTACAGATGTGACTGAGCTGCAAGGGGAAAACTGTTTAGGGCCCATGTGAGTTAAAGGTTTGTGATATTTGCACTGCTGCAGAAGCCAAAAGCTGACTTTACAAGTGGGAAAAATATTAATGTGTTTAAATGAAACAAACTCCTATTTCTATCCCCATGGTAAATCCTTACAATGAACATATTTGCTCTTAGAGGGCTTTAAAGTTTGAAATATGAATGCCAAAAAGAATGTGACTTTTTGCAGCACAGATCAAACATTCTCCAGAGTTTGGCAAAAACTGTATTTCTACGGTGAGCCTCAGAACTTACAAGCGTGAGTATTTCCAGAGCAGGACCGTGGAGCTGCACTTGCTGACACTTACACATTCTTGAATTGTGTTTCAACCATGTCTCCTTTCTCCCCCTCCATGTCAGAGATGGATCTGAACCAAAATGTCCAGTCTGCCTGTTCCTGCCTCTCTGGGGAAATTCCTGGAGTCCGAATCTTGAGCATGACTGGAATTTGTGTTTAGATTAGAGATGGAATAAAAGGCTGAATTTGGATATGTCTAGAGTTTTGAGGTGATGATGATGATGATGGCACACTGCTCATCTGGGTGGCAGCCTGGCCCCTTCTGCAGGTAGAGCTGTGTTAGAGCAGGAGGTATATGGAGATGCAGCAGAAATCTGTCCTCTACTCTGGCTTTTGGTGATGCTGCAAACCAGCTCTGGCACCAATAAAGCTGCAAGACACTGAGATTGGCCACATTTCTCCCAGCTAGAGCCAGAGACCTGGAAAGCAACTCATGACCTTCTGGAAGCCCAGCTAGGTATGGAGGACATCTTCAGGGTGGGTATGCATCAGACAGAACAAGCAGTGCCAAATTTCTCTCTGCTAGCTGTTGTGGTGACCTTCAGGAGATCACTGTGATGTTTTGTACCAGGAGTGTGTGGCTGAACCACTTCTGTGCAGTGTTTGAGCGCTGCTGGCTGTGGCTGCTGGCTGAGGATTTTCTTTCTTGTAACCTTTCATCTTCATGAGAATAAAATCCATGTTCTTACCGTCCAAGAACCCTTCTGCAGTGTGGAGGAGAGCATTGTCATTGGAACAGGCTGCCCAGGGCAGTGGTGGCATCACCGTCCCTGGAGGTGTTTAAAAGCCATGTAGGTATGACACTTAGGGACAGGGTATGGTGGTGGCCACAACAGTGCTGGGCAAAAACTTTGACTTGATGATCTTAGAGGCTTTTTCCCAGCATAAGCAATTCTCTGGTTCCATTAGCATTGAGCTAATGCTGCTAATGAGGTGGTGGGGTTGGTGTGGGCAGACGGAGCCCACTCGAGTATTGGCCCATTCTGTGCTAAACCAGCACTAAATCTGAGTATCTGTGTAGGAGTGAGTGGAGATGTGCCAGTCCTGCACCTGCACCAAGCCATGAGCTCGGCCACTGGCTGGGCCCTGGGGCTGTCCCTGTGCAGAGCATCCTGGCCTGGCGTGGTTCAGCTGGGCAATGGGACAGTGCGCTGGGGAGCTTTGCACCCTGTGACTTCATGGGACCACAATGGTAAATGCCTTTTTTTTTCTTCTTCCTTTCCAAGCCCAGCTTCTAGTGGAAACAGACACTTTTGGCAGTCAAGTCCGGATCAAAGGGAAGGAGACAGATTTCTACCTTTGCATGAACAGGAAAGGCAAGCTAGTGGGGAAGGTAAGTGTTTCCTATTAATTCATTTGTAACTTGAGTGTTACCTTTAGCAGCCTCCTCAAGGCTGTAATGATGTGTTCGACTTTGGCCTGTCAGCCTCAAATGAGAAGCAGGACAGGGGATGTGGGGTTTTGCAAGGCAGCTCATGCTGTCCCAAGTGCTCTCCCAAGTGCCTCCCCAGGCTGTAAAAGGAGCCCTGTAGCCTCTCTGGGCTCTCCAGTGATGCTGCAGGTGTGGATGGAGTCATGGCTCACATGAGATATCATGTCAGCATCCCAGTGCCATGGCCAGCTCCACACTACCTTCCTTACCTGATCTTTCTTTGGGGGCACATTCCAATATGAACTTCTCCTGAATTCCTTTTTGGGAGAAATTGAAAATAGAAGGTCAAGCAGAGCAGTGTGGTGGTGGTTCATACTGGGGCATGTGGGCTATATAAGGTTCCTTCCAGTCATGAGCCAGGGAATGGCATGGCAGAGCCAATGCTGGAATCCGAACATTGTGCTGGGCTGGGCCTCCAGTTTCCAGCATTACAGGAATGTTTTCCTTTGGATCCCCCCTGCCATGGAAACATGTAACAAATTACAGCATGTTCACCCCTCCGGCTTATTTGCAGAGGTATTTTTTGTGTATTCACTTGTTTTTGTAATTCACACTGTTCTACTGTATTGTTGGCAAAGCTGGAGGCTTGCTAACCGAGCAGAGGCTTGTGCAAAGCTGAAGTACCACCAAAAAAAAAGTGAAATGAAATATTCCAGCCTTCAGACCTCTGCTGCCCTCACTTTGTACCACCAGGAATTCAAATCTGGCATCCTTGTGGCTGTGAAAAAGGGAAGCTGAATTTTGTTTTGAGTCAAGGAAGCGAAAGCCATGCTCCCAAAAAGAAACCAGAAACCAAATGGCTCTGATGAAAAATTATTTACCATTGTGGTCCCAGGAGTGACACCTGTGGGACACTGACTTCCCTGGCAGATCCCTCCCTCCTCCCATTTCTGTTTCCTTGGGGAGCAGATGCTCTGTTGAGGCTAAGCCCAAATTTTTTGCTGCCGGCGAGGACCCTGTGCCTGACCTGCTTTGGAGCTGGCTGTTGAGGCAGGAGGTGTCCAGGGCACTGCTGAAAATCAGGGAGAAATGGAAATTGGTGCTAGGGAGGGCTGGAGCAAAACAGCCAATTCTCTCTGCTTCCTGCACTTGTGTTACCACACTGCAAGAGACCCCATTGTTTGGTCTTGGACAGAGAAATTAATAGTTTTAACTGGATTTAGACCATGTTGGATGCTTTGGAAGGTTGCATTGGACACAAATCTGCCTTCAATTTTTTTGTGCCCTAATTTTCCACCCTTTAAACATGATCATAGCATTTTGCCCTGAAATGTTACAAGGATAATTTTGTTGATGTTTATGAGATGCTGATACTAGTCACGGAGACCTTAGAAGCACTCAGACAGGGTTAAATGAGCATAGAATCTTAGCTTTTTCTTCAGTAGATCGTGCCCCAGGTGCATCAGCAGTGACACATAGGGCAGCCCACAGCCTTTCCTGTTCTGTACTGAGTGTGCAGAAGCATCCTGGCAAAGCCAGCCTCTGTTTTTCCATTCATACAGTATATTCGTATGTGGTACGTATTTAAGACTCATCCCTTGATTTGGCCCACTGGGGCATTGAGGCAGGACAGTTCTTTAACTTCTCACCTTTCAGGCAGCATGAACCATTTTTTTTTTTTCCCCGATGTGCTTTTCATAGTGTTAAGTTGGCAAATGTTTAGTTACAAAGAATAAATAAGTCTACTTTTGTACATACTGTTGCCTTCCCATCCCAACCTGGTGACAAGTTCACAAAGCAGCAGATGTGGGCTGGAGGGAACACGGCTTTGGGAAGGAAAAAGTTCCAGACGTGTTGCCCATATTGACAGCTTCTCATGAGCAAAAAAAGAAAACAATAGCATGTCTTCTTGATACCAAAGAGTGTGGTTTTAATTAGTGTCATAGTTTCAGCTCTCTTTGTGGCAAGAGTTTGAGGGAATGATTTTTAGCTTAAATGCCCTAAACAGCTAGTAAACCCCAAGGAAAACATGAGATAAAAGTTGTGCCTGGGCTTATACAAATATTTAAGTTCTGTCTGGGGGTGGAAGGGAATGAAGCCCATGAAGTGATTGTTTCACGGTTGTCCTGCTATGTTCGTTTGGCAAGAGAGGAGCCATGGGACCAACCCAGGCCTTTTTCTCTGCTCGTTTTCTGTTACCTTACACTGCATAATCCCCAACAAGACCAGCACATGCCATCTGGCTTTGTTCTCCTTCTCACTCAGCAGTTTTGGATCCCCCCCAGTGGAAAACCTGCTTTGAATTTAGTCACTTTTTGTGTCCCATAATCACTTACAAAGTGTACCACGGTCAGGAGCAGGTTGTTGTTATTCTCAGCTGGAACTGGTGATGAACACAAGAACTCCAGAGATAGACAGGGCTTTCCCCCATCTTGGCTGTGTTGCAGGGAAGCAGATTAACTCCCCGGGGGTAAGAAGAGCAGCCTCTGTGTTATGTTTATTTATGGTGAATTGCACCTCCATCAGTGTTTCCCAGCAGAGCCATCTGATGGAGCTGCTCAGGAGCCCCAAACCTTGCGGGTTTTGCCTCTCTCGGGTGTTACTGTGTGTGTTTACTGCCAGCAGTGACCAAAGGGCTTGGGGTTGTTTTGGGCAGACTCCTGACCCCATTGTAACAGCAGCTGCCAAGGTCACTGACACTCTGTATGCTGGTTTTGAAAACTGGAGACAGGGAAGGTGTTGGACAGGAGGGACTTTTCTGTTAAAGGTGAGCAGCATCTGGGGAAAACAAACTGCATTGTGTTTTTTGTGGATTCTTGGTGTTGTGTTGAAGAAGGCCCATGAAACATGTAATTTTAATTTTTCTTTTTCTTCTGCCCATATGTTTCTTTTCCTATGGATTTTTGGTGCTACATAAAAATTGTAGGTCCTGAGTTTTCTGGTCTTCCTGAAGTTTTCTATGGATCACTGAACTTTATTATAAAATCACAGAATGGCTTGGGGTGAAAGGGACCTTAAAGCTTATCTCGTTCCACCCCCTGCCGTGGGCAGGGACCCCTTCCAGCACCCCAGGGTGCTCCAAGCCCTGTCCAACCTGGCCTTCAACACTTCCAGGGATCCAGGGGCAGCCACAGCTTCTCTGAGCAACCTGTGCCGGTGCCGTCAAAGTGAAGAATTTCATCCTTATATCTGGTACAAATTCATCTTCTTTCAGTTAAAGCCATTACTCCTTGTCCTATTGCAACAGGTCCTGCTATGAGGTTTGTCCCCATCTTTCTTTAACCTCTTTTAAGTACTGAAAGGCTGCAAGAAATTCTTCCTAGAGGCCTCTCTTCTCCAGGCTTTATGGTGGAATCATACTACAAAAAGGGAAAATAAAATATGAAAATTCAGAACAAGAATACCAGCTGCTTTTCTGAGGAAATTTTTTTCTTTTTCTTTTTTTTTTCTTTAAATTATTAATCCTGTTTATTTATCTCAAGGTCCTTATAAACACTGGGAGAAGAGGACTCTAACAGGTCCAGTTCTCCTTTCAAGGAGAGGCACAATGTGATTTGTCCACTTGTGACAAGGCACAAGGTGACAAGTCATCTAGAACACAAGAACTCTGAATATTGGCAGTAATTCAGTGCTAGGGGCAAAGAGGACCTGATGGTCTCTTTGGCGGAGGTCTTGGGTTTCTAACTACTTCTCCTGGGGAGTCATTCTGTAGTTTTTCTCTCTGCCTCAGCTTCTCTTATCTCATGCTGATACTGATAAGGTCATCAGTAAAGTGGAGACTTCATGTTTGTTGAAGGCTGGCACAAGTAAGTTTTGAAGTCTCCCAGAGCAAGGAAATAGCAGCCTGGGCTGAGCAGATGGCAACCACTGCTCTTGCTGAGCAAAGCCAGGCTCTCTAGAACTACAGGATGCTGCAGGAATTGCCTTTCCCTGCCCTGTCCCAGTCCTCCTGTCAGGAAAGCATTTGCAGTCAGGCTTTGTGAAGCCTGAACCATCACATGATGACCAAAGCCTGCCCTTCCTTTGGGCACAGCCAGGGCTGGTGGCTGCTGCATAGTGACAAGAGCAGAGCATATCCTGACCCCCTGTCACTGTGTCCAGGGAATTCTCTGTGGCTCTGTGACATCCAGCTGTGGGATGAGGCATTCTGCTCAGTACTAGTGCTCAGGCTGCAGCAGGTATCCATAGGGAGGTATTTCACACTCCCACCTATAACCAGGGAGGAGAGAACAGGCCTGTTCTTCCATGCTGACCAAGGGCAGGGGAGAGTGGGCCTTGGTTTCCTGCAGGGCTGCCAATGGGAGGTGAGGGGGCTACTGCAGAGCATCCAAGGGAGACAGAGCTTTCAGAGCAGGATATAAAATCAGGGAAGGCAAGTAATGGCTGGAAGGAATTTAGAAGATTTGAGAAGAATGAGAAAAGAGCTAAGCACATATTTGATTTGATCCAAAAGTGTCTCCAGAAGATGGTCCAGCAAATCCCACTAATGTTCTTCCATGATATTAGATGGATTCTATCCTTCCGCAGCACTATTGTTCCCTGTTCACTTCCCTTTGAGAACAGCTCTGTCTCTCAGTGTGTTAAGTGACTCCTTGAGTTCTTCCAGGAAGGAGAAGCAGTTGGTGGTGCTGGAGTCCATCTCCTTAGGCTGGGATGGGACTCAGGATGCAGGTGGAGAGGAGGCAGCCTGGCAACTGTTGTGTGCTGAGCTCCTGTGCAATGCTGCTTCACTGGTGTGGCTCTGGTCTGTAGACTGAGCTCTGCAGGAAACCTCTGCACTGCTGTAAAAGTGGATGAGTCGTTCCTCTGAAGTAGGATGTGGCTGTGAAGAAAACTCCAGAAATAGGAGAGTTATAATAGTGATAGAATGGCATCTATCACAGATCAGCCTTGCCAGCTCTACAAAAAGTGAGAGCACTGAAGTTGTATCCTGAGAGAAGTACCTGCTCATGGCATCAGTTTTGCTCCTTCTAAGAATGGAATGTGTGATCCCATAAAACAGGCAATTTACCACCAAATCCGCATGCTGACTTGCACCATCTCCCTTTGGGTTTTCTTTCAAAGATTCTCAGTGATCTGTGTCTATGCACTCTCAAAATCATTGTGGTATAGGGTCATTATTTTTGTAAGAGCTTTTTAATGAGTTTAGCTTTATTCCTTCATTCTCTGAGCTGAATGTAAGCAGTGCAGAAAAGCTGTTTGGTGAAGGGTAGGAAGCCATGGGCAGTTGTGTGGCTGAGGCAGAGCTCCAGCCTGGTGACAGGTAATTTGGATACCTTCTGGGGACATTTCCCCTGACACTATGTCTGCAGCACTGGCGCCCTCCCAGCACTCACAACGAGCAGTTCTGAGCTTTGGTCCCCAAGCACAGTCCAGCTCCTGCAAAAAAGCTGTGCCAGCCAAAGTGTGGCTGTGCCAGGGGCATGTCATTGGTGCAGGGGGCAGGAGGTGGCATGGCTCTGCTGGCCACCAGTGCCTCTCCCCAGCCCTGACCAGCACCACCGTGCTGATGCCACTTACAGCAGAGACCTGCCTCTCAGACACAGCATTTTTTCTGATGTGATAACTGCTTTCCAAGCCAATATATTTCTTAATGTTACCAGAAAGTTGCTAATACCATATGGCAAGGCTCTCTGTATTTTTGCAGGACAACAAACAAATTGTTGTTAGATGCCAGACTGCTCTGGCAGAGCTTTATCACTGATGCCTGCCAGCAGTAGCCTTTAGGGGATAGTAATAATTCGGGGTTGTTTACATTAGAGCTTGAAAATAGGGGTTTTCTTGAAGCATGTGTGTGCTTAGTCAGGAAAGCTGGCTAAAAAAACTGTGACAGCATCAAAGAGTGAAGGTGCCCAGTGTGGCCTGTAAATGTGCTCTTGGCCTCTGTAGCTCCTCTGGCCTCAGGGGAGAAGGAGCTGCTGTGTTACAGGAGCTGCAGGGCTTCAGCAGGAGCCACCCTTTGCAGGACCTTTTTAGGAGACTTAGCTGGGTGGGAAACACCAGGTGATTCGCCAAAGCCTTATTGCTGTATCTGGGGCAGCTTTTTCATCAGTTGGCTTTGGTTGAGAGTGAGGTTAAGTTTCTTGAAAAGCTGTCTTTGAGAAACTGCTGGTGTACCTCACTGCAGGGCCAGGGGGCTCAGGCAAGGACACTAAGGGATGAACTCTGAGCCTGGTGCCCTTTCCATGCCCCAGTCCTGTGGCATTTGGGTGGCAGTGTTATTGGTGCCTGTCTGTGCCAGCTCCATCCCAGCTGCCAGGTGTGCTGCAAAGATGCTGAGAGGTGTGCAAAGCGGGTAGGGGCACCCTGGGGTGCAGTTTGCAGTTTGAAACTCTGATGCAGTAGATGAGGTGTTTGCCCTCCTCAACGTGTATATTTAAAACCACTCCTAGCTGCATCTTGGACTTGAGGCAGAACTCTTAAGTTTCACCAGGGTTTGATGCTTATCCAGGATTTTTCCAGGAGTTGCACAGTGTTTGGGTTGCTTGAAAGGGACCTGTAAAACCTAACAATTTCTGGAGCTGAATGCTGAATTTGCAACATAAACATGACCAGGACTGGTGGGGTGTCAGGTTTAATAGCACATGTCTTGTGGATCTCTCTGTGACATGTTCAGCCATAAACTATTCCAACTTGGCTCCTCATGTGAAAGCAAAACTTGACATGGCTTTTGCTGGATCTCGGTCAGATCTCGTTTTGAACTGCAGTCTGGGTCTTCACTCTCCTGTGAGTTTGTTTTAGTTTAAGTCATCTAAATAAATGCATGCAGTGGACCCTGAAGCCAAGCAACCTTGGACCCTGCCATGTTTTGGACAGGGAGACCTGATCCAGAAACAGTCTCAACTATCCAAAAATCTGGACTCAGGGTCTGCAGGATTGCAAAGTTCTTAAAATCAATGAAATGACAAAACCATTTTTATTTTGGTTGGGCTGTCAGAATCTTCTGCATTCACCTGACTAAACTTTTTCCTGCAACCTGTGGAGAAAAATTTGAATTATTTTTCTGAAAAGTTAGAAGCTGAGATTCTTAAGAAATTAAAAGTGGAAGTTAAATCACTGTCCTCCATTCTCAGACCCCAAACAACGTCAAAAAGCTGGAGAGGAGCTGCAAGAAGGGATCCAGGAGTCCTGGTCCATGACCAGTTGGATCTGAATCAGCCGTGCCCTGGAGCCAGAAAGGACATTCCTGTCCTGGGGGATCAGGCCCAGCATCAGCCAGGGAAGGAATTGTCCCACTCTGCTCTTCACTGGAGCAGCCTCACCTCCAGTCCTGGGGTGGTTTTGGGCACCAAAATATAAGAAAGGCATTAAGCCATTAGAGAGCATCCAAAGGAGGGACATGAAAGTGAGGATGGGTCTGGTTCTGAGGGGCAGCTGAGGGCACTTGATTTGTTCAGCTGGAGCAGAGGAGACTTGAGGGGACACCTCGTTGTGGTCATCAACATCCTCCCGAGGACCAGTGGAGAGACAGCTCCGGTCCCAGGACTTGTGGTAGGAGCTCCGGACAGGACTTGTGGTAGGAGCTGGAGCTGTGCCAGAGGAGGGTTAGGCTGGATTTTGGGAAAAGGTTCTTCCCCCAGAGGGTGCTGGCACTGCCCAGGCTCCCCAGGGAATGGGCACAGCCTGAGGCTGCCAGAGCTCCAGGAGCGTTTGGACAGCACTGCCAGGGATGCACAGGGTGGGATTGTTGGGTGTTTGCAGGGCAGGGGTTGAACTGGACTATCTTTGTGGGTCACTTCCAGCTCAGCACAGTCTATCATTCCATGACCATGAGTCTTTGGGCAGCAGTTCAGCCTTTCACAGCTGCTCCTTTCCCATTACTGGGTGACCTGAAGCATTGCATTCAAGCTTCTGTAGATGCTGATGGAATTTGTATAATTTGGTTCATTTGTTGCAGTTTCAAATCTTTACAGTGCTGGAAATGTGTCAAAGGTGTTCCCCAAGGAGGGGTTGTTGGACGTCATGGACATTTTGGAAGGGAGGTTGTTATCACACCATCCCACAATAATTTGTTGTGTCACTTCTTGGTGGGTTTCATGTGCTCAGGGCTGGCAAACCCTGTCCTGCACCTTCCCCAGGGGCTCTGCTGGTGCTGTAGGTACAGGGAGGAGGTGTCAGAGCCTGAGGTGGGAATGGCTGTGCTGCATTTAAACACCTGACATGCAGTAGTCCCACTGGAATAGCTTTTCCAGGAATCCTGACTCTGGATGGCACAAGAAGCCAGTTATGGTTGAGCCCAGTGAAATGACTTTCCAGTGTTCATTTTACTGAGGCTGCTGTAGCCCAGAAATGGATGGGCTCTGATGCTCCCTTCAGAGTGCTGGGAGATTGTGTGAGCTTGCTGGAGCTTTGCTGATGTATTTGCCATGAGCAGTGTGCCTTGTCCTGGTTCTGTATTTGTCAGTTCTTGTTCATAGGAGTTTCTGTGGAGATGGGAAGGAGAGGGGGAAATGGTGTGATGGTGGGGAATGAGTTCTGTGGAAGAAAGTTGGCTGGTTTGTGGTGGTGTGGGATTGCATGTGACTGATGTTGGCGCTGTGGGGAGAGCAGAGGTCTTTGGGGACCTCCTTGTGCAGAAGATGAGAGCATTTTAGAGGATGCTGATTAGTACCGAATAGCTCCAAGTCTTGGGAACGAGCGATGGGAGAGTCCTTGGAGAGACTGGGGGTGGTTGGGGAATGCTGGCAGTGCTTGAGCTCACATGGCACAAGATGCTGAGGAGATGGGATGAGCATGCTTATAGGGAGAAGAGCCCTCTGTTTCATAAATGGCTGAAACTGCAGCAGTTCTTAACTGAGCTGCTGTGTGCACAAGGCTTGGCCAAAGCTCTGAGGGCTGTCTGAGCCAGCAGGCTGTGCTGTTCATGGCACTGGGCGGGGTGAGAGGCTTCTGCCACCACAGAGGCATTTACCAGTGCCTTCCCTTTGCTGATCCATTGTTTGCGCTGTTTGTACAATTTATCTGTGTGCTCTGATGAGTTTATGTCACGGAATTCATAAATGGAGCACATCAGGTTCAATTATGCCCATGGTGTGCTGCTGGGGCTGGGTTTGTACTTGGCTGCTTTGCCAGTCACAACACTGACAGCACTGGCTGAATGTCCCCTAACACCTTGTGAGAGTGACAAAGTATTTAAGGCGTATGCTGAGTGCTACCTTCAGTTCTTGCAATCCTCTGAGCACCCTGGGGGAATGCTGATCCTCTAGGGCTAAGCAAGGAAGGCAGGTTTGGCTTTAAGCACCCAGTGGGGAGAGGAGAAGGTTTGGTTTTATACACATGGTGGATGGAGGAGCTGTGCATGCCATGGGCTGTGCATGCTGTGGGCAGAGCTTCCTGGGTGGTGGTGGGAACATTCAGGATGGGATCAATTCTTTGAACATCATGTCATGGGCCAAGCCAGTGGACAAGAGGTCCTTGTAGTCACTTCATCTTTTAGCCATATGTGAACATCTCCAGTTAACCTAATCTTCTCAGCACAGCCATAATTCTTGAAGAGTTTGCTCTGAAATAAAGCAAATGGTTTTTTAATTAAAAAAAAAAAATCTTCATTATACTGTTTTTATGGTAAAGACTCGCAGTTGCTCTTCTGGGGATGTGAACATTGTGTGTCCAGGCTGCATCTGGTCACCAGAGAGCTGTGTAACAAAGCTACAGATTTACTGTAATTCCTCTTTAGGAAATGTCATGTTTCCTTTGGATATTCCTAAGAAGCCCCAGTTCTCTCTCAGACTGAGCTTTGCAAAGTCAAGATTCACTTGCAGACCGAGCTTTTGAGTTTGACCTCTGAATCTTTTCCTTATCCCATGGCTGGAAGCTGTCTGTCCCCTTCCAGGGAAGAAATACCATCTTCTTGAAAGCTGTGTGATAATTTAATTTAATCCTTGCTGTGTTCAGGAAGCAAGTGTCACCATAAAGCTGCTGACATCCTGTCCCCTGTGTTTTGTGGTGGCTGCAGCTGTGTGTCCTGTTGGAATATTTCAGTTCCCCAAGGTTTAATGTTAATTAAATTTACTGATGAGGATCCCTGAGCTCTGGTCATGCCTTGTCTTGTTTGGGTGGAGAAGATGTGCTGCCAAATGCATCTTGTGCTGACAATTATCAAGTTGGATTTAATTGCCTTCCTGAGAGTATCTCATCTCCTAAGTACAACTTTTTGTTGTTAAGCATCTCTAAGATGAGGGCAATGTTTCTTCTAAGCATTACTTATCAAATACACTGTTGTATTTAACTGCAAGAAGGAACAAAGCAGTGCAGCCTCATCTTCCTCAAGTGGATACAGCTCAGATTACATTCAGGGGACTCCTGCTTTTCAAGGATTGTTTCTACTTGGCTTGCAGTTTGGTTTTGGAGAGGAGGTGAGAAAATAGAGGCTATTTTTGCCGCGGAGAATAAAATCTGTGTTACAAGAATAGCAAAATAGAGTCTATTTGATGTGGCAGTTACAAAACCATTTTTAAGGTCAAAGAAAAGTAGATCTTGCTTAAATACATTTTCGTTCTTGAGATTCTCTTACATTGTCTTTTGGCTACCGGAATACATAAAGTTTTCCTGAGGCAATACAAGTCTCAAGCCTTGCATTTGCTGCATGTGGATGGAAGTTGGTCACTCACAGGCTGGAGCATTCTGGATGATAATTTTTTATGGATGGCACTTGATTTGATAATGGATTTATCTTTTTTCTTAGTAATATGACTTGACATGAAGAGAACTAATACCATCTGAATACAGGCAATGACCATTCTTGGTTCTAAATTCCCTCATTTAAGCTTGTGCCAGGGAAAGTGGTGTCACTACTGGAATGTTGGCTGGATGAGATTGTATTTGTTTGAAATTATAACTTACAAAGCCAGTGTGCATGTTTGTTTAATGGGAATAAATCTGGGACCAACCCAGGACCTGCTATGAGGTCAGCAACTGTTCTAGTCCCATTATCCTGCTCCATTCATCATCTGTACCTGATGTTTTAAACAATTTTTTAAGAAAAGCAGAATTCCTATAGGGGCACAACTCTCTATATCAAAAGATCACTGAGGTGGGGAAAGCCTTCCAAGCTCATCGATTCCAACCTATGCCTGATCCCCACCTTGTCACCAGCCCAGAGCACTGAGTGCCATGTCCATGTGTTCCTTGGGCACTTCCAGGGATGGGGACTCCAACACCTCCCTGGGCAGTCCATTCCCGTATTTAACAAATTCCTCCTGATGTCCAGCCTGAACCTCCCCCAAGCCTGAGTCTGTCCTTTTGCCCTGTCATTTGCTCCCTGTTGATCCCCACCTTGCTACAATTATGTATAGAATTTAAGCCTACATGAAACATCCTGCTGCTCTTAGGTGGCCTTTATAAAAAGTTCAGGACTGGCCTGTGGAGGCTGGAAATGACTGCTGGAAAAGAGCTCCCAGCAAACCCCAGGAGAGCCTTTCACCAGCACGTTGTGCTTTGTACAGATGGGTAAAAACACCCTCCCAGCCCTTAACATATGTGGCTTCTCCCAGGTTACATGGAACTGGACCTGGTGAGTGCAGGTAATGGGAGATGCCATAGATCTGCTCAGATATCACATCTGAAACCTGCCTGGGGTTTCAGATCTCCTGAAGTGCAGTAGCTTCCTGTTCCAGGAAACCTGCAGTTTTGACCTAAGTTTCCTGAATTTTCTCTTGGTTTAATAAAGTTCATTTCAAAAGTAGTTGCTGTTTCTCCTCATTAATAGTAAGTATATGCCGCTCTCTGAGATGTAGCTAGGAATGTCTATCAACCAAATTTGCATCTTTCCAGATGAAGCCAACCTGGTTTGCCCTGATTCTGGCCATGGCCACCCTGCTGCACTGTTGGCAGGAATCTTGGCTGTGACGGAAGGAGCAGGTTAGGAGGCATGTCCTGGTGTAACCTCAGCTTTGCCTGGTTCAGCCCTACAGAGCCTCCTTTCATCTGTGTTCTCCTGTTTATCCTGAGACAGAAAGCTCTCCCAGGGCAGTGTGAGGGTTACTGAACTTAGGTAAAAAAGTGGAATTTTGGAATGAAAGGTAGAAGAAAAGAAAAATTTTGAACTGTTCTCTTCCTTCCTTGGTTCCTGTAGCTTGTGTCTGGCACAGACAGGCACAGGTCTCTGCCAAGCCTGCATGTCCTGACCCACGCATGCAAGACTGTGCCCTTTTTCTCCTCTTTTCGGGAGGGATGAGGTGTTCCCAGTGTGTGGGGGCAGCTGGGGTCAAATGTGGGCAGTACTGCTTTCAAGCAGGGGCTCTGGATGGAGATGTGCCCTCCATGGAGCATCTCCTCTGCATGGTTTTGTGTTACTTCCCTGCCTCATGAATGCACTTAGATGTCCTGTATACATAATTAACCTCTCTGCTGTGCCGGCAGACACTTTTATTGAACTGCCCGTCATGACTCCTAAGTATTTTCCTCGGAGGATTGTGCAGGTTCAGAGGGCAGGGAGCTGGAGGAAGCACGCATGAGGCTGAGTGACTCTTGGCAGTTATGGATGCAGCTTCCCTGATTTACAGCCTGCTCTAGGAGCAGGAATGTGCATTTGGGTCAAGAGGTGTCCCTGTAGTCAGGATGCCTTGTCATAAATCCAGGATGCTGAGCATCAGGATGCTGCTGACAGATCTGTCCCGATAATGCCCATAAAGTGCGTGGGGATGGCTGAGCACTCAGACTCACTGGTTGGTGAGCAGCTTCTGCCCACCCCAGCACTGCTGGCTCTGGCAGCTGCACTGCTCACCTCCTCATCGTGCTTTCTGACCTGCCTTTAAAAGGTGTGTGTGTCTGTCAAGGGGGAGAGGGGGCAGTGAGTGCTGAAAGCTGTGACATTAGCACAGCTCCTGTATTGCCTCCTTCCACTTGGGATTTTCCAAGCCATGTGGAGTGAGTCTGGAGGACGCTCTGAGCATTGCCCTCGTCTGACTTTGAGCTGAGCTTGTGCAAAACTGCAGAGAAGGGACTTTCTGAAAGCCACATGTCACTGGGCACATGCTGGGTAGACAGCTCTGGGGCTTTCAGGGATTATCAGTGGTGCTGGGGGCACCAGCCCTTTGTTCTCAGCTGGGCAGCTTCAGGAGCAGCTCACAGGGACTGCTGAGCCATGCTTCTGAAAATCCAAGACTTCCCTGCTGCCACTGCTATGAAATTTAGGAAACCCAGGGCAGCATTTCTTCTGTATAATGCACTGGGTGAACCTAATAGTGTCAGTATTCGAGGGCAATTTTCAGCAGCCATTTGAAATGATTGCTGAGCTCAGTGGGTGTGCCTCACACCTCCGGGTGGCATGAAATCCAGCATGGTGGAGTGACACTCTTTGAGAGCCCCCTCTCTCTGTCTTGTCTGTGGAGAGGAGAGAAGGCTGGGTGCAGGAAGGGCCCATTTTCAGTGGTTTTCCTTGTAAAAGCCTCGGTGCATGCACCTCTTGGAAATCTTTTGCTTGAATGGTAGCTTTCCCTGCTCCAGGTATTTTAGGAGGTGGGGGTTTGCTTCCCTCGCAGAGGTGGATGTTCTCAATTGTATGGAGGGCAGGTATCATCACAGTTTGACTTCGAGCCTGGGTGCTGAGCTGGCAGAAAGGTGATAATTAGACAGAGACTCATCCCGCTCTCCCTTCGAATGCTGAGGCTCACCATACCCTGTGCAAGCCAGCATTCCTGGGTTGTCACAGACATGTTTGGTGGGGTTTTGGGTTTGTTATTATTTCAGCACATCACCAGTCGCTTACCCAGAGAGCTCCTAATTGCAGCAGCGCTTGAGGAAGGGACGTGTTTTAACCTAAGCTTAGCTAACAGCAGCTTAATTTGTGCCCTGATCTTTGCAAACAGAGAAACTTTTCAGTCCTGTAGGCTTCTCTCCCCGCTCTGCGGTGTTAGCCGAGCTGCTCGCGCGAGCTCATTGTTGCTGTAAAAGCCGAGGGAAGTTTGGATTTGCTGGTGCCCACTGAGCCAGATTTGTGAAGCATAAATGAGAAAACCTGCCCTGGCCTCCCTTTCCCATAAAGAGCTGCTCAGGTGGCTTAGCGTGGCAGGCTGCTGGGGGAAGGCGGAGGCGGCTGCTGCACCTGCTAATGCTTTGGCTCGGGCTGGTGGCACAGAGGCTGCCGTGAATTCCCCCTGAGCAGCAAGCTGTTCGTGGCAGGAATGCCTCGCTCCAAGGAGCGCTTCTGCTGCGACAACAAAGAGCTCTTTGATCCTTTCCATTTGGAGAACTTAAAACGAGAAAGCCAAACTACAATAAGACCAAGTTGGGTCATAAAAAAGAGAGCAGGAGCACCAAAGCGCTCCAGAGTGTAATTGTAGAAGCAGCAAATGCTTTGGCACTTAATTCTGCTTTACTGTCAGTTCAACATGTTTCACGTTTAAGACTGGAGAGCCCCTTGCCAAATGCTCTGCACAAACAATCCGGGGCTGCTCCTTGGTGAGCTTCGTGTGCTTGGAGGGACCCTGGCTGCAGTGCAGCCCCTTCGGCTCTGCTGCCCTCAGCTGCACACGGGGTGGAGGTGGCTCACGGTGCAGAAACTCGAGATACCCTTTACTGGAGGGTGAGCCTTGGCTGGGTGCTGCTGCTCTAACCCTGCTCTGTAAAAACATTGGGACCACTCAGGTCCCCGCTTTAGCACTGGGCAGTGACTCACTGTCACCAGGGCTGCTCCACAGCCATTGTTTCAGGAGATGCTCTGCTGGAACCAGCACTTGGTGTTGCTCAGGGGGTGCTTTCCCTTCACTCTGCACAGACCTGGGCCATGCCCCAGAGGTTTCCCTGGAAGGTGGCATTTAGATCAGGCATTTTATAAGGCTTTTATTAGAAATTTGACTAACAGATACCAGATCTTCCCAAAGCTGTCAGGGTGTGCTTAAACAAAAAAATGCTCTGAATTATTTCTTTGCAAAGAACTGACCTGCAAGGTATCAGCTCTGTGGTGGCACAGCCTCTTTGCATGGCCAGGCAGCAGCCCCTGGGCCAACAGGGACAATTTGGTGGTGGCTGGTCCCAGGTACTGACTTGCAGAGGGCCTTTGCAGGAGCAGGGTTGTGCCTCTGCTGTGTCTTGCTCTGAGCAGGGAGCGTGGCTGGAGCTGCTGCCAGTGGGATGGTGGAGGGCAAAAGGCAGGAGCAGCCAGTGGGGCACATATGGGGCACATGAAGCCCTCATTCCTGCCCTCTGAAAGGGACAGGGATATGGGGCTGGGTGTAGGACCTCTTCTATCATGTGGCCAGACCATTTCACTGGGCCAGACTGTCCCTGTGCAGCTCTGGGGCTTTCAAGAACTTCTTTATTGTAAAGGATCAGTTGAAAACATAAAGCTCCATGTTTTGGAGGGCTCAGCATGGTGCATCCCTGCCAGCGCAGTGTGTATGAAATGTGGCTTGGCAGCAGTGCCTGGCTGACATTGGTGACCAAGGGTTCAGCCCGGGATCGTTTGCACCAGGAGCTCCAGGGGAAGGGTGAGCCAGTGGCTGGAGCAGGGAGTGATGCTTCGCCAAAGTTGTTATCTCTTTTCTCTTTCACCCCCTTTTCTTTGGAGGAGTGAGGGGATGGCTGACAGATCCAAGGAGTGATTTGCTATGGCTTAAATAGGGAACCGATTAAATTTTAAGTGTTGGGCACCTGATGCCTAAAAATTATTTAAAACCCTTACAAATTGATTTTTCTGTAATAGGTTGTTGTGGGTACAAATCTTCGTGGTGTAGGTAACTTGTGTTAATGATTTATTCTGTTGGGGATTAAAACAAATGCTGTAAAATTATCTTGTCAGTATTTGAAAATCATTTGTGTGTCTGTGACGTGTCTTAGCACATACAGGAATGCTGTGTTTGGGGAAGTGAGGTCCTTATCCTGATTTATCTCTAGGTGCTTGTAAATGTTACTGTAATTTCATGTTATCAAACCATTTAGCTCTTCCTCTTCCAGAACGAAGTTATTTTATCTCATGCACATTGTTTACTTCAAATTAGCCCTGAGGTTGGCCTGAAGTTGCACCTTGTTATTCCTCCACCTCCTGTCTCCGTCTTAGGCTCTGTTGGCAAATTTGAAGGTATAAGTAAATACTTTTTTGTTATTAATAGAATAAGTTCCCCCCTCCTACACAGAATTCCAGTCTTTATTTTCCATGAAAAACTGACATTGCAGTACAAGCGGAAACCTCACAAATTGCATGAAAAAGCTTTAATTCTCCTAGCAACAAGGTCAGGGCTCAAATCCAGTCCTTTTCCATAAGCATGGGGGGAACAACCCTTCCAATTACCTGCTCCCCCTGTGGTATGGATCCGGTCGGTTCACAGGCACCTGGGTTTGGGTGGATTTGAATCTCAGCCATGGTATTGTTTAAAAATTCTCCACTCACTGGGGAAGGGTTTGTAGTGGGCTGAGCTCTGAGAAACCTGGAGCTGGTTTTATGGCTTCCCATTGAAACCTGGTGGAACCCTGTGGTGTTGACTGATTTCCCTCTTTGCCACTCATGTGGCTTTGATCAAACCCAGGACTTGGAGAATGACACCCCCAGAAACTGGAACCACTGAGTTTTGCCCTGTTCTGCTGTTCATTAAAGTGTTCATGATCTTTCAGTTGTGGATGGTAAAATGACGATCTTTGCGCCTATCCAGGATGCTGGTCCTATGGCGGAGCTCCTATGCAGGCCCTGGATTAGCAGAGTCATTGCAAAGGTTGCCAGAATTTTCTTTGCCCTCTTAATGAGACCTTCCCTGGTGACAAAACCCTTGAGGCAGGATGGTGCATTGCTGACTTTAGGGCAAACATCACATTCTGTTGCACGGATGGAACTGAAGCTCTGGTAAAGGCATTAAGTCCTGGAGGAATGGCTTGTCCTGGGGGCTGGGAATGACAAGCCATCCTGGTTTTCTTCTGTTGCTGCCCGTGTGCCTCCAGTCTGGGTCATCGTGCCTGATGGTTCCCCTTTCGTGGGGATTTGGGGATCACAGGCACAGGGAAGCCTGTGCAGCATGGCCCAGAAGGTTTCTCTCCTGTTCTGTGATCCCCTGCCTCTTCCACAAACTGCAGCCAACTGCACAGTGATTGTGCAGAATGTTTTAGGATGGCTTCCATGGAAGAGTAGGCTGACCTGTCCTTGGGGAAGGAATGGTCACTGTGCAGGGCTCAGCTCCTCACCCCAGCATTATGCCCAGAGGAGCCCGGAGCATAGGTGGAGCCTGGGGGGGCTGAGCAGGTCACGCTGCTGTGGCTTTCCTGTCCCCCCGGGATGTGATGGCTGAAATGGCTAAAGACTGAGAGGGTCTGACAGCGTTTAGTTTGCATGGGGAGGGTTTAATAGTAGCATATGTAGGCCTGCAGTACTGAAAAACTCACTTGATTTCAGTGGGAAGCTGAATTGGGCTATGATGGAAATCCTTCCTTTGGCTTTGCTGAGCATTAAATGAAGTCCTATGTGATGCTTCTTATCTACTTGTCCTGTATCTACTCCCTAATATCTTTTGATGCATAAATCAAAGTGCTGGTGCACATGACATGTGACATTCTAGGTGCAACACCAGTAACTCAGCACTTAAAGGGGAAAACATGTTCTGGCAGAAGGTTATGAGTGAGAAGAATTTCCTCTGTGCTGAAGGACTTGATGCTGTTGCATGATGCTGTCACTCCTTCCAGTGCTGTGTGTGCTAAGTCAGAGTCCTGAATGCAGAGATCCTTATTCTGCTGTGTTCAAAGCCCAGTTCTGTGTTTGTTAGTCTTGATCTTCAGGCTGAGCTGAGCCAAATTTGCCAAATCTCAAACCAGTGGCTCCGTGGGGAAAGGTGTCCCAGGGGGGTGGGCATTCAGCTGTGGGGTGGTTGGGGAGCAGCAGTCATGGTCAGAAACCTCCAGCTCAGTGCTAATCCTGGCTCCCTCTGTGAGGAGGAAAATACTTTAGGGATGTGGCTTTCTAAGGCAACTCCTGGAGCTTTGGGTCACTGCTTTCAGTCTGAGATTGAAGGACTGTGAAAGGGAAAGGGCCATGTCCCCCTTTCTGCCACCAGAAATGAAACCTTCTTCCAAACAAAAACCTCCCCCAGGTGAGAAGAGGTGTAAAATCAGGCACTGGCACATCCTCTCTCCATCAGTGGCGCTGGGGTGGCTGAGAACTCACTGCCACATCTTCCTGCAGCCACAGTGCCATCCCATCTGGGAACCATTCCTGGGTGGGAACAGCCCCTTCCCCTGCTGATGTTGCCCAGGACTGGGGTCAGAGCCAAGCCTGGGGTGTGCAACACATCTCCAAAATAACCTCTGACTTCAGGGCTCCCCAGGGTCCCAGGGGCCTCAGTGGCTCCAGCACCCCTCTGGCTCCCCAGGGCACCACGTGTGGCTCACCTACAGGTGTTGCCTGTGGATGAGGTGAGGGTGAGCTTTCCATCTGGTCTGGAGGCTTAGACTGAGGCTTCTAATGATGTTAGTGGGATTTGAGTAGCTGTGGGTGCAAGCCCATAAGGTATTTCAGAAAACATATCACAGGTGAGGGGTAGAAGGGGAAACACAGTTGTTCGGGTGATATGAGATTCTGGGGTTTGGGTTTTTTCTAAGTATGTTTCCCTGGCATGTGTTTCCTAACGGAAAAAAGTAAAGCTGGATGTCTTGCTTTGCTTGCAGTTGAAGGCACTGGACTGGATAAACTTAACTGTTGTCTTTGAAAAATTTTTCTCTTCTTGGATAAGAGCATTTAACAAAAAGCAATTACAACCTCACGCTTTCATGCTTTAAAAAAAAAATAATTTCAATTTTAGCTGATGCTTGTCATGGCTCTTATTAAAAATGTTTGAACTGAAAAACAGGTCCAGATGTGATGATTTTATTTATGCCAAATTGGGTTTTGGTCACTGAGCTTGCATTTGGATAATTATTTTTTCTTTTCATTTTTCAGCCTGATGGCACCAGTAAGGAGTGTGTCTTCATTGAAAAAGTCCTAGAAAACAACTACACAGCACTGATGTCTGCAAAATATTCAGGCTGGTATGTTGGATTCACCAAAAAAGGGAGGCCACGGAAAGGGCCCAAGACCCGGGAAAACCAGCAAGATGTACATTTTATGAAAAGATACCCAAAGGGGCAAATGGAGATACAGAAACCTTTCAAGTACACAACAGTCACCAAGAGGACTAAGAGAATACGACCCACCAACCCCAGCTAAAAATAGGCAAAAACAGTGTCACAATAAGAAACCACAAAAAAAAAAAGAAAAAAAA